>CM062813.1:857151015-857751015 GCA_031772625.1 Pinus tabuliformis
TTTTTTTTTAAAAAACGGTCAAAGGAGATAGAAGATTAAGAAATTCAAAAGTTGAATTCTAGTATTTGAATTCGCAGACAATCTATGGTTCATACCAAGAATAACAATTGACTTGCGTTATTTCTAAGTCCACTAAGGTCTTCGTGCATTTTGCTTATGTTAAATGGGCCACTTTCATTTTAAAAGTATTATTCTCTGCATCTCACAATGTATTAAAATATGTGTTTAATTATTGTATATTCATTCACTACAATATGAGGTTACAAAATCTTTCCTTTCTCTTGTAGGTTTTCATCCTCAATCTGTTTGTACACTCATCATCTTCTCTTTAAAATTCATCAATCCACGGAGATCCATCATCTTCTCTCAGCAATTCATCAATCCATGGAGATGCCAATGTGCTGACTTTAATGAAAGTGGCCCTTGTTGATCCTAACCATATGTTACATACTTGGAAAATCTTCGATAACTTCACCCATTTCTCATGGAATGGCATCCATTGTGACCTCATGGTTCGACTAGTGGCTCTAAATCTATCTTCAATGGGTATTTCAGGCTCATTCTCCACTCATGTCACAAATTTTCCATCGCTCTAATTGCTTGACCTCTCCAATAAACCCCTCAATGGAAGCACCCCATCCAATCTATCAAACATGAGATCTAAAATCTCAATGGATCTAACAGCCTCCTATAACATCCTCTCCTATAACAACCTCGTTAGAATTCCTCCCTCAAACATATCAAAATTGTTGGAATTCTTCCCTCAAACATATCAAAATTGAGGAACCTGGAGATCCTCGACGTCTTAAACAACTATTTACCAGGGTGTTGCCACTGGATTTGGCCTATCTCGTGAAGCTCAACCATCTTTATCTAGGAGAAAACTTCTTCTCGGGCAACATTCTTGGTTAGTACGGGAACCCAAAAAGTGTGGGATATCTTTCAATCATTGCAAATAGTTTGAGTGGAAAAATAAACAGAGAGATTGGAAAACTAAAGAATTTGAAAACACTTTATTTGTGGGGAAATTCATTCGATGGTGGGATTCCTCCTAAGATAGGAAATTTGAGCAACCTTGTATAACTTGCTTTGTTTGATTGTCGCCTCACAGACCATATACCTCCTCAACTGGGCTAGCTTGTGAGCTTAAAATCCTTTCTTCTATTCGATAATGATATTTATGGTTAAATACCCATGGAACTCTCGAAGCTAAAAGAGTTGAGGATCTTGGATCTGTCCTATAAAAGACTACAAGGAAGGATTCCATATTTCATTAGGGACTTGCTGAAATTGGACGTTTTGTGGCTTTCGTGGAACAATTTCATAGGTCGCATGCCTCAACAACTTGGTGTAAGTGGAAAGATATTGGAAGTGCATCTTACTTCCAACATATTCATTAGTTTGATTCCTCCAAATCTATGCAAGGTAGAAGGCTACAGAGATTACTTATAACAAATAATTCATTTGTTGGCTTGTTTCCTGAATCTCTTGTCAAATGAGATTTGCTAGTTGAAGTCTACATGGAGAAAAAATATTTTAATGGCTTGATTATTGAAGTCTCTCTATACTTACCCATGCTGACTGATAGAATTAGACAAAAATAATCTCAGTGGGAGCATACTCGACGTAATTAATAATTTATCCTCGACATTACAGAAAATGATAATTTCCAATCATCTTTTGAGTGGCTTTATTCCTTCGTAGATGTGGAGATTATCTAATTGGTGGGAATAAACTAACCGGTAATGATCCACCAGAGATTAATCGAGTGGGTAAAACTGAAGAGATCGATTTCACAAAAATAAAAAAATAATAAATAAACAAATAATAGGCTTTTAAGAATGATTATCATGGAGATAAGAAATCGTAGTGCTATGACATAGATTAATCTCAGTGCAAATAGGTTGTATGGTAATTTTCCCTCAAATATAGTCCATATGGGTAAAATTGAACATAACAATTTCAGCAAGAACATGGTTTCTGGTAAGATTCGTAGGGAGATAAGTAACTTCTATCCTCTGACATACATTGATCTCAGCGGAAACAAGATTTTTGGTATGATTCTTAGGGAAATTGGTAATTGTGTTTCTTTGGAACACATTGATCTTATCCATAATGAATTCAGTGGTCCCATCCCACTGAAAATCACAAGGATGCCCAATCTAAACTCTTTAAAACTATCAGGAAATAAATTTTCTAGGGAAGTTCCCTTAGACATTGGTGATTTAAGCCATATTGAAATTTTCCACTTCATGGATTTGATCTACGACTAGGAAAAGAAGTGTGAAGTTTTCAAGAGGCTAGAAAAGCCTAGAAAATCAAGGAATAAAGTCTTGAAGGATTCAAAATTTTAATTGTTTTTGCCATCTACAACTCACACATGTGAGGAGCCTAGGGTTTCTGGGCTTACCTTAGGACCAAAGTTTGAGGAAGGTGTTGTAACTTGTCTTGGAGGTCACAAGGGTTGGAAGAGCCTTGTTCATGAAATTTTTCTGTCTCACTCTCCTTGTGGTATTGGTTGGTTGACTTGGTCTTGACGGCAGCCCTAGTTTTGTCTTTGGTCTTGGAAGTATCCTTTGAATTGATTCTGTTAGAAGAGAAGTTCTTGCATGTTTCACCCTAGACAGCCTTATCATCATTTTTCAGAGGTATGAAAGGTAGGGTAAGAGGCCTAATTTAGGCCAAGGGTATTGTAAGGAATGATGTTTTCGGGAAAAGTGTCTATTCAAAACGACCCTATCCCACTGGGTTGTGACAGTGACCTCAGAAACAAACAAGGAAAACTACTCTTGTATTCTCCTTTAAGAACTATAAACGAAGATGATTAAGATGAACCGACCTGTGTCTTGCGCTAGTTGTTCGATCCAATCTATCCTCTCTTTGCCAGTTTCCACCGATCTGATCCCTCACTTGCCCAGCATCACCAAGTTCCTGCAAGTTCACAGAAGAGAGAAACTACACAAAGACATAGATTTATGTTCATAAAAAGCTTAGGATCATATTTAAGCTAAACATACAAATATAACACACATCAGATATACAAGCATGTAGGAGAAACTAAAGTAGTTTTATTGATAAAACAAGAAGATCCAGGAGGAGTTACAACCGATGATTCCTGATCCAGCATCAACCTCCCAGCATAGAATCCCTTCTTCACCTCCAACAAAGCATAAATCACCCAATACTCTGATATCTATCAAAAAACCAACAGCAATTCTCTGCAATGTACAAAATTCCAGCCTCTGTATCTCTTGGTGAGGGATCCATATATAGATGTATGCAAAGAGGATGAGTCAGCTCTTGAATTGATTAGTGGCTTCTCTCTGTCAGTTCTTGCTTCCACTTGGAGACTGAGAGCCTCTTACTCATCACTGGACGAATTCAGTGAGGCAAGTGTCATTGGAGAAGATTCTGGAAGCTTCCATTGTCTCTCCACCTCGTTGAATGACTCTGCCACTTGTCATTTCCCGCTCAACGCACCCTGGTAGTGCATTCAAGTGCGTTTCAACGCACCTAGCTAGTGTATTTGGGTGCTTTGCAACGCAGCTAGCTAGTGGAGCACTTGAAATGATCCTGTTTTGACTAGTTTTGAGCAGTCTCTGGTGGAGAACTTCTGGGAGAAGCTGTAATTTGTTGACCTTGTTTCTTTAGGAGCTGGAACAACACCTTTAGGGACTTAGGATCCCTTGGTTTATGGACATTTCATGGTTATAGTTGTAAGGCACAAAAATGTCTATAACAGTTGCCCCCTAAAGTATGAGGCCGTTTATCGGGTGAAATGCTTTATTAGGAGGATCCAAAGTTCTTCTAATGCTGGAGAGGAGACCTGTAATGAGATACAATACAATACATTATTTTCATACTGTTTTCATGATCTAGCTGAGGCGGGCATTCCAATGCTCAGCTTTATAAATTCATTTTCATGTACATAGGACAGACAATCGTCTGATGGTAGACTGATGATTCTGGTGAAGTCATCATCCTTTTGGTAGGATGATTATCTGTGCTACAATGCTGTACATTTCAATGTCTTTATTTTTCCTGAATATATATCGCAGCCCGGATGGATGAAACTAGATCCGGGGTCTTCAATCTCGTCCGATCTTCACTCTAAGTACAAGTCGATCCATGTGAGAAATGTTTTGAAGTCGAACATGGAAAGCCATTGCTTGATTACCAGTCAATGATGTAAACTGTTAACAAGCGCGAGAGGAATCACTGATAATCATAATGACCCTCAAGGTACTGCAGTACAATTCATGTGGTGTGAATAAAGGACTTGGCGTCGAACACCATGCAAAATCTTTCGGTCGAAGGTCATTGATGTATACCTGTCGCCGGAAGTGAGAAACTTGCCATTGAGGCATGCAAGCTTCAAAGTACTGAAGGGGTGTTCCTAGATCAACTTCTTGGATAATGAGCTGATGTCAACAAGAAGCGATTTGTCAAAGGAGGGCCTTAATGAATCCCGCATCAATAACATGGAACGGAGCAAATGATTTTGATGGAGGTGAAAACGATCTGGTGACATACGGTTCAGGGTGGCGGTCATGAAAGAGTATAATGTATGGTAGTGGATGGGACACGGGTGACTTCTCTGGATGACTTCTCTTGAACATGTCGGCGACACTTAGGTGATGGATCGGTAGCATTTACCCCAAATGTGAATGGTATGGTGTGACCATGGTGATGTGACCGGTGAATGAAACAACCCAACCCGACTCTGGCACGGAGTGGAAGTGTCATGTTCAAGAGCGACTTGCTACCAATAAAGTTTCTTTGAGTTTTCTTCCCAATTTTTCCCCAGTCATTTCTGGCTAGTACCTCTTTATTTTTGTCAAGCTTGAGGAGGATAACATATGCTTGTTTTATAATTTGCCCTTCGGGCAAACCCATCGCTATGTTTTAACGAGCCTAGCAATAGTGAAACTCGTTCTCGTCTAAAGACAAGTTTGTCGCTATTAATCTTTTTAACGAGTCTAACGACAAAGATAACTCGGTCCTTTTCCTTTTTAGGGAGTCTGGAAAGGTACGTAAAGATAACTCTGGAATTCCTTTTTCGTCATCTAATCCCTTAAGTCTGAAAAAGTATAAAACAATACAGAAGGGATGAATTTTCGATAGTTTTAACGAGCCGAACAAAACAAGCGCTCGATCTTTTTGTGCAATAATCCCTCAGGTCCAAAAAGATTAAAATCTAGAGGAGGGATAACACTTCCTGTCGCTTTAACGAGCTGGAAGGCCAAAACTCGGCAATCTTTTCATATTTTACGAGTCAGATGAAAAGAGCTTAAAGGAGACTCGTCTTTTGAGGAACGAGTGATAAAATGGGTAGCAGCTGCTTCCAGGTAAGGTTCGGAATTCTCCAATCACGGCAGTGTCACAAGGATGGCTAGTGAAATCACTCTTCGCAACTGTTCCTCAAAATGGGTAAACAATCAAATGGAGGTGAATGATCAGCCAATGGAAAAGTGGAGGTGACGGTGCAAACACGACCAAGGCTTTGATGGCTGAAAATGCTTCATTCACGGTGGTTAGTTACCGGAGGATAGTTCATTTTTTAACGAGCTTAAACGCGGCTGGAAACATTTGCTCGATCTTATGTTTATTTTTTAACGAGCTTGAACTATGCGCTAAAACTGCTCGATTAATCCAGTCATATGATAAGAATGTCTCATAAAAACGACAACTTTTAGATTTTTTCCCCACATCCTTTCTTTATGCAAGTTAGGAAACGACTAATCCAAAAAACAGATAAATAATCGCTCTTTTGCTTGCATGCCAAAAGGCTTGCATGCCCCCAGGTATAAAATATGGTTTCAAGGTTACCCCTCAATTTGCAGACAAAACATTTGTTCTATCGGGAGAGGCCTACCTCTTACAGGTTACCCAAAGATTGCTCTATTCGCAGTGCAAACAAAACACTTCCTCGGCGATGTCTACCGAAATAGACAAAGGTGAGTGGCGAGATCAACCAACCCTCATAACTTTGAAAAGAGAATCTTATTCTAGAATAACCCCTCTTCCAATCACGGACGGGGTACAGACTAGTCATATTCTCCCACGGAAACCTACTCTATATCCGAAGTTTTCCCGCCGAAGCAGACCAGGATGCATGCCCCCTGGGTTTCAGTCATATCCCTCCGAATTACTCGCGCTCATCAGGAGGACGGACTGGGAATTGAGACATTTCTTGCGTGAAGAGACCATTTAGGGATGGTATATGACTATTTGCTATGCGTGATCCGGGAAATGAAAGCTGGTCCACGAGCTTGACCACTCTTCCTTTGTGTGGAAAACACATTACTCTAAAGAGTGAGGAGACGATGGCTCCCATGCAATAAATATAGTCTCGTCCAAGGAGTTGGTTATAATCCAAGGGTCCTTGAACAACCATGACGTTCATACGAACTGTCTTCCCTCTCAATGTTATGGGCACATCGGGAAGGATCCCTAAAGGTCGATTGGTTCCTTTATCAAAGCCTGTTAGACCAAGCGCTTTCCAAGCAATAGAGGAAAGGATACTCACAGAAGCCCCCTCATCAATGATGGTACCAGCCATGACCATTCTATATATTTGAATGATAATTCGGAATGGTATGCTTGCTGGCAAACGGGGTCTGCCTAGTTGATTCCAGTCGAAGGATACAACTAGGTTGCTTGGAGGTGGGACCGAGTAGACGGCCAGGTATGGCTCTGACGAACTTCCTTCCTGCGGTGAAGGAATGGGTGGATTGCCCTCGTGTTCGTCGGAGTCTGTGTTGATGAAGAGAATTTGGACGGTGTCATCCTTATCCTCTTTAGTGACTGTATCATTCGAAGATAAAACCTCTCAAGGCAAGATCGGGTCAACTGCCGCCTCGACCTTTTGACTTTCGTCTGGTATGGATTTAGTTGGTTTATCTTCAACGATAGGTGCTTCAGCCGACCACCTGAGCAGGCCAACTGGGTTCTCAACTAGCGACGGACTTGGCAAGAGTTTTTTATATCCAGGAGGAAGTCGTAACGGTGAAACCGGACGATCATCCAAAAATCTTTTAGCCTCGTCTAAGAAGGGACAACGGTGGAGGGCATGGTCGCCTTCGCACAGTCTACAGTGAAATCTAGCTTTCCCTTTTTGTCCTGGGGCTTCACTTTCACTAGTTGACGGTGTGCTTTCAACATGATCTCCAGAGGTTGATGACACCGGATTGTGCAAACGAGGAGACCAGTCCCTTAGTATCTGGGGGATGCAAGGACAATCTCTGTGAAAGTGGTCTCCTCTACAAATGACACATGGCAATTTAGGCCTGGCCAGTGCTGTGTGTGGATTCTCATTAGATGACACTTGTTTTCCCTTATTTGCCTTTGGCTCCTTCTTCTTTTTCTCTTTCTTCTTCTTTTCCTTCTTCTCCTTAGGAACTTGGCTTTTAGCTTTACCAGTCCCATCAAGCGAAGAGGAAGGATGAGAGGAAGAATTAGAGGAAGTAGAAGGCTGGTGGGAAACTCTGGACTCGTCTAATTGCTGATTCGATTGTTCAGGAATAGTGGTGTTTTGAACGACATTGGTTGAGAAGAGCCATACTGGCAAGACAATTGTCAGTCCTGGAAGCGACAATGTGGCCATATGGGGCGCACCAACATCTCCCCAAGAGGAGAAGGGACTTGGATTTCCACCAAGGGGAATTCCTTGGTTGGTAGGCTCCATTTTCTCAACCTAAAGATCAACGCAGGAAAAGGGTAAGAATATTCTGTTTAAAATAAATTTTAACACGCTTTGACACAACTTTGTTTTTTCAGTTTTAAAGAGTCGAGAAGAAACAAAAGATGACTCTAGTCTCCTTTGATTTTTAATGAGCCTGAAGTGACAAGTGCTCAGATGGACCTTTTCCGTTAAGGAGTCTGAAAGGGAACGAAAGGGACTGCTCTGGAGGTCTAGGTAGAGGGAGTGCCAAACCAATCGCAAAACCGCAGAAAACTTTTTAGGGTACGGCGGTCAATCTTCCCGAATGCTGTGTTCAATGCATTGCGATCAGTAGGGCGGCCGACATGGCTTCCTATGGATAAAGGTTTTATGCCTATAGGGGTCTCCCAATATATACTTGACGGTACATGGGAGCACAAGTCCGTACTGGCACTTATCGTCTCAAAGTGGAGGAATCACCCAACCAACAGTGAGGACAACAGTTACCAGGCTTTACGACGCCGGAATACGTCTCTAGCCTAGACCTCTAGATGTTGTGCGTTAAGTTACAAAGCGTTGTTAAGTTCATTGAATTTATTTTATGTTGATCTTTCTTATGAAGTTTGCCTTTTGGGTTCACCACGAGATGTAGATGTAATTCCTAAAATGCAGTCTAAAGATGATAAGCAAGCTTTTATCTCTTTTCAGCAATGAAAATCCTAGCTACAAGGGGAAAAGAAAGACACAATATTTTCTCAAAGAGCAAAGAGCACACTGTAAATGCACTTTTCCTAAATCAAGCCATACAGAGTGTCAATATGCAAATGCACATGTGCATGTATTTGTTTTTCACTTTCTTAATATTGATGCCTAAAAAGAAATTTGTTGTACAAATTTGAATTCGCTTTCAAGTGAAAAACACAAACAAGCTTCTTTTCGAAATCAAAAGGTAGAGATGATTACGACACTTTATGATTTTGAAGTAAACACTTGTTTCGACACTAGAAATTCACAAATTCAAGCCAAAGGCAAAAGTAAAAGCGTAATCAACTGTCAACAACAAATAAACTCTCTCCTAAGATCAAAATCGACACTTACGACAGATCTAAATCTGAGGACGACAGTATGACTAGTTTACTTTTGCAATGGGAAACTGTAAATGACGTAACAAATACACAAAAACAAATACAGTTTCTTTTATACAACTAAGGCGGAATTAAGGCAAATAAAAGGGGCTTTTAAACAGACAAACACACAGATCACAGGCTGCAAAAATCAGAGGCAAAACTAGAAAAAGTGAGTAAAGAACCTCAGCTAGGCAGGGCTAGGCTGATCAACGCACCTGCTACACAGAGAAACTGAATTTCAACGCAGGTAGCCCTCTCGGGAACTGCGCTGAAATGAAGAGTGTCTTCACAGAGCTTGCGCTGAAGCAGAAACGAGAATTCTTTCTGGGTTCTGGGTCACGGTTTGCAGTTTAATCTATGGTTTTTGGCTGGGTAAAAGCAATCAATTGTGCACAATCAGAGGGTTGATTTACAAGAGGTTTGAGAGCTATCACAAAGGGTAATCAGATCATTTGTGAGTCAACTGTTCAGATCATAAATAGGCCCAGTGAATGGACTAGAGTAGCAGATGTCTACTTTGCATTTGTAAATGGCAAACGCAGTTCGATTCGCCACTCCTAAGTTTATGAGATGAACAACAATAGAAACACAAATAAACTAACTAGACACGATCCCCAGCGGAGTCGCCATTTTGTTTTCGGGAAAAGTGTATATTCAGAACGACCCTATACCACTGGGTTGTGACAGTGACCTCAGAAACAAACAAGGAAAACTACTCTTGTATTCTCCTTTAAGAACTATAAACGAAGATGATTAAGATGAACCGACCTGTGCCTTGCGCTAGTCGTTCGATCCAATCTATCCTCTCTTTGCCAGTTTCCACCGATCTGCTCCCTCACTTGCCCAGCGTCACCAAGTTCCTGCAAGTTCACAGAAGAGAGAAACTACACAAAGACATAGATTTATGTTCATAAAAAGCTTAGGATCAGATTTAAGCTAAACATACAAATATAACACACATCAGATATACAAGCATGTAGGAGAAACTCAAGTAGTTTTATTGATAAAACAAGAAGATCCAGGAGGAGTTACAACCGATGATTCCTGATCCAGCATCAGCCTCCCAGCATAGAATCCCTTCTTCACCTCAAACAAAGCATAAATCACCCAATACTCTTATATCTATCACAAAACCAACAGCAATTCTCTGCAATGTACAAAATTCCAGCCTCTGGATCTCTTGGTGAGGGATCCATATATAGATGTATGCAAAGAGGATGAGTCAGCTCTTGAATTGATTAGTGGCTTCTCTCTGTCAGTTCTTGCTTCCACTTGGAGACTGAGAGCCTCTTACTCATCACTGGTCAAATTCAGTGAGGCAAGTGTCATTGGAGAAGATTCTGGAAGCTTCCATTGTCTCTCCACCTCGTTGAATGACTCTGCCACTTGTCATTTCCCGCTCAACGCACCCTGGTAGTGCATTCAAGTGCGTTGCAACGCACCTAGCCAGTGTATTTGGGTGCTTTGCAACGCAGCCAGCTAGTGGAGCACTTGAAATGATCCTGTTTTGACTAGTTTTGAGCAGTTTCTGGTGGAGAACTTCTGGGAGAAGCTGTAATTTGTTGACCTTGTTTCTTTAGGAGCTGGAACAACACCTTTAGGGACTTAGGATCCCTTGGTTTATGGACATTTCATGCTTATAGCTGTAAGGCACAAAAATGTCTATAACAAACGATGAATAGCTTTCAAAGAAATTTTAAGATCTGTAATCACCTTTTCGAGAGGACGAATTGAATTTCAGTAGGGTAGAAATAGTAATTTTAGTGAGGAAGCAGCTAGTAGAAGAAACTAGGCCAACTTGTGTTGAAGGCCTTATAGGCCTATTCTAAAATCATATACAGTAAATATGAGAAACCCTAACCAGAAGTTCAAATGAAAAATATTCAGTAGTCTAGAAGCATCCCTCCAGCCAATGAAGAAGATTCTTTGAATACAAGATAAAACCGTGAATTGGAAAAGCATTTTAAGTCTAGCTTCGAGACTTTATTGTGAATATGAGAATCCCTAGTGTGAGGGTTGATCTTCATAAGTACCTATTCCATAGAAAGGATATTTTCAAGTATTGTTTGAAGCAAGATGTTATAATGGAGTTTTGACATTTCCCTTAAAGGCGGTGTTGATGGGAAGATTGTGGTAGTAACAATGCCTTGGACAGTGAGATCAAGATGAAGGATTTGAAACAACCTCTAGTGATCATGGAATACAAAGGTATGTAGTCCTTAAGGTAAGTATATTTCTAAGTATAGTATTTGTAAAGGGTCTGCATAAAATGTATTAGTGTTTTGATGCATATTTAATTCTAAGTTTTGTATGCCTCATCTTGTTGAAGGTTTTTGGTATTTATGGATTGCAAACCCTGGATGTTGCTTGGATTAGAAAAACCCTAATTATGTGGAAACCCTAATCCTATTCTGATTTTTCCCTCATAGAAACCCTAACTCTTGACTTTTAGGGTTTGTGGGTAATCTAAGGTATATGGTAATCTTGAGGAAGGGCGGAATTGAAATATAGGATATGACATCAAAACCCTAAGGATGATCTTTCTATGAGAAATATCAAAATAATTTAGGGTTTTTATCTAAGAATCCTAGGAGAATACCCTCTATGAAAATCATGAAACCCTATGTCATTATCATGCTCTTGTATTTGTATTTTTCTTGTTCATACTTGTCGGTCAATGTTGCAGGTACATAATGAAGGAAGAAAAAAGAGAAGGATGGGCTATCAAAGCAGTCCTTTTGCCTTTTAACAATAAGCATGATGGAGGGAGGGAATTAAAATGGCCCTAAAGGAACTAATGACTAAAGGAGTAGCATGCATCTTCATCTAGTATGATATCATGGGTAGAAGCATGTGATAGTAGCATATTTAAAGTCTACTTGTTTGAATTGCTTGGAATCATCTAGTACTTTAAAGCATGAAAAGCTTTAGGACCATTTTGCATAAGTTTTCATCCATACATTGTCTAACATTATGTTAGAGGAACTTAGTTTTCTAAAGTGGAACATCATGATCCTATAAGAGTCATCATCTTTGAAGTCTCATGAAAGAACCATTATGAAAAGGATAGTATATGAAAAGGATGAAGGAATGCGATTGGTCAAGTTGAAGGCTCATTATGAAATACATATAGCTAGATGATTGGGTGAAAGATTAGGAATGCATGTTTAAAAGTAACCATTGCGAAGGATTCATATATCCTAGAAGAAAGGTTAGTCATATACATTGAATCTTTCATTTGATTATGTATAAGTAGATGAATTTGACTTACTCTATAATGGATAGAATGTTAAGACTTTCTCACTAGAATATATTTACTAGTGATCAACATCAAGTACAATCTTTGAAAGAAACTTGGTAATCAAGTTCGATGCGTGGGCACCCTAATGCATGAAGGAATATTCATGTGGTGATGGACCTTGAAGATGTTGATGAGGGGAATGTAGGCATGATGAGGTAAGTCTGATGTTATAATTATTATTGGTTATCTCATTAATATATTATTTTTCTACCTAGAAGGATGTTGCAGATGTACATAATGACAATTGAGGCAAGTTTGATTGTATGAAAAATGTTGAGGGAAAGCTCAACATGTGGTACCTGAAAACTATGAAGACAAGATGTACTGATCTTGAGATTGGAAGGTATCAGTGTGAGAAGATAACTTTAAGGTCAAAGTCCTTACTACAAGAAGTTCTCTTTCACAAGGAAGTTATGATAAGCTTAAAGTTTTGGGAAGGCTCAATAGAATTCCTTCATTAAAGACAATACGAAAGTGATGTGCAAGATGGATGACCTGGAACCTACCATAAGATTGAAGAAGATGGCTATGTGACACCTCGAAAGAAATCAGGCTCGATATGATGTGATGCAAAGAAAAGAGGGAGCCAGACAGCTATGAAGAATTAACAGTTAATACTCTTATGAAGACAAGCTAGAAAGCCTATCGATATGACTTCTCAATTAGAAAGGAAGTCGAGAATTTCCTATAGATTTAAGAGGGAGTGAAGAAGTATCCTTGTATAGAAGTAAGGAACTATTCTCAAGTTAAAAATAGGGATATCCTCTCTGGTTGAGAGGGAGTGATGTTGGACATAACATGTACTTCTTTTCTTCATGTGTCAAGCACTATACTAGGACTAATAGCCATAAGTCTATATGAAGGCCTTGGAGAGAGAATGGTAGAGGATTGGATAAGAATTTGTGGTTTCCTTTAGGATAGAAAATCCAAGAAAGGAAAGAAACTAACACTCTTTGAGGATGTGACAAATATCCAAGATAAGAGTGAACGAAGAGGATTGATATTATTTGAGGATTTAGGGCCAAGAATCCAAGATAAGGATAGTCCTAAAAGGACATGCCTTGTGAAAATATGGATGGGTATGTGCCTTGTATAGGTAGTGTATTATCACATGTAAAGTTGTCCAGCATAATGCTCTTGAATGAAGTATAGCTCGTCTAGTTAGGCCTCAAAGACAATGTTGGTTGATCATAACGTTGATGCTTATAGATGGCTTATCAATCCAACTCTTCTCATGAGAACTTTTCAAAGGGAGTATTGTCCTTGTATCAGTTGGACAATTATGAATACCTCCCTAGTTATGAGGGAGTGTTGAAGAATGTAACTAGTTTTGGTCTTCATAATTAGCATTTGACTCATGTCTTGATGTAATTCCTTTGTATTGATCAAAAGAAGATAGAAAAATGTAAGGGACAAATTATTTATGAAGCATGGGGTTCATGATTAGTCTTTGGTCTCTAGTTCAAGTATTCATTAAATTCTTCTAGGTTTTTTTCATGAGAAATGATCATTGTAATAGTGTAAAAGACTCATTTGGACACTTTTATCAAAGGAAAAAATATTTGTATTGTATTTTGAAGTGTCTAGAAGGGCTCCCTAAACCAAGTTGGCCAACCAGGAAGATCAGCCTAAAGAGGGTTATTCAAGCGTATTGGAAAGCTATAAAAGGATGGAACCTTGACTTCATTAGACACACGTGAAGCACATAAATCATGGATTTGATCTGCAACTAGGAAAAGAAGTGTGAAGTTCTTAAGAGGCTAGAAAATCCTAGCGAAGCAAGGAAGAAAGTCTTGAAGGATTCAGAAATTTGATTTTTTTTTCATCTACAACTCACACATGTGAGGAGTATAAGGTTTTTGGGCTTACCTCAGGATCAAAGTTTCAAGAAGGTGTTGTGTCTTGTCTTAGAGGTCAAAAGGGATAAAAGAGCCTAGTTCATGGAAGATTTGTGTCTCTCTCTCCTTATGGTATTGTCTAGTTGACTCGGCCTTGATGGGAACCTTGGTTTGGTCTTTGGTCTTGGAAGTCTCCTTTGAATTGATTTTATTAGAAGAGAAGTTCTTGCGTGTTTCCCCTTAGAGAGGTTTTTCCCTTACTTGGAGTCTATATCTTGTGTTCATGTAATCTTTATTGTTTTTGGCATTTATTTTATGATAAGAACATAAGCATGGATAAAAAGAAGAAGAAATTAATGTCACAAGGAAAATATAAATTGAAACGATGCCCTAATCAATTTTACAACAATTTGAAGCCATCAGCTAGTAAATAAAATATAAAATATAAATAAATAAATAAATTCTCAACATAAGAACTCAAGGACATTGACTTATGTTTAACATTAATTGTGTCGGCTATCAATGGTTAGAAGTGTTCCCATGAATATGACCATTCAGATAGCGAGAAAGAAGCAGCCATCCCAACTGAATTGGTAGTTATGGAGTTGTATCATAAGAACGAGGAAACAAATAGATATTTAGTTGTTACAGATAACACTAAAGGATGGATATATATCAGCAAGGGGAAAAAATAAAAAACCATGTATCACCCTAGTATATGACATCAAGAAATGAAAGATTGTAATCTAACTATTTCTAGTTTATCAATGTAATTATTTTTTTAATTACATCGAAGGTGTGTATTTTTGAAATCCTACACTTAAATGTGTCTTTTTGAAATCCGTTAGTGTAGGAATTCATGTACCCTTTTCATCTTCGTTTGACACTTCTCCGTTTTTTTTTTTTTTTTCCATTTAGTGATTGTGTTCAAAATCTTATTAGAATCCTTGTTATCGTTGCCACCGTCGCCACCGAGTGTGAACTCTGCCAAGGTAAAGGATTTTCGTGTACCATATTCCCATGGAATTCAACCCAGATATATTCAAAGAGTGTGAGTCTGGGCTCGCGGAACTGTTGGAACTCTTCTCGTGCACAACAAACTATGGATTTGGGCCGCCATATAATAGCTCCCTGGGCGAAAGTTGCTTCCACACATATACATACATGCTAGAGATCATATTTCACCACAGGATCAAATAATACAGTTGCTTCACTCCGGACCCTGCCATGGACGAGGCCGTGTTTGTTCCCTACTACGTTGGCCTTGACTATCTCAGATATCTATATCCACAAGCGGAATCATATTCAGAGTCTAGACCACTCGATCACTGGAATTGTGTAGGTTCAACATTTTTTCGCAACTAACTGGATTGTGGGTAAAATGATCCGAAAATTGTCCCTGAAAATGCGGAAAGACTGCTATCGATTTTCGATTATGTGTACTAATTTTCCACATGCTTCGATAAGAAACCCGTGATTAAGTACATTCTCATCCGTGGATCACGCTGCAAATAATCAAATAAGTCCTTTATAGATATGGTATGTAGAGGCTAAGTTGAATGTGGTAACTCTTGATTTCTATCCTTGTAGCTTTCTTCTTCTTTAGTCACCACATTTTGCATAAATAATTCCTTGGTTTTACACACATTGATAACATCTTAGTTGTTTGGGTCTTCGCGATTTTCCTTTATGTTTGACATTTATCAAAGCCATCAATCATGATGTTTGATTCGTTTTGTGGGATTTGGCTCATATTGTTGTCGCCATCCCCTCTAATGTTGGTTGGTGCAGCCACGTTTTACCTAATCTAATGTTGGTTGGTGCAGCCACGTTTTGCCTAATCGCCCGTAATCATGTTAAGAAAATTTTTCTCTAAACTCCTTGGGAGATAGATATCAACACCTTCTCTTATATTTTTAAGTCCTCATTTATCACTTTCAGTCATGATGTTCCTTTATGTTTGACACTTATCAAAGCCATCAATCATGATGTTTGATTCGTTTTGTGTGATTTGGCTCATATTGTGGTTTGATTCGTTTTGTGTGATTTGGCTCATATTGTGATTGGCCCAGACCAGTACTGTATCTACAGTGTTTTATCAACCCAGTAATCATGTTAAGAAAATGTTTCTCTAAAATCCTCAAGAAACAAATATGAACACCACCTCTTACATTTTTAAGTCTTGATTTTCTCACAATTTCAGTTGATTTTGTATGCAACGCACCCTCCTAGAAAATAAATCCACTATCCCCTTCTCCAGCTAACTTTTCATTTTGTTCTCTTGCAGAACTTTTTCTATTTTTGAGATTTTAGACGTACAGGGTTGGTGTACATGAAAAAATTCTTCTTCTTCTTTAATATCAAACACACCTCATATAGCAACATCGTTAAGTGGATCCACTACCACTTCCTCTGCACATTCTCCTATTTTCTTGGGGCGACACTCTGTACATCCTCGGAAGAACTTGTAGGGCATTTTCTTATCTGGAGGATTTTATCTTTAAATCCATCAATTTCTGTAAGATTTTTGAGATACACAGATCTAGATCTGCAAAACAATAAACAAGCTTGCAAGAGAAGGAAGGAAGCGAGCAAGAATTGAGAAAAGAATGAAAATTGATTCTACAATATTAGTTTTAGAATAAATACATAAAAGCAACTAAGTTAAGCTTAGTTGTACATGCAATAACTAAAGCTAACTAAAGCTAAGTGTGCTTTATCTTATGTTAATGTGTACATGTGCCACATGCAAGCAATAAGTTAACTGGAGCTAATCTAGGTGCATGTACACCAACACAGCTAGTCTAAGTGCATGTACAACAACACCCCCCCTTAAGCATAACTTAGGTGAGTGTGATGCAAAATGATTGAGTCCCGGCAACACGGCCATTTTAGGTACCCATATACAATGCATAAAAAGGAGGAAAGAGGGAAAACCCAGTGGGAAAAAAACCCCCCCTCAAAATATAATGCAAAAGTAGAGAAAAGACAACTGCTAGGCAGTCGTGTCCTTCACCCCGAGACGATCTCGCAGGAATCGAAACTTCTGCTCAATGAAAGTCTTGGTGAAGATGTCAGCAATCTGCTCGGAGCTAGGACAGTAATGAAGATAGATGATCCCATCATGAATGAGTTCTCTAATGAAGTGCATGTGGATCTCGATGTGTTTGGTACGCTACCACTGCACTGGATCTCTACAAAAATTTAGCGTACTTTGATTATCGCACCAGATGACAGTTGGATGATGGACACTAATCCCAAGCTCAGATAGGAAATGTTGTAGCCAAATTGCCTGAATAGTGGCATTGACCGCTCCTCTATACTCGGCCTCTGCTGATGATAAAGCAATGGCAGCTTGCTTCTTACTTGACCAACAAATTGGGCCGGATCCCAAACTAAGTACATAACCCGAAGTAGACTTGCGATCAATGGTGTCGCTAGCCCAGTTTGAAACTGTGAACCCGATGAGATTCAAAGAACAATTGGCTGCATAATGAATCCCATAGGTGATTGTCCCCTGGACATATCGAAGGATGCGCTTTGCAGCATTCCGGTGTAACTCATGTGGCTCCTGCATGTATTTGGAAACTGCTCCGACAGCATAGGAGAGATCAGGACGGGAGTGAGTGAGATAAAGAAGACTTCCCACAAGCTGGCGATAAAATGTGCAATCAACCAATGGTGTGTCTTTGCCATTCTCAAGCTTTATCCCTGATAAGAAAGGTGTGGCTGCTGGCTTGCAGTCACTCATGTGAAATCGTGCCAAAAGATCTCTGGCATATTTTGGTTGAGAAATGGTAATGCCAGAATCATGTTGATGGATCTCTAGTCCAAGGAAGAAATTTAGCAAGCCCATGTCTGTCATAGAAAACCGCTTATGCAATGCAGTTTTGATGTTAGTAATGACAGAAGCTGAACTACCCGTTATCAAAAGATCATCTACGTAGAGTACTATGATCAACAAGGAGTCAATTTTCTTCAGAAAATAAACATTGGAATCAGATTTGCAGCGTACAAAATTTTGAGATAACAAATAAGAATCCATCTTTGCATACCATGCTCTAGGTGCTTGCTTGAGGCCATAGAGAGACTTCTTTAGTTTGCATACGAGAGATGAATTCTGCATGTATCCCGGTGGCTGCTCCATGTAGATTTCCTCCTCGAGATCACCATGAAAAAAGGCATTTTTCACATCCATATGATGCACCTCCCATCCTCTTGCTGCTGCAATGGAGAGAGCTAGCCGAAAGGAATCCATTTTTGCCACTGGAGCAAAAGTCTCATCATAGTCAACACCATGTACTTGCTGAAAACCTTTTGCTACCAATCGTGCCTTATATCGACTAACTTGGCCATTTGATGCTTTCTTGGTCCGGTAAACCCACTTGCATCTCACAAGTTTGCGATTTGAAGGTAGCGGAACCAAATCCCAAGTCTGGTTCTCAATGAGAGAGTTATATTCCTCATCCATGGCGGCTTCCCATTCAGGATGCCCATTTGCTTCTGCATAAGTTTGTGGATCAGATCCATGCATCATATAAGCATGCATGGGCATGGATGGCTCCATAGCTAAGAGTGCTTGCGAATCTTCCTCAAACAGAGGGATAGAGGCAGGATCATCAAGGATATCACTCATACTGCGCCATTTTTGTGTTGAAGGTGGTCGAGAATCTTCCGAACTACATGCAGAAGTATGATCTCGATGTTCAACAACTGGTGGTCTAACAGGGGTCACAGGAAAAGACTCATCTTCATCAGAATGTTGGTCTGAAGTTTCATCTGCATACTCATCAATGAGTGGTGATGAAAATTTGGTAACAAGTTCATCTACTGGTGCATGCGAAATATCTTCGTCAAACTTTACACTCCTTTCAATAAAGAGCTCTTCAGTGTGGATATCAAGCAATTTGTACCCTTTGACTTCATCAGAATATCCAACAAACATGCATGCTTTGCTTTGAGGCTCCAAAGCCTTTCTCTTCTCTGGAGGAATGCGGGCCCATGCTCGAGATCCAAAAATGCGGAAATGACTAACTTTAGGTTGCATGCCAGTCCAAGCCTCAAAAGATGTTTTTCCAGTAACAGATTTATGAGGAGATTTGTTCTGGATGTATGAGGCACAATTAATAGCTTCGGCCCACAATTTCGACGGAAAAGATCTTGCATGCAACATGCAATTAGCCATCTCTTTCAAAGATCGATTTTTCCTTTCAGCCACGCCATTTTGCTCTGGAGTGTAAGGAACTGTATGCTGCAACTGTATGCCTGCTTCATCACAAAGATTCTTGATATCTTTGTTGACATATTCCGTCCCATTATCTATGCGAAGTATTTTGATGCGTTTTCCAGACTGATTTTCCGCATGCGCTTTGAAAATCTTTAGATGTTGAAAAACTTCAGACTTGAGTTTCAAGAAGTAAACCCAAGTGAATCTCGTGTAATCATCTATAAATGACAACACATATCTTGCTTTGCTCATTGAAAGCACCAGAAATGGACCCATGAGATCACTGTGTACAAGTTCCAAAGGTGAAGAGGCTCTCCATGCATGCCCCTTCTCGAATTTTTCTTGTGGATGCTTTCCAAGAGCACATCCATTACAAACACCATCTGAAAATTCAATGGTTGGCAATCCTTTGACCATCCCTTGCTTACTAAGCTGTTGCATATATTTGAAATTCAAGTGCCCAAATCTCTCGTGCCAAATCCTACTTTCTTCATTTGCATGCGTAAGTAGCAAAATAGAATCTGATTGAGGAACAAAATCAGAAAATGTATACAGACGAGATTGATCATTTACCTTGCCAGATGCAATCTTCAAATTGGTTTGCATGTCATAAATGCTCACGGAATCTGGGGTAAATTCCACTTTCCTTCAGCTGCCTGTGTGTGTCATCTAATACACTGAGAGAAGATTCACAGAAAGCCTTGGAATATGCAAGACATTTTCAAAACTTCCATCTTCGAATTGCACTCTTCCTTGTCCAGTTGCTGCAACTGCAGAATTATCCCCCATGAGAATGGGAGGACCTGAGTATGCATGTAGAGAAGAAAAGGATTCCTTTGAAGAAGCCATATGATGTGAAGCTCCTGAATCGATGATCCATTCTTGTGGTGCAGAATGAAGAGCAATCAAAGCATGCCCGATACCTCTTGGATCTGGTGCTTTTTCTCCAGACTTCTTCTTAGCATTCTCAGGAATGTGGTCTCCAAGATTGTGTTGCTGGAGTGTCTGCGCCATAAGATCTATAGTCTTCTTCATGCATGCAGATTCAGGATGAAAACCATGGTGGCAATAATTGCACATTGATTTCCCTTTCATTCCTTTCCTTTCCTTTGAGCCAGATGATCCATCAGGGGGTTTGGGATGTCCTCCCTTTCTTGGATCAGGATCCTTCTTCCCTTTTCCTTTCTGATGGTCTTTGGAATTTGCCTTTCCTTTTGCATGCACAGTAAGTGCATGCGCCTTGGAATTTTTAAGTGTGCCCATTTTGATGAGCTTATCTTGCTCATGCATCAAAGACTGAATAAAAGAATCCAGTGAGGGCATCTTCCAATCTGCACCAGTTGCAGATCTGACTGTGTGGAATGTAGAGACGAATACTGCATACTCTGGACCAATTTTTGATAAAATGGAAAGAATCAACTGATTTTCTTGCTTGGATTTTTCGATCCCGCATCCTTTTAGCTGAACCAACAAGGATTTATACCTTGTGAAAAAATCTTGAATGTTCTCAAAGTTTCTCGGATCTAATGAGTTTAAATCATTTTCGAGAATGTGACCTTGCATTTCATCCTGTTTTCCAAACAATCCTTCCAAAATTTTCCATACTTCATTTGAAGTTGAACATGATTCAACATGAAATAGCAATTCCGGAGAAATAGATAAACATAGGATGCCGAAGGCCTCGTCCATGCGATTGAAATATCTTGTTTTCTCCATTGCCGATGTTGGTTCAACTTCCGTTTCCATGGTTATTCGAAATAAGACTCTACTTCTGAGATGAAGTTGAATCTTTGGCTTCCATTTGAAATAATTATATGGAGTGAGAATTGCCGATTGTGGAAACTCCAATTTAGACTCCATTCTTTGTTGTTGCTTCAATCTTCTGAACCTGAAAATAAAATTGCTTGTGCACTGATTACAAATCCCTAAGCTCCAATACCATGTAAGATTTTTGAGATACACAAATCTAGATCTGCAAAACAATAAACAAGCTTGCAAGAGAAGGAAGGAAGCGAGCAAGAATTGAGAAAAGAATGAAAATTGATTCTACAATATTAGTTTTAGAATAAATACATAAAAGCAACTAAGTTAAGCTTAGTTGTACATGCAATAACTAAAGCTAACTAAAGCTAAGTGTGCTTTATCTTATGTTAATGTGTACATGTGCCACATGCAAGCAATAAGTTAACTGGAGCTAATCTAGGTGCATGTACACCAACACAGCTAGTCTAAGTGCATGTACACCAACAATTTCTCTAAAAGTTATACTAAGGCATTGGAAAATGCTACTTGTAGAGTTAAGGAAGGTTTTGTTTATTCATATTAGTATCCAATATTTTTAATATCTAAAGACGCCATATTGAGAAACAAGTCAACCATCATGCGTAACTATCACATGGCGAATATATTGCATTCTCTAGTGTCCTACTATGATGCTGAATGCAAACTTCTAACTCAGCAAAGAACGAACTTACAAATTATCATTGAGTTGTTCATCTAATTCACAATGAACAAGTCGGAAAAATTTACTAGTAGTAACACATGTCGGAGAGGACTTGCTTTGAGAACTTCCTCTGGAGTAACGCTAAAGGAGGGGCTCTGAGAGCGATTTCTTAAGTTGAAAACAAATAAAAAAATCTATTATATAATGTATATATAAAAAATAAATTTTCCCGCCCTTGACACAAGCCTTGAATTCCATAATTCATATCTCCCAGAGTTTTGAATGTCATTCCTATCTCCCGGCCAACTTTATGAAACTAGTAGACAAACCTTTTTTGATGTTCATTGACAAAGGTTACTAACCTGTAGCTATTTGGCATGGAAAGCTTCCGAAATTACAACATTGGATTAGAAAATGATGGTATCAACTTGAAGTTATTTGTGCTTCTATGGAAAATTTTAAATGTATACAAGATAACATGTTTCTAGTGCAGTTGTATAAATCAATGTGCAATTACCAATTTTTAATTTTGTTTGATATTTTTGAAACATTTTCAAGTATTTTTATATATTTTGGAAATTTAATAAATATAAAAGAACTAATTATTTAACTTCGTTTATGGAACTAAAGAATTCTTAATATTATTATGTCTATTGTACATTTTGGAATATTCTAGAAATTTATTTTGGCATATTATATTTTGGAATATGGTATAAATAGAAGACAAAACAATATCAATTATTTGAATTTCTTAATGTATGTCATTCAAACACTCTTAACATCTTTATATCAACTGCATATTTTAGAATATTCTAAAAATCTGAAAGATGTAACCAAATCAATTATTTGATTTTGCTTATATAGTAGTTTATTTTTATTAAATGTGAAGAAAATGTAAAGAAATAAGGATGATGATGGTTCTCCTTATTGTTAATTGACAACTTAATTATGATAAGTTTTGTCATTTTCAAAGAAAAATAATAAACAGAGTGAGTTTCTTCTTAAGAATGAGGTTAAAGTGCAATTGGATGTAGTATTTGATTACATGCATAGGACTAAAGAAGGATGCTACTTGAAAGGACATGATCCCATTGGTATTGCCTTAAGAATGACAAGGAATGACAAATTGTCTTTTAGTTTTGGAATAAGATCAAACATTTTGTTTAATTAACTGAAATCTATTTTTCCTTAAACAAAAGAAAAAAATAGATTAATATAATCCAAAATCTAAAAGCACACGGAAATAACCAATCTACCTTATATAAATTATGGTAAGAAGTGGGAATGTATGGAGTGACTTGCTTCCTCTCTATGGATTTAACTTCACTTTCATGACCCGAGTGAGTCAAAATAAGGTGGGATTTGGAGAAATTATGAAACTATGGTTGACCATGTAGAGCATCCAACTATGTTTGAGCATGGTTAATAATGTTAGCCATGATGACCATAGCCAAGTATACTTTAACCAAGTTCATGGTGGTTGACCATGTTGTCTATAATTGATAATGGATGAACATGTTGGCCATCCTTCACATGTTGTCTATGGTTGACCACGGTTGATGAAATACATTATTTATAGCCATGGTGACCATGGTCGACTAATTCAACTTGAATGTCTTCTTTCTATGAGAGTTCCAATAATTTAACATAAGGAACAACAACTGACCCAATCGACATTGAGATAACATCCACTCCATCGTCTAACACATTCTCAAAGGCAGAGAGTAGGTCAGAGGTCACGCAACTAGATACCCAACAAACCTTGTAGACCACAATACGTGCTTTGGGAGCCATTCCTTTGGAGATTTCCTGTCTATAATACATCATGTTTCTCTATCAAAGAAATAGCCCGCGATGATGGAGATGGTTTGTGTGCCATGGCCTTGTGAGTCCTGAACTGAATGTATTTCCACTATCTCATTTCGGGGGCCAAACATGCTTCATAGCCTTTGTAGAAACATCGTGCTCCAACCAATACAACCACATCACCGTAATAATAAACAGGGTGAAATTTTAGCATGTAAAATTGTGAAAATATTAATTATTATTTTGAAATTCTATATTTAAAATTAAACATGGTGTAAGATTTAGAGTTTCTTTTATTACGAATTTTGTGTGCATGTAAAATTTTATTAAAAATGAATATTTTTTTGTCATTGTGAATGTAATTAAATTTATTTAGTTATTTGTATTTTATAAATAAAAAATTATGATTATTTCTGTTTTTTTTTTTTTTTTTTTAATTATGTATCTAATTTTGAATTCTAAAATTTAGTTATGAGCTTATTTTTTGCTCCATTCTTGGGAAGATAATCTTCTCAAATATTCTATTCCTTTTGTGTATCTTTGCACATTTTGAGGCAATTATTAGTTAATAAGCTAAATTTAAAAAAAAATCGTGATCCAAAATTAAATATAAACTTTATGAAAAAAAAGATATCTAATGTGATATAGATATAGAGTTAAAATAGATCTAAATTGATTTGATATTAAACTAATTTTTTTAATTATATAATATAAATAATAATGATTTGAAATATATAATTATAAATAATAAATAAAATATATGTATTTTATATTACTTTTATAAATTTTAACAATAAAATTTTATAAATTTTAATAATAAAAATACTTTAAAAAAAATCATATCATAGTGTTATAAAATTTTAATAATCAAAATACTTTCAAAAAGGAATCAGATCATAGTGTTTGAAGTTTCGTATACTTAGTATGTCGTTGTTTGAATAGTACTTCTAATACATTTTATAATTATATTATAGTTTGAATTATTAGAATATATTTTCAGTGAATTTTTTATCTTGATTTGACTTTGAGACGGGTCTTATATTGATATTAAAGAGAATGCGTGAGATTTTAATTTTTTTATAAAATATTTAATTTGTTTTCATAACCTTTTATCTTGATTTTGAGGTAGGTTTTATGTTAATATTTATGAAGATATAATTTGAATAGTTAGAAAGTATATTTTTATTAAGTGAAGACAATTATTTTTAAAGTTATGGAGTATATTTGATATTTTAAATTATATATATATATATAATAGGATATTTTGACACATAGGAAATAGTTAAGTATAACTTGGTCTAGTGTATAGTTAGATAGAGTGTGTTTCTTTAGTATGTATTTTTTGTAACTTACAATCTGACGGTCACGATATGTTCTAGACATGACGTGATCTGACGGTTCATTCTCTCCTCGGTATTACCGGCACTTGATCCGTGGCTTAACACTCGATTGGTCCATGATCTCTATTTAGAGAGCATGGAGGGTCATTTTTAAGGTGACCATTCATGAGAGAAGCTTATGTAAATTCTATTTCTTTTGCATTAATAAATTGCCTGAAGTGGCCACGTTGGCTCAGGTCGTGGACTATTTCCTTCTTTGAGGGTTTTAACCACGTCAAGAATATTGGTGTACTGATCTGTGATCTGATTGTGAGTGGTGTCCTTTGGTGCTCTATCTAAGGAATTTACCCTGTAAATTCTTACATGGTATCAGAGGCAAGTTGAGGACCACATCTGTTGGTGATCCAAATACGAAGCAGGTACAACTGCATCCGAATGTCGTTTCCTAGATCTATTGTTTCTAACCGCTTTCAGGCTGAGAGGGCTGCTCTATTGTGTTAGGAGCATCTTTTCCTGTGAGGAATCCATTTTGTTTCACGCAAAGAGGTTTTTGGTAGCTCTAACTACGTCATTTTTAAGATCTGGAGGTATACAATCTTTATTTGCAGTTTTAGTTATTTATCTCTATTTATTTCGGTTTATTTATCTCTCTATTTTTATTATTGGATCTATACCTTTCATTTCTGCGTATGCTCTTTGCTCCGCGACTCTGTGCGATCTGGGCAAATCAGAAACAAAAAGGAAAGTTTTTCTCATGCGTATGCTCTTTTCCGCCGTACCTTAGTGTGATCTCGGAAAATCAGAAATATTGAGGAAAATATTTAATTTCCGGCTAAATTTAACTTTAAGTCGTAAGGCTTGGATTTTTTGTTGCATGTTCGTTTTGGGTTGTGTGGTTTTTTTGTGTTGTAGACAAAAAGGGGTTCTTCAAGTAAGCATGCACTCCAAAGCTTGAGTGATTAAAAAAAAAATCAATCTTTTCCAAAAATTATTGAACTTTTAAACTAGCTCACTTGGTCCAAAGTTACTTTATGATAATATAGGTCTTAGGTTAAGGTCTTTCTTTTTGTTGAGTTACTTTTTCAAAAAGCACATGTAACTTTGTTTTAAAATTAATTTATGTAAAGTGTTCTCACCCATTATAAAAAGTGAGTCACTTATCATTCTAAGGTCACTTTATCTTTTATTTAAGTTACAATTCAGTGGATAGTTCATAAAGTACCATTGTAAAAGTGACTTTCATTTATTTATAAAAGTGGGTCACATAAAGTAATATTTTTTAAAAAGTGAGCTAATTAGATTAAGTTTGGAAGGGGGGGTTTTAAATATAACATTATATTCCCAACATTCACATGGTTTGGTGACATCTTCAACAACTTTTCTTCAAAAATCCATAACTTTTTCATCCGGAAGACGTTTTTAGAGCCGTTTTTTTAATCGACCTAATTTGTGGAGATATTTCCACTGGAACACTTGCTTTTAGCATCTTCAACTTCATTTTTTTTAATTTAAAGTCCATGCCTAATTATTCTTGACAGCACCAACTACTTCCAATGCCTATCCTACATTGTGGAATTACTTAGAAGTAAAGGTCTTTATAGGATAGCCTCAAACTAAGAGTCTAAACCTAAAGATGAAGATAAGCAAGCCAAATGGGAAAATAAGCAAGATAAGGCACGTGGGTTGATAGGGATGTCTATTTCTCTAGACCTTAGATTTCATATCATAGAAATTGATACCCCCGATGAAGAAATTAAGCTACTCAATAAAGTTTTTGGAATTAAAAATGAAATGAGATTCCATCAGCTTCAAAATGAGTTGCTTACATTCGACCCCAATAATTTTTCTTCCATTGAATATTTCTTGTCCAAGTTCAAGGCTCTCAGACTTCTCTTGGAAGGTGTTAAGGTTAAGAAATAAGATGACAACCTTATCTATTCCATTCTTAATAAGTTGAGACCAGCCTACTGTATGTTTGTTTCCACCTTCCATTGTATTAGAGAAGCCTTTATTTCTCAAGGACAAGACTATAAGTCCCCCTCTTTTGATGACTTTTGTGATTCTTTAATAAGAGAACAAGAAAAAGTCTTACATATTGGTCTTTTTAATATTGGAAACTCTTCTAAGAAAGCTTTAGCATCCCATCAGCAATCAAGTTCAAAGAATCCTAAGAAGCAACATCCTAAAATGAATGGTCCTAAACCAAACAAGCGTCCTAAGTGATTTCAGTCTGAAAATGAAAAATCATCTAACAAAATGACAAGGCAATTAAAAACAAAGGTAAGAAGACTGATAGACATTTCAACTTTTGTAATCATGATGGCCACTTAGAATCCAAATGCTTTAAGAAGATGGAAGCCTTGGAAGAAACAATGAAGAAGCATAACATCCATTTGGAGCACTCTTCAACTTCAACTTCATCTTTAGGAGTAACACTTTCTGCATGTGGTTGTCAAGCATCTCGGTCTGGTTATGCACTAAATGTGTCTTCTTCTTCTCATTCTCATGAGTGGCTCATTGATTCTGGAGATTCTTATCACATGGCCAGAAACAAAGCCATGTTTTCTTCTTTAAATGATTGTAACACCAAAAATATATATGTTGGTGATGATATATTTCTTAGCGTTGTAGGGACTGGAACTATTCATCTAGACAATGGTCACTTTAATGATGTGTTATGTGTTCTTACCTTATCTTGCAACCTTCTATCTATATATCAGATAACTCATTCAGGTGAAGGTAAAACCGTTGAATTTTCACCTCAAGATATTGTAATTAAGGACCTAAGAGATCCTAGATAGATTTTAGCTACTGGCATTGTTGATGATTCTATTGTATAAGTTTAACAACTTTGGGTCATCAACTCTTCCCTCAGTATTTGTTGCTCATAATGATGAAGTGAGAAAACTTTAGCATGAGAAATTTGGTCACTCAAACTATCGCTCCCTTCAAAATCTATGTAAAGAAAATATGGTGATAGATCTTCCTGTGGTATCTTGTAGAGATGGTGTTTTTTCCGAGTGTGTACTCAGAAAACATCATCGAGATAGTTTTAAAAAACATGGCTCTTGGAACACCTCATCCCCTTTATAGCTCGTGCATAGTGATTTATGTGGTCCACTTCCAGTTGTTTCATTCTCTAGCTACAAGAATTTCTTAACTTTCATTCATGATTTCTCCAGACGCACATGGCTATACTTCTTAAAACTCAAGAGTGAAGTCTTTAACATGTTCTTGGACTTTAAGGCATTTGTTGAGAAACAATATGGACATCAAATTCTTAAGCTAACATCTTATAATGGCAAAGAATATGTTAACAACAAATTCCTCAACTTTTGCACTGAGCATAGAATTGAATTGCAACATATTGTTCCATATACTCCGTAACTCCATGTCAAAATGGTGTTGTAGAAAGGAAGAATCGCATCTTAAAGGAAATGGATAATTGTATGCTTCAATCTAAAGGACTTAGTCTTTCTTTTTGGGCAAAAGCAATTAACTGTGAAAATTACATAATAAATCGCACTCCTACTAAGGTTCTAAATAATATCACTCCAAAAGAAGCATGGAGCTCAATTAAACCAGATGTAAGTCACTTCCGTGTTTTTGGAAGTGAAGCATGGGCCCATATTCCAGATAAGAAACATAAAGCCTTAAAACCTAAGAGTGAAAAATGTATTTTTGTTGGATATTCTGAAGATGTCAAAGGATGTAGACTTCTTCCACCTAAATCCAAAAACATTATCATTAGAAGAGATGTAAAGTTTACTGAAAATATATTGGCCTATGAGCCTAGTTCGATGGATGTGCCACCTCTCTCTCTCCCTTCTACTTCTGAAAATATTTCTTCTTCAGATGATGACAACAAGGATGACAATCCTCCCCCACCTTCTCGGGATCCTCCTTCATCTCTCCATCTTCCAAAATGGGTCTGTGCTACTCAAGATTCAGCAGGTGCTCTTGCAAGTGATCCTACAGATCAACGTCGTATGCGTTCTCAGTTCGATAGAGCCTGTTCTTTACTAGCTCAAGCTTCAGCAAAATATGATCTTGACACCTTTGTAGAAGCTCCGGGCCATCTAGATTGGGACATAGCTATGAATGAAGAATAGCGTTCATTATTGGAAAATGATACATGGGATCTTGTTCCTCTTCCAAAGGGACAAAAACTTGTTAGATGCAAATGGGTTTATAGAACCAAGTTTGGACGAGATGGAAAAGTTGACAAACATAAAGCTTATCTCGTTGCTAAGGGTTTTTCACAAGTTGAAGGCATGAACTATACTAAAACCTTCTCCCTCTTACCAAAATGAACTCTATCCGCCTTGTTCTTTCCTGTTATGAAACCAGCTCACAAAAAGATAGAAAAGATAGATCAACGCCTTAGAATTCAGCCTCTTTGAGCGGGAAACCACCTTTACATTACACAAATGAACAATTATTGGATGATACAAATGACAAAACCTCCTTTCCATATATAGGAGTCTAAGGGGTCACAATATAACCAAGGTGACCTAACAATAATAATATAAAGGCACAAAAATAACAATAGAGGGATTCTATGGGGCACAGTAATAATAATATGTGGATAATAAGGGCACAACAATATTAATAAGGGATACAACTACAATAGTAATGGGGGAATCATTAGTATTATAGGGACCTAACATCCCCCTGTCCTTCAAAAAAGTGTTGTCCTCAATGCTTGAGTAGTTTTGGATGCTTTTGTATAAAATTCTCATCCCCCCATGTGGAGTCTTCAACGGATAAGTTCTTCCACTTGATGAGATACTCCGAAATTGATCGATTTCGTAGCTGTCGAGTTCTTGCTTCTGTGACTGCTTCCGGTTCCAATATAATTTTTCCTTCCTCGTCAAGTTCTGGCAATATTGTTTGAACTCGGAGCTTGTCGCCTATAACCTTCTTTAAACATGAAAAATGAAAAATAGGGTGCACTCAAGAAGCTGCAGGAAGCTCCAATTTGTATGCCATAGTACCAATCTTTTGCAACACCTTGTACAGACCATAATACTTTGGTGATAGTTTATTATCCTTCTTAGCTTTCTTGAGGGACATTTGTTTATATGGTTGTAGCCGTAGGAATACCCAGTCACCTACATCAAAACTTCTTTCGCTACGATGTTGATTTGCCTGTTGTTTCATTCTATTATGTGCCAACACGAGGTTATCCTTTAAGAGTTGGAGAACTTGTTGTTGATGCTCACTGTGATGTTCCACTGCTTGAACCTTAGAATTTTATCTTAAGTATGATGTGATGGATGGTGGCTTATATCCATAAAGTGCCATAAATGGAGTCATTTTTGTTGCAGTATGGAAGGAAGTGCTATACCACCATTCAGCCAGAGGCAACCATTTGACCCATTATGTCTGTTTATCAGATACAAAGCAATGAAGATATCCTTCCAAACATTTTTTTACTATCTTAGTTTTCCCATTAGATTGAGGATGATAAGATGAGCTATGAGCTAACTGAGTACCAAGACAAGAAAATAATTTTGTCCAAAAATTTCCAGTGAAAATGGAATCTCTGTCACTTACAATAATCTTTGGGTTTCCATGTAGCTTTTGAATTTTTTCCATAAATGCAGTAGAAACTATACTGGCTTTAAATGGATGTGATAATGCACAAAAGTGTGCATACTTGGTAAGTCTATCAACTACCACCATGATGACACTATTTCCCTCAGACTTAGGTAAACCTGTGATAAAATCCATTGAAACCTCCTCCCAACGTTGGCTTGGAATGGATAAAGGTTGTAATAGACCTGGGGTCTTAATTGTTTCAACTTTATTTTTTTGGCAAACCAAACATTCCGCCACAAAATTTTGAATATCTAATTTAAGGCCATCCGAAAAAAATTCCTTCTTAACCCTATGGTAAGTTTTTAAAAATCCTGAGTGCCCTCCTAAGGGAGAAGTGTGCAATTCCATAAGAATCTTTTGTTTGAGTTGGGAATTCTTATAGAGGTATAAGCGATATTTGTACCATAACGAATCATTTTTCCAGCTACATGTATGAGATGTACTGGAATCTTGTTGTAACTTTTGAATAAGTTCCCACACATCTTCGTCATTCTTCCATTCCTCCCTTGCTTCGTTTATCCAATCTGGTTGGATAATAGAAATGGCGGACAACAATGCTTCCACATCCTCATCCTTTCTTGAGAGTGCATCTGCCACAACATTTTGCTTCCCTTTTTTGTAGATGATTTCAAAGTCATAACTGAACATCTTTGTGACCCATTTTTGTTGCTCTCCAGAGGATAATCTTTGTTCTAAAAAGTAGTTAAGGCTATCATGATCCGTTTTTACCTTGAAGTGTCTTCCCATTAGGTAGGGTTGCCATTTCTTAAGTGCATGTATTGTTGCCAACATTTCCTTCTCATAAATAGCTTTGTGTAAATACTTTCCCTTGATTGGATGACTTTCGAAAGAAATGGGTCTTTTGTCTTGCATTAAAACCGCACCAATTCCATTTCCTGAAGCATCACATTCCACAATAAAGGTTTCTGTGAAGTCTGGTGTAGCTAGGACCGGTGCTTGGCACATTGCCTCTTTAAGATGTTCGAAGGCCTTTGTTGCTTCTGGGGTCCATGAAAATGCATCTTTCTTCAATAATGTTGTTAGAGGTGCAACTATTCTCCCATAATTCTTAACAAACTTGCGATAATACCCTATCAACCCGAGAAATCCTTGCAGATGATTTATGGATGTGGGGATTCTCCATTCCTTAATGGAATTAATTTTCCTAGGGTCTACCATAAATCCTTCATGATATACAATATGACCCAGATATTCCACCTCTTGTACTCCAAAGAAACATTTGGATCTTTTTGCATATAATTGTCTCTCCTCCAATAGTTGTAGCATCCTATCAACATGTTCAAAATGATCCTTCCAAGACTTGCTATAGATTAGTATATCATCAAAAAATACTAACACAAATTTTCTAAGGAAGGGTTTGAAAATGGAATTCATCAAACCTTGAAATGTAGAACGTGCATTGGTAAGGCCAAAAGGCATGACTAAAAATTCATAATGACCCTCATGAGTTCTAAATGTTGTTTTTGGAATGTCTTCAGTCTTCATTCTAATTTGATGATATCCTGAATGAAGATCCAACTTGGTGAAGTAAATTGATCCATGCAATTCATCCAATAATTCATCAATGACAGGAATGGGAAACTTATCTTTAATAGTGAGCTTGTTGAGCTCCCTATAATCTGGACACATGCACCATGATCCATCCTTCTTGTGCACCAATACTACTGGAGTAGAGAAAGAAGTTTGACTAGGTTGAATTATACAAACCTCTAGCATTTCTGCAACCATACGTTCAATTTCACTCTTTTGGGCATAGGGATATCTGTACAGCCTGATGTTTGGAGGAACACTTCCTGGAATCAAATGAATAGCATGATCATGATCATGAATAGGTGGGAGACCTTTGGGAGTCTCAAATACCTTGGAATGAGTGTCTAAGACTTTTGGAGATCTAGAGAAATAGATGATTTCGATGTGGAAACATCTAGGGAACATAATTGTGCAATTACACCTCGTGGTTCCCTTTTTAGAAGCTTTGTCATACCGTTAGAGCTGATTATCTTTCCCGCTTTCCCTCCAATATCCCTTAATTCAACTTCCTTTCCTTCTGGAAAAAATTTCATGAAAAGTTCTTGAAAATTAAAAGCTATTGTACCCAAGGATTGTAGCCATTGGACTCCTAGTACAACATCAGCACCTCCCATTGGAATGGAGAGCATTGGGTTATTCAATACATATTCTCCCATGGATAGCTTGATATTATGGCACTTTCTAGAGCAATTTATGGTTCCTCCACTTGCAACCATCACTTGACACTCTGGTGTTGGATATAGGAAGAAATTCAATTCTTTTGCTATCTTACAATGAATAAAATTGTGGGTACTTCCTAAATCAATCAACACTATTACCTTTTTCTTCTTGATATGTCCTTCTATCTTGATAGTTTGGGGAGTGGTAATTCCAGCCAATGCATTACAATATATGGTTGGATTCATTACTTCTTTATCTAGGGTTTTTTCCTGGAGTAGATCCTCTTCTTTTGACATTTCTTATTCCTTTTCTTCCTCCTCTTCACAATCTATGTAGAATAATTTCTTCTCAGCACACTTATGACCTTTAGTGTATTTGCTATCACAACTGTAACAAAACCCTTTTGCTCTTTTCTCTTCCAATCATTGTGGTTTCAACCTTATAGGTTGTGGAATGCTAGGGGTAACAACACTTCCATATTTATAGTTGTGAGTGGTAGGCTTCTTTCTTGCCATAATTTTGCTTTCCATTTTTCCTGCTAACCTGAATGCCTTCTCCAATGTATCAGGTTCCCAAAGGTGAACCTCATGTTGGATATTATCCTTTAAAGTCCCTATGAACACATCAATCCTATGCTCCTCTGGAATATCTTTTACCCTTATGTTCAATTTTTGGAAGTCCTCAATGTGCTCCATCATTGAACCCTTTTGTTTGAGACTTATCAATTGGCTAAAAAAGGTGTTGCCTTTTGTATCATCTTAATGTGCTATCATTTCTTCCGTAAAAATTGCCCAAGTGACAATTTGTTTACGAGGGCAAAGCCATCAATACCATACAAACTGATTTGGTTCCAAATATAAAGTTGCAATAGTACCTCTGGTGTGTTTTGCACATTATGGAGATCGAAAAATTGCTCCATCTGTAGTATCCATGTTGCGAGATCCTTGCCATCAAATTTCTTCATATAGATTTTTGGAATATGGTAGTTCTTCGATCCAAAATTAGAGTCTATCAAACCATGATTAAAATTTATTTTGTTCTCATCATGAGTTTCCTTTATTACCCTTTCACCATTAGTAAGCATTCCTTGTAGAAACTTTGTCAAATCTGTCTTCAAATCTGCCATGCCTGTCTTCAAATCTTCCATGCTTATCTTCAAATCTGTCTTCAAATCTATCTTCAAATCATCCATCTTAACTTCCAAGTCATTCATATTATCTTCTACATCTTTCTTTAAAACATCCATATTAGATTCTGTTACTTTTTGTGCAAGTGACATTTGTTTCACTTGGTCTCGTAATTTTGATATATCATGTTGCATTTCTTCCTCTTCTTCATGAGTCATGCTAGAGCTTTTAGGTTGCTTACTAGGTGTTTACATTTTTTTTCCTCGGGGCATCGATTACTGATAATAATGCTTTACTATTCCCTTTGAATTCCTTCAAACTAATTTTTCAAACAAAGCTTATGCAAAAATAAAAAAAAAAAAACTACACACCTTTTTTCACTTTGTAGGAGCTCGATATTGAATCTGATGTATCTCTTTAATTTCGAATCATCTAGTTGTGAAATTGTGATCTTCAGTAGCCCTCTGCATCCTATTTCCAATGCCACTAGTCTGATCAAATTTAGATTCTCCAAGAAATATTTATGCACAATCTCCCAAGATGACTTGATTATATACCTTTTAAGAAGAGCGAACTTGTATGAAGTGCCATGTGTCACTGTTTTGACCTTCAGATCTAAAAAATATACACAGGAAACTATAGTTTTTCCTCTCTCTATAACTTCTTATGAAATTTTAATCTGATGCTCAAAACAAAAGTTATGAGGATTTTCCCCAGGTCACCTGTTTGGAATGTAATTCAGGAGTCTGCAAAAGGGCCAACTTCCTCAGATCATATCACCGCAAAGATAACTCGAAAAGATCTGAAATTCAGACCCAAGGTTCAGAATGATTTCAACACAAATGGGTTTTTTTTTTAAGCACCTGAAACGTCGTAGAAAAGAAGTTATAGTGCAAATGCCACGATGACCTATTTGGAGCAACAAAACCCTAGAGTCTAAAGCTCTTATACCAAATGTTATGAAACCAACTCACAAAAAGATAGAAAAGATAGATCAACGCCTTAGAATTCAGCCTCTTCGAGGGGGCAACCTCCTTTACATTACACAAATGAACAATTCTTGGATGATACAAATGACAAAACCTCTTTTCTATATATAGGAGTCTAAGGTGTCACAATATAACCAAGCTGACCTAAAAATAATAATATAAAGGCACAAAAATAACAATATAGGGATTCTATGGGGCATAGTAATAACAATATGGGGACAATAGGCGCACAACAATATTAATAAGGGATACAACTACAATAGTAATGGTGGAATCACTAGTATTATAGTGACCTAACATTTCCCTTGTTGCCTCTTTCAAATGGGAAGTCCATCAAATGGATGTTAAATCTACCTTCTTGCATGCAGACTTGCATGAAGAAATCTATATGAAACAAAATCCTCGCTTTATACAAACAGACTCAAGCCTTATATGTTGGCTTAAGAAATCCCTTTATGGTCTCAAGCAAGCCACTCAGGCTTGGTATGCCAAAGTGGATATCTTTCTTTTAGATACCAGCTTTTCTAGGTGTCATTCTGAAAATATTGCTTACACCAAGAAAGTGGGTAAGCCTCTTATCATTCTTGTTCTTTATGTTGATGATCTTATCCTTACTGGTATTGATCCCAACCTTATAAACCATGTGAAGTCCAGCCTTAAAAATAAGTTTGAAATGACAGACTTAGGACACTTACATTATTTTCTTGGTCTTCAAGTCTTGCAATCCAAAGAAGGTATTTCCCTTTCCCAATCCAGGTATGCCTTTGATCTTCTATGCCACTTTCACATGGAAGACTGTAAGTTATCCCATTCTCCCTTTCAGACTAGAGCCAAACTTTCAGTCACTTGTACTTCCCCTGAAGTTGATGCTACCTTATATCATCAGCTTGTTGGAAGACTTTTGTATCTGACCCATATTCGTCCTGACATTTCCTTTGTTTTTGGCCTTGTTGCTCGGTTTATGAGAAACCCACATGAAATTCATTGGAAATCAGCTAAAATAATACTTCTTCATGTTCAAGGTACAGTTCAGTTTGGGATGCATTACAGTGTAGAAACATCTCCACTATTGGTTGGTTTCACTGATTCAAATTGGGAAGGTGACCCTGATGATCGGAATTCTACTACAGGTTATGTCTTCACTCTTGGTTTTGGACCTATTACATGGGCTTGCAAGAAACAAAGTGCCATTTCTCTTTATTCAGTAGAAGCAGAGTATCGTGGCACCGTAGAAGCTAGTAAAGAAGCCCTGTGGCTTCGTCAAATCCTGTCAAAGTTTGGTTTTCAGCAGCAACATCTGACTACACTTTGGTGTGATAATCAAAGTGTTATTCAAGTATGAAAATATCTAGTTCAACATCATCATAGAAAACACATTGAAATACACATGCACTTCATTAAAAAGCTCATTCATGAGCTTGTTCTTGAAGTGTAATATTGTTCAACTGATGATCAAGTTGCATACATCTTTACAAAGGCTCTCACAAAGGCGAATTTTACTAAACTTCGATTTATGGTTGGAGTTCAGGAAGTTGTCACTAAGGGGAGATAGGCTCTAATGCCTCCTTCCTTCTCCTATTGTGTCATATTTGTACATCCTTCAATCCTATCCCAATTTGTTCTTAAGCGGGGATGTTAGGATATTCCGACACATAGGACATAGTTAGGTATAACTTGGTCTAGTGTATAGTTAGGTAAAGTGTGTTTCTTTAGTATGTACTTTCTATAACTTACAATCTGAGGGTCACGATATGTTCTAGACATGAAGTGATATGATGATTCATTCTCTCCTCGGTATTACCGACACTTGATTTGTAGCTTAACACCTGATTGGTCCATGATCTCTATTTAAAGAGCATGGAGGGTCATTTGTAAGGTGACCGTTCATGAGAGAAGCTTATGTAAAATCTATTTCTTTTACATCAATAAATTGCCTGAAGTGGCCACGTTGGCTTAGGCCGTGGACTGTTTCCCTCTGAGGGTTTTAACCACGTCAAGAATACTAGTGTATTGATTTGTGATCTGTTTGTGAGTAGTGACCTTTGGTGCTCTATCTAAGGAACTTGCCGTGTAAATTCCTACAATATATATCTATATATATATATATATATATATATATATATATATATATATATATATATATATATATTATTGACTACTTTAAAATGAAAAATATCATATAGGAGTAAATTAATCAAAATTCAAAGTGTTCAAAAGTGCTCGAAGCTAGTGCCAACGCATAGAACTCACTGTTGACGTGAATCTAACAAAAGTTGAATCTCTCAAAACTGATATTATATGTTCTCGATATCGCGTTCTGATTGTTTTCCCAAAAATGTAAAATTATTGCAGGTTGGGTGTAGGACTGCTGACTGGGTAATCCATATGATGACTTAGAAGGCTGACTGGGCAGGCTTACTGGACAAGCTGACTGTGCCTTATAAGCCAATGGCAGGCTTCCCAGTGGCCTCATCTAAGTGGTTCAATTTGGCAATTTCTAATTGGTTGTGGTATATTTTCTGTGGACCAATGATGGGTCGCCACATGACTTAGTCATGGGCTACCACGTGGCACCACGGTGGTCAAAAAAAATTTGGTATGGGTTGGTCAGAGGCCTGACTAGATTCGAACATAGGACCTCAAGGTTTGTAGCACAACATCTTACCACTACACTACGTGGTGGTTCTTAACCCATATAGCATCAAACATATATTTAAGTTTTCAATGTTGAAGTGTTGGCGGAAGCAGTCAGGGCTAAGACCCTATCCCCTGGTCACTATGCAACCCACGAGACAGCGGGCGGAGCCACCAAGGGTTCGGGGCTTAGCCCCAGCTCACAGTCTAAACTTTATACCATGTGACCAGAGGCAGAACGGATTTTGGCCACTAGTGCAAGGAGGGGGGCCAGTCCCAAGGCCATATTCACGCCCACAAGACCAACACTCCAGGTCGAAGGCGCTAAGCGGAAGGTGCTCTAGTAAAGGGCCTAGCCCCAGCGTCATATATCGACCAAGCGCCAAATTTTAATGGGGCTCGACAGGAAGGGAGGACGGTTATCCCATCCCTTAGACCAGTGGCACCCACATGACCATGACCCCACATTTAGGGGTTTGAATGGTGGGGGCGAGCCTTAAGGCCCAACCCTCAACCATATGTGGCCCATGTGGCCCATTTTTCTTGCTCGAAGGGGTGAGAGGGCATTTAAACGAACCAACAAAATGAACCCGAACTGGAGGGAATCTCATTGGTGCCAGGAAAAAATGGCGCTTGGCGGTTCTGGAAAAGGCACAATTCATAGAATAGTTAGCAAGAGAATGCAGTTTGTAGATTAGTTAGCAGAAAAACTTCTCTAGAGCATAACTTCTTCCGTTTTTGGCAAAATTGAGCCCAACAAGAGCCCAGCTAGGGGTTTTTTATTGTTCTAGAGCCAATAGAGACATAACTTTTACATTCTAAGCACTGTAAATGCATGTAAACATAAATTTGAGCACTTAAAGAAAGAGGCCCAACATTGGAAGTTGGATTAGGAGATGTAGCCCAGAAGTGGGGTGAACTCCTTTATCATTTTGTTCTCTTGTTTTCTGTATATGGTATATTTATCTTTGTTTTTATGTTGTTAACTAATTTTTAAAACCATTATTTTATGTGTTTTTGCAAAGTGATTCATTGCCTAAAAGACATAAAATTTTACTTGCAAATTTTCCCATCACCTTCAAGTTTGTATTTCATATCACAGAATAAATAATTACAAAAGAGAATCACCCAATTCGATGCAGGTCCCTAGAGCGACATTTCTTTCCTTTTTTTTCAAAACCTTAACCCAACCTTCCAAAGGTGGGTTTATTAAAGCGATCTAAACGTTATCATGATATGCTGAACGAGAATCCTTATCAGAATCCAAAAAATTCAACTCATGAGTGTAATATTCCCTTTTTTTGGATATGGTCAAAGTGGACAGAATATGCCCATGGTATTTACCATGGTATTTGCCCATGCCAATTGCCCATGGTATTTGCCTTCATTTTTTGAGGGAAAACAATAAAATAAAGTCTCTAGGGAGTCCATCAAGCCTATAAAAGGGGGCAGGAGCCTAATAGTGTGAGCATTCTAAGTCTATCTATCTAATTGTGTTTGTTGAGAACTTGGCGTGGCCAATTCTAGTTTGATCCTAGGGATGAAAACCCCACGAATGAGATTTCTCTGGTGGATCCATCCAGGATCCACGATTGTGCTTCAGTATCTTTAGTTTCTCTGTTGATGGGTAGGCATACGTGCAACAGGCATGGCTTTAGTAGGCCTTGTGTGGGCATGTAATTTTGTTTTCAGTTATTTACATAAATAAGGGGCTGCATTCTCAGATTTGTTTTTTGTTCGGTGTTTTTACTGCAGTGATTTTATTAGAACACCTAGAGTGTACCAAATCTGTTAAAAAAATTGATGTTTGGGATATTACAGTGGTATTAGAGTTGTGCATCCTGCCATCTTGAGGGACTTTTGTTTGCAGGAATTTTGTGACTTCGGTGGGGATTTCTTCTCACCCTAGCTAGCAGTTTCCATCTTCGGTGGTATTTGGTATCACCCTAGTTGGTCTTTTACCTTTCAGTTAATTTCTACCTAGTGGGAGAATAAGATGTAGATTTGTATTGGGGAAGAGGGTTTCTTGATTAAAATAAATAAATAAAAAGAGGAAGAAGAAGAAATAAAGAAAGGGTGTGAGCATATTTGGAGGAGACCAAGGCTAATTTATTAAGAGGTCATCGGCACTATTTATCAGAGAGTCAAATGCATAGACCGAGAGTCTTCTTGCTGAAGCTGCTTGTAAATTTTTTGTTTTCCAAATACGGTGAATTCCAAATTATTTATGGGGTGTTTAGGTTCAACGTTAGTCATATTCAACATTATGAGAACGATATCACCATTTATAGAAGGCCAAACTAACACACGAAGAGTAGAATTATTCCATTTATTTCCATTATATTAGAGGCTGAATTTATGAATGCAATCGGGGTCGATGACCGATTGGGTGATCATGACTCAGTCCGCATGTCAATCACACAAGAGATCAAAAGTCAGGAAGGAACCATCCAAATAAACACTCGCAAGCCTATAGACGCTAAAACTGCTCCACATATTGACAGGTGAAGGGTTGTCGTGGAATAGCAAGGTTCTTTTTTTTTAAGATGTGCAAAGATTGATGGAACTACAGTTGCTGAGGGAAATGTAGGAGGGCTTAGACGCCAAGTCTTTGGGGTTATATGCTCATTTTCCCACATTGCAAGGTCGCAAGGCCATTCTCAATGACATAATATTATACAGTGGGTTGATCAAATGATTAGGAGGTGCATACGGTTTGGTATTCCTAAGGAATTGGTATCAGATCATGGTAAACATTTCGAAAATGAAATCTTTCAAGAACTGTCACAACATATTGGTTTCTCTCACAAGTTTGCATCACCATACTACCCCCAGTCCAACGGGCAAGTAGAAGTCGTCAACAAAGTTATCAAAATCATGTTATAGCATATTGTGAACACTCACAAAACCAATTGGCACCATATGGTGTTCTCCACCCTATGGGAATACTGCATAGTAGTTAAGGCATACACATGGTTTACACCCTTCCAACTTGTATATGGTATAGAAGCAATACTTCCCATCGAGTGTGAGATCCCCACTTTACACTCAGCCATTGAGATTTTAGCTCACACGAAGCCTTTGGAACAAAGGTTAGTACAACTATACCTCGTGGATGAATTTTGATGAGAATCCCTTCAGAATAATGAAGCCCATAAAACAAGGGTCGTGGCCTTGTTCAATCGCCACACCACCCCTCACACTTTCACCAAGGGGGGGTTATTCCTCCACTACAATGTCGCCCAGGAAGCAGTAGGACCTGGAAAGCTTGAAACCCTTTGGAAGGGCCCATACATCATCAAGCATTTTCTCCTCAAGAGGGCATACATACAATCAGAGCCCAACAGGACTTGCCTAAAAAATTCCCAGCAACGGTCTCTACCTCAAAAAACTTCACCCGTAAAATGCTAGAGTAAGCATGTATGTACCATCAATTATTTTTTATGATGATCTCCTCATCATAGATTCACTCTAAAAAACATTCTCTCATTGTGTGTCAATAGATGTACCTTTCACTAATTTATCACCACGAGTTCGTTGACAATGCATCTTGATGGTTGCAAAAGATCACTGTTGTAGCCTAGGCCATATACTCTCCTAACCAAACACCTCATATCTTTAATGAAATTTGTATCAGGTCAGCCATCAACAATCAAGAAGAATATGACATCATCATAGGCCTCTTGGCCAATCCCCACCACCTAGGTATCCGTCACTTGCATGTATTCCTCGATTCCTAACTATTAGTATCACAATTAAACATGACCTTTCAAATCTATGATCCATGTCTTTTTCAGAAATATCTATGTGCACAAAGGTTAGCTAGATACTTTGATCAAATCACATTTACACATATAGCAAGAAATAAAAATCATATAGCTGATCACATCGCTAATCAAATCCTAGACTAGTATACATCACATATATATAGCCATCAATAGACATAAAACATCAACATCAGATACATCTTAAAACAAAAAATGTAGAAATACACCAAAAGTATAGATGCATATAACACATCATGAGAGTCGCCATAACTATTCTTGTATGTACATCAAAAAATATATGAGTACAAAAACTCACTGGCCTACGACCAGGAAGAATAAGTCAACAAAATATAGGGGAGCATCCTCATAGATGGGTGCTTGCCCAAGCACATACATCATCTCATCAAAAAGAAAAAAACCAACAAGCATGCCTAGGGCCCTGGTGGCCCAATCTCCACATCCAGAGCCAAACTAGGACCAGCAGTAGCCGTAGCCACGACAATGCGGCGCAAAATTGATCGATGTGCCCACACCAGGGACATTGTCATCTCCACAACGACCTCCACCAGGTTGGCCCATCCATTAATGGGCAAACATCTAGTCATGGACTCAACTCGACCCTAGGAATCATGGTAACCCCGTAACTCCACCTCTGCAATTTCTAATCATACCTTTGCATCCTTAGCACGTGTAAGAAACCTAGTTGCATCCTCGTTTTTCACTACCTCTCTGAAGGGTCCACCAATCTCAAACTGTCGCCACATCGCCAAACGCTCTGCACCACCCCAAGGAACAATCGGTGGCCTTGCCACCCTCGATCTTTGTGGAACAAGGGAAACCCCTATAACACCCATGTGCCTCGAATCGTGTCCTGCCAAATAGGCCAGTGGATGCCCCTGTGGCCCCACATATGCAAGTAAATAAAGCATAGTGTCAACATCATCGTAGATAAAAAACCATAAACAATACATGAAAGCACACATATGTATACAAATGTAGAAAACAAAATATACCTTCTGGTCCCCAGGAAACACCCTAAGGAAGCCCCATATCCGAATCTCCTCTGAAGTCTACCCCATGATATGGAAACTCCAAAATCAGCTAAGGATTGGATTTAAACCAATCCTCTACCATGGTGCTCCAATAGTGCTGCACAACTCTGCCTCTGGCTCTCGGCGTAGCCCCTCCCCAGCGGCGCATGCACGGGTCCCTAGCAAGCCCCATTGGCACTGCAAGAATCGGGCGAAGCATGACCACCCGCTCATAGAGTATGTTGTAGAGCACACTCCCATAATGGAAGCTCCTGAAGGTCCCACACTGTACCTATGTGAGTTGTGACAACATCCCCTAATGCAATAATCGACCTCAATAAAAAAACTGCCCCACCTGTAGTTGTTGTAGCACTACTATATGGGGCCATGAACACCAGTTGGGGGATGTCGACCCCACTAGTCTAATGATCATAGCTAGTGCTGCTCACTTGGCTAAATCTAGAACCACTACAATCTTAATGCAACCCTCATCATAGGGGTCTGGACTGTAGTGAGCCTCCCCCTTCAGCTCAACCGAACGTCTAATATCCACATGCCCTACTAGCAGTGGATAAGGAGGCACCTCTCCACGAGGCATCAAACTTGTAACAAAATAGATATCGGTATGAACCAATATCAGCAATTCTGTCAGATGGATGACCATCATCTGGCAGTCTGGATCCCAACATCACACCAAAAAACATCGGAACCTGTCCTGCAACCTCAGCATGGGGTTCTGAAGAAACTTCAAAAGCCCCCACTAAACTAGCATCTAACTCGTTGTAGTATCTTGTTCCATGGCAGTCTGGAGCCTCACCCAATCCCTCTCCTGCCAAATCATCTTGCCACCAAGGATATCACAGGTCGAAAAATAATCCCCCACAGGTTCTCAAAAACTAAAAAAGGGGAAAAAATTAGTGATTTTTCCCCACCACGCACATGTTTCCAAAACAGGTGCATGGTACGTGCTCCTGTTTCCAAAACAGATGCATGGTTCACGTGCCTATATCTTATACAGGTGTGCACCCATTGCGTGAGCCACCATATAAGCCGCGGCGAACCCCATAGGTGTTCATAGTGACACTATCCCTCTTGGACACGTGTTGTGCATGTTTAAGTAGAAACTTTGCATGGGATGTCCATGAAAAACTCCAAGGATTTCACAGAGACCATGCGACTCCTAATGAGTCGCCTATGGGGCCATCTTAGGCTAACCCTAAAAGGCTGTACAGGGAACCCCTATATGAGCTACCTAACTTAGAAACCACCAAATTCAAAAATACTAAGGCACAAGCTCTTACCTAGATCTCTCTGTGTGAATATTGGGTACTCAGGATGACTACAACAATTAGAAAATCTCCAAAGATTCTCTCTGACCTCCATAGCTCAGTGATGAAAATGAGTGATATTTTGGCCTCTTTTCCCTATCTATCTCCCTTTTCGCCATCTCTTGAGGTCCATTATAGAAGCTTCGGATATCCATTGACAAAACCGGAAGAGACGCAAAGATCAATACCACACCATCTTCATCATGGAACCCTTCATTCTAGTAAATGCAAAAAATCATTTTTTTTTCCTATCACACACTTAGAAACTCATGTCAGGTACTTCTTCAGCTCTCTAAATCTATAGCATTCATTATATATGTATGTCTTGAAAAATGATTTCACTTGGGGCATTGGTTGTATCCATTGTAGGAACATCACACATGATCCACTTCAACCAACGACCCAACAAGAAAACAACAAAGCAGGTATCATTCTCCACTTAGCATGATAGTCTTCCTCAAAGCTTTGCATATCCTAACATCATTTCTCAAAAATGCACCATAAGGTCAATTATCTCGACCATTTTTATCACAATCTCACCCTTGCATATGGTAAACGTTCATGTTGGTCGATAGAAACCCCCTTCATGGATCCCTTCATTGTTGTAGACCCCTCTTCACTAAAAGGAGTCATTACCCCTCACTTTGGCCCAGGAACCATCTCACATACATATCCTGTAGATTAGCCTCATTATGCTACACTCATTATGCATACATCCCATTTCCCAAGCCATCATAGGTACTGAATAGATGCACCCCCCACGTCCTACATTTGGCCTATAATTCATCCATATTGCATAGCCCATTTGTGTCACATCACCCACCTCACCAACCCAATGCAGAGACCAACTAATGGGGCCCCCACTATCAGAAAATACACCATACCTCTATGGAGGTTACCGTACCATGGGGCACCCGTCTCCGTGGTTGTACATCCAAACCACCCTCATATTCTTTTGGCAATTGTACAAAGATATTTACAAAAAAAAATAAAAAATCTCTAATCCACATTTTTTGTTTACAATTCATGACTCATGTCTACCAGTAGTCTCTAGTCACCTTCGATTGAAGATTACATTTCACCGGAAAAACACCTTCCATTTTTGCACACCTATCAAAACCTGCTCACACCCATCCTGGAAATCCCATTGACTTTATGACCATCACAATCAGTAAACATGTTTTGACACTACCATTGGCACACCAAGCTCCAACCTCAGATAGTTATCAATATCCTCCTATATTGACAACCCTCGCTATCATTCCTATAAGAACCAAGTCATTATAGCTTTTTCATATCTCACATTGATTTCTCGACTCACCATGTCGGGCGGTTAACACCCCTTTTTTTTGTTGACTTCAACAAATGTATTCTAGGAAAGAGGTAGTAACTTTGATACTCCCCACCATCAAAATGGATATCCCCAGGTGGCACAATGGGAACCATTATTTCCCACTGATGTCATCGATCCCATTGACATTCGACACCAACTCAAGCATTCATGCCAAGGTGGTGTCGTACTTAGTTACTGTTGCAACTCATCCAGTTAGTCGAAGACCCCTGCATCACTAAGAACCTCATTCAACAGTGCCTACATTATGATATGGGGGAGGTAGCCATAGCCAAATATATAGATTAGTATTTGTCTAGATTGTAATCAAGTCTAATTAGCCATCATAACGAGCATGGGACATGCCTGCCTCGTATAGACAGATTTTCTATTATAGGTTTTCACCAGAGCATGGTTACACTCTATCTCTCAAAAATTCAATTAGACTCTCCATTAGAAAATAAAATGTGATGTATTTCGGCTATATGGTTCCTCCTAACTGTTATCACTCAGGTTGTCCCTAAAGCTCCTTAAAGGGATACGGCCGAGGTAACCACAAACCGATCTTTTGACTGCAGGTGCTAGCCCACCTGCAATCAAAGAGGGCTCTCTCTTTAGGATTTAGCTTTTTTGATGATGATTTTAGGCTAGTTGTTGAGTTCAAGGGGTTTTGTTTTGATTTTGGTGGGAAGGATGATTCTTTCAAGTAGAGAGGCAGGGATAGCATGAAAGTTTCAAAACCATTGGGCATGGAGTCGAGGAGTAGGACTGCTGGTGCGTTTTCTTGGTCACAAGAGGGAATATGGAGCAAGCTAGCTACACATGAAACAATGATTCAAGCTTAAAAGGATGGAATGAGGGCTAAGGAATGAGAGGCAATTAAGAATCTCACATTCAGCTTAACAGAGGGAAGGTGAATGAGCTCTATCTAGGAGCAGTGAAGAATCCCTAGATAACTGTCAAACATGAGTGAATTAGGGGAAATATGAGCCACAGGGAATTCATATTCATTACTAACTCAGATGAAAACATAAAGAAACAACAGAAATTGAGCATACAGGGCAATTAAACCAATTCTAAGCTAATCTTTCTTTCTGCTATTTTGATGGTACATCAATGGAAAACAAACGTAAGAAACACTTATTGAGTCATGTTGCAGCACAAGAATTCCACATTCAATTCTTCAAACCATTAAACACAGAGCAGACAGTCATTCCTCCAAGCTTTTCAGCAGTCTTTGATTAAGTAAAACATCATGTACACAGAGTGAGTCTCTCTTGGAGCTATACAATCAAACAACCAACCCCTTAAACAATGAATTAGGGTTGTTTATATAAGCAAAATATATAGAAAAATCGGATCTTAGACAGATCTACTGTAATAACTGTCTTTAACCTAACACACGTCTGAAATAAATGCGGGAAAATATCTTCGGGCTGCGCTGGGTGCAGCTATACCAAAAAGGAGTTTAATGTGTTGTCTTTATGGCTCTGTGTTGTTCACTTAGCCATAACTGTGCTTTGGGTTTTGATCCATTACTGTTCGGTGGCTTTAAATACTTTTAACTGTGATGGGAGAGCTTTGATGGGCTTTCACCATTTTCTTTGACTTTGTGGGAGGTCATTCAATGTTCACCTGCATTTGGAATAAAGGTTTTCATTTAAAACTTTCGACTGATACTCTTTGCCGCTTCCTAGATATGCTTTGGCACTGAATGTGCGCCTTTCTTACTTCTGATACTCTTTAAACTGTCGTATCGACCTTTCATGGCTGTTGTTCAGCCCTCTGTTTGCTTTTAAGACTGTATTTGCCCCTTTCTGAATGTTGTGCGAAGAAATTTATGTCATTCTGCGCCTTTCGGGCCTGCTGGAGGCCGATCCACGAAAGGGATTTCCATTTCGGCCTATTTCCCGTAGCCATGCGCGATTAGTGCTAAGCGCTAATCGCGCATGAAAAACTGCCTCAGATTTTGATTTCGGGCTTCCTAGGCTATGATTTGCGCCTTTCGCGCTTTTTGACGATGACGTCAGCATGACGTCAGCAGTGGGTCCCAGTACAGCAGTGACGTGGTAGGGTGACATCAGCAGTACGGCTGGGTGACGTGGCAATATGGTGGAGGAGGTGACATGGCAGTGATATGGCAGGGACACGGCGGCAAGAGGCCGACGTGGGATGGTGACGTCAGCATGACGTGGTGTTGACGCAGGAGGGAGGCGGTATCCAGTTTCGGGCACACCGCTTTTGTGCACAGGCGGTTTCAGAGGAGGGGGCTCCGCCACAACCAAGAAGGTGACGCATGGCGGGAGTACGACGGGAAAACCGCCCATCTCCCGGGCGCTAACCCTCGGCATGTCAGGGTATGGAAAGACCCGCCCACCGTTGATCTGTGGCGCGCGAGATCTGACGGCCGGCGACGCGATCAAAGTGGCGGGGGGTTAAAAATGGGGCCCGTGCATATTTAATTATATGTATTATTCATACGGCGGGGGGAGGGGGAATTTAGGAAAGTGGGTTTTTGGGTTATTTACAAGCGGGGAAAATATATTTACAAGTATGACTTTAGGATAAGGGCGGGAAATGAGTGTTGTAGGGTTAGGACTTAGGGGAAATGGTTGTTAGGGTGACCAGATGTCAGACTAACTCCAGGTTAGGACACGGAAGGGTTAGTAGTAGCCCCAGATGGACTACTATTTCCCGGACTTGATAGATATGGCTATAATGCCAAGGGATGGGGATATGTACATAGGGGAGTTTATTAACATAGTTTTAGTAGGGGAAGAGGAGATAGATAGGGAGCTACATAGTAAAATTAGTAGTTAATATGACAAGTGATAAGAAAGCGCTAAGTATGTGAATATTAGGCTAATAGGGGGGAAAATGATTCATATAGGAAGTATGAACATTCCTTGAGTAGAGCAGATCTTTACCAAGGCAAATGATATGGAAGATGATGAAACTAGGAGGTATCAAGCAGGTCTTGACCTCTTCAGGGAAGTTAGTGAGTGACTTTGGGGAATAAGAAGAAAGGGAGTTACACATGCCTCGTTTGAGCTCCTCCAAATGAAAACTGCCTTGTACCTGTGACCTGAAGTACAATGTCACTTTGAAACCCAAAATTGATCATAATTCAACATTCTGCAACCTCAAAACTACCTACCCAGCCTACTTACCTAGCATTTTTTCTTCTTTTTGGTTTGGGTGCACTTAGACTTGTAGACCCTGCTTTACAATTTTTATTTTGATTACCCTCCTATCTAAATCTACACTTATTTCTTCCAAGGGCCTAGATTAAGTAGTTGGGCTCCTTTGTTTCTCTACCTACCTACAAATCTGCCAAGATTAAACTGTTTGGACAGATAATGATTCTCTATATTCTAAAACAAGAAATTGAAACCTAGGGAAGCCAAGATTAGGCTGTTTGGCCTTCCCTTAACAGAAAATTCTTCAAAATGGATAACTCATTAAAATCTAGGATACAGTAGTGGCATTTAGACTGGCACACTTTCATGGTCTCTTCTTTGACCTCTTTTTGGAAATATGGAGCATTGCAGCATACAAATTATGACATATTTGGCATGTAAAAATGTCAATCATGAAAGATGAACACCTGTTGCAACAGGAGGCTAACAGTGGCTCCACTTGGGGATGGCTTTTCCTTGTGAAAAGCCAAGAACAGCAGGTCAGACTGCCTTGATCTTCTATTGTTGTTGTGGACTGAAATTTTTTTTTGTGCTGGCTGCTAAAAGTGTGAAACTTTGAAATATGAGCAGCCCTCTCCTCAACTAAAATATTGTGTAATACATAGCACTGCCTGCTTTCTTCTGCGTGCTTGATATTATATACAATGTTGCTTGAGCATTGCCTTTGAAATAGATCCAAAACATGGATCAAAACTGATGTATTTCTCTTAGCCTTGATCTAGAAATAGTTGCTGATATGAAACTAAAAAATGCTCCTCTCCTATTGATACTATTTGACTAAAGACTGCAAGATTGATTGTGTCTTCACAAACTTTGCTGCTGCTCCTCTAACACTCAGACTGCTTATACAAACATAAAAAACAAAGTGCTGATATATACAAATATTAATGTACAAAGAGATATATACAGAGTTGCATTGTTTCCTTTAAAAGGGATCATGGTAATGTTTTAGCATTCAGCTATTAACAGGGTCTTCTTAAACAGTGCTGCCTTCTACAGATTTGAGGAAATATGTGTTATTTCCGTCAACAACAGAAATAACAAATGGCCCTTTCCATAAAAAATCAAATTTTGCATGTTTTCCCTTGTCTTCTCTTCGTGAATCCCACCTTAGAACTTTGTTGCCAATGCAGAAATCCTCAGCCTTAGCTCTCTTATCAAACATCTTTTTGAGCTTCTCTTGCAAAATCTGAGCTCTGTCATAAACCTGCTCTCTGGTTTGTTGAAGATGAATGGTCTGGTTTATCTTCGTTGAATGTCATTTGGCTCAGCCTGGATCTCCTGTAATAGTTTGATAGTAGGGATGCCCAAGGATGAAAGAAATCTGGCCCCCATGCCATATACTAGCTCATAAGGGCTCATCCCAATGGATTTCTTTGTTGAAAGTATGTCTACCCATAGGGCATTTGTGAGCTTTCTATGCCAGTTCTTCTTGTTCTCCTATAAGATCTTCTTGATAATATTAATGAGGCTCTTGTTAGATGACTCAGCCAAGTCATTACCTTAGGGGTAATAGGCTGTGGAATGCCCCAAGGTGATGTGAAATTTATGGAAAAAATTGATCATCTTTTTGGATTTGAAGGCAACGACGTTGTCAGTAATGATCTTCTCAGGGCAGCCAAATCTAGAAAGGATATTGCACTCAAGGAATTGGATAATGATGGTGTCATTGGCTTGTCTGCATGGGATGGCCTCAACCCACTTGGTGAAATAGACGGTGGCTGTTAGAATCCACTTGTGCTGGCCTGAGGAAGAGGGATGGATTTCTCCAATGAAGTCAAGACCCCATTGTTGAAAAGGTTTTTCGGTTGAGATAGGCTTAAGGGGTAGGGGCAACAGCTTTCTTTTTCCCTCAAAGATTTGGCATTTGTGACATGAAATGGAAAACTTCTTTACATCTACGAAAAGAGAGGGCCAATAGAAACCAGCCCTCAAAATTTTATCAGCAGTGGACTTCCAACAAAGATGTCCTCCGCAGTCACCTGCATGGAATTCTTTCATGACATTGTTAGTTTCATTCATGGTTAAACAGTTAAGCAATATGCCTTCATGATTTTTCCAAAATAAAGCACCATCTAAGACACAAAACTTTAGAGCCTTCATTTTCAAAAATCTTTTCTTGGTTCTGGACAATCCTGGGGGAGCAAACAGGTTTAACAATACAAAGCATATATCAGCATACCATGGAGATTGCAAAAAGGTTTCACTGATCTGTGGAGTCACCGGGTCCTGTTCATTGTCCAGTTGGTTGATGTATAAGGCTTGGAAGTTTTTTTCGGACATCAATTTGGCTAAGCCTTGTCCCTTTATCAGTTTGGTTGGTTTTATTTCTATGTCATACTCAAGGATGTTAGCAATCCACTTGCTTCTTTTTCCTTCTAGCCTCTCTTGGGTTAATATGTCTTTTACAACAGCGTTTGGCACATAAGCAATCACATGTGAATATAAAATGTAGACTCGGAAATCTTTGATTGCTTTGACCAGGGCATAGGCCTACTTCTCTATGATTGGGTACTTCAAAGGGACATCTCTTAAGGCTTGGCTGAAAAATGCAATTGGCTTTTGATCTCCCTGGTAATCCTTTTGCAAAAGGACAGCAGCTATGGTGTGATCAGATGCAAATGAAAATATGATGAAATCTTTGTCAAATTGTGGACTAGTGAGGACAGGGGCTTGGGTTAGGGCAGTTTTGATACTCTCAAAGGCTTGATTGGTCTCAAGAGACCATTTTATCTTAGCATTCTTTTTTAACATGTTGCTTAACAGTCTTATTAGCTCGGCTAGATTTGGAATAAATCTCCTTAGGAAGTTGATTTTTCCAAGGAATGCTGCAACTCTTTTATGTTTCTTAGATATGGGATTTGGAGGATGGCTTGGATTCTTTCAGGATCAATTCTAATCCCACCCTTTGATGTGATATGGCCAAGACGTTTTCCTTCTTCAAGGCCGAATAGGGACTTCTTGGGGTTTAAGGAAATGCCATATTTCCTACATGTCATGAATATTTGCCTCAAATGTTTTAGGTTCTTTTGATTAGATTTGGAGAAAGGGGTTAAGTCATCAAGGTAGACAACTAGGAAATCATGTATTTCCTTGGAAAACGCAATATCCATTGCCCTTTGAAAGGTAGCACCAGCGTTTTTAAGTCCAAAAGGCATCTTCACATACTTAAATGTTCCCCACGGTGTGGTAAAGGCTGTCTTGTCTTGGTCATCCGGGTGAACCAGTATTTGATTGAAACCTGAAAAGCCATCTAGCAAAGAGATTCTAGATGACCCCATTACACACTGTAGGATGTGGTCCATTTTTGGCAAGGGGTAGTGGTCTTTTAGGGAGACTTGATTTAAATTTCTTAGGTCTACACATAGCTTAATCTCACCTGTCTTTTTTCTTGTGGGAACAAGATTGGATACCCATTCAGAGAATCTGATGGGTGCTATGATACCTGCTTCAAACATTCTTTTCACCTCCTTTTCAATCAAAGGGAGAAGCATAGGATTGATTCTCCTCATTTTCTGTTTGAAGGGCTTTTGGTTTGGTTTTAAAGGAATGGTGTGTTGGATCACTGAGGTGTCATAAGACTTCAAGTCCTCATAACTCCAAGCAAATACATCTTGGAATTCTTTGAACAAATCAACATATTTAGGCTTTTGATCGGGCGGTAAAGATTGAGATAGTTTGATCATTTTGGGCTTCTCTGTTGTCCCAATGTTTTGTTCTTCTATAGCAGCATTTAGGGGTTGTATTTTTGGTTTTTGGGAACATCATTTGCATCAAACATATCTTCTAATGGAGTGAGGACGGCAGGGAGAAAGTTATCTTTCATATCAACGATCTCGGCCTCTATTTCTGCTATTTCCTCCAAATGCATCTGTTTGAGTTCTTCTATGTTTGCATTGTCAAAAACAGTTGGGTTCAACATTTGTTTGGCTGTTACAGCCTGCTAATTTTCATTTGTTTGTTGTTGTTCATCTGTCATAGCATCCATGTCAATGTTAATATTTGAAAACTCATGCTCAAGAGTGAGGAAGTTGTTAATCTGGGCGTCACTTTCAAACACTTGCCAATCTTTAACATTATTTGGGACAGCAGGCCTATGTTTTATCTCAGCAGTAAAATGGTGATTTGGCTCAAAGGGGAGCTTGCATGTACTAGAAAAAGTGGCTAGGCTGTGTGCATGAATGTTATGATCTCTTGAAATCTTAGCAAGCTTGGATTCAGTGAATGCATTGAGTATATTAGTGGCAGTAGTCCTATAGGCCCTCATTCTATTGTCATTGGTAACAAAGTTCCCTTTCATTTGTTGTATGATTAAATCAGAGTCACCTAAAATAGACACTTTTGCAGCTCCTAGAGCTTTGAGTAGTTTAAGGCCTAACAGGAAAGCCTCATACTCTGCCATGTTATTGGTACATTTGAAATGCAATCTGTAGGCATGGCCTTCTGCATGATTGTTATGAGTATTGTGAATTCAGACACCTGCCCCAGCTCCTAACTTGTTAACAGAGCCATCAAACTCTAAATACCATGTGATTTCTTGCTTGTGGTTAGTATCAAGAGTTTCAGTCATTCTTGCAGTGGACAGATTTGAAATTTCTGTTTGGGGAGGTTCTTCTTGTATGCTGGTTGCGTCTGTTTTTTTGACAGTTTCATCAGTATGGGCAACCGATTCTTCATTGGTGTGTGTGTTCAGTTCTAAATCCAACGGCTTGTCATCGGTGAGAGGATTTGTTTCATCATTAAATAAAATAAAAGAATTCATATCAGAATGGATTGAGTGAATAGGAAAATTTTGGGGCTTGTCCTCACTAGTTACCACATACTTCATCAGTGTTTCTCTATATAGTCTCTTTGGTTTCCCAAAGATAGATATAGTGGCATAAGGGAGGTCTAATTAGAGGGATCCTTGGAGTTTTTCTCCCCAAGATCTTGACAATAGCATGCCATACTTTGGTGGGATGTCAACAACCACCACATCCATGAGGATTGTCTTGTTGGGATATTGGACTAAGGATACACACAAGTCTTTGATGAGGCCTAAACACTTGACTTGACTTGAGTCAAAGGAGAATAGATCTTTGTAGGGTCTTGTAACATCAAGGTTCAGCTTCTCCATAACAGCTTTGGGCATAAGGTTGTGTGAGGCACCTGAGTCAAACATAGCATTGTGCAAGACTTTGTCATGTATATGAAAACTGACATAAAAAGGTAAAACAGATCCATATGTTGATTTTCCATTAACTTCTGGACCGAACAGCAGTTCAGGTTGATCATCAAGAACATTCACATCATCCTTAACCTCTGGCATTTGAAGTGATCTTTGAATTTTTTGCCTATATACCTCATGTTTGGCAAGTTCAGATAAGGGGATGGATATCTTCAGTTTACCTATTTCTGCCTCTAAGTCAAATGATTTTTCAGATTGGGTTTTAGTATTATGAGAGGCGGGCTTCCCTTTCCCATTGGAGTATCAACAATTTGGTCTTGTTTATCAGTGTTAAGGGAAGTGATTGATTGCGGTTTTTCTATTTTAGGAGGGCTTTTTGGAATGTTGTTCGAGTTCTCTTTTGAGGAAGAGGGTGGCAGAGGCTGATCATTAGAAGGCTGCATTTCTGTTATGTCCTCTACAGTCACTTGATGCGGGTTTGGGACAAGTATATCAGTTGATTCTGTTATGACAACCTTGCCTTTAATCTTGTTGGGCTGCTTGCCATCCTTTGGTTTGCTAGGTTCAGGAATGTCAATGGTCCTAGTTCTCAACTTATATTGTTTGTGGACCTCATACACAGCAGTATCATAACCTTGTTTAAAATCAAAAGACCTACCAGACTTAGTCTGAAATTGATTAAAGTCATGCTCATCTTGGTCTTGTTGAGTTAGGAAAATCTGTTGCTCAGCCCTCGAATCCACCAAGTTCATGTGAGTGTCCTCTGTGGGCTCACTAGATGTAGATGCTTCCGCATAATTTTCATGAAAAGGGGGCCTTACATCATGGTCTGGGCTAGACCTACCAGCATTTGTATTCTGAGTTTTCCAGAAATTTGGGTTCCTTATGGTATTAGGTTTTTGTCCTTCCCATGATGATTTCCTCTCAACACTCTCTACTCTGTCTCCCAGCCTGTGCATGCCACTGATAATAGCATCCAGCTTTTGATCTAAGGCTGAGGGTTCCTCTTTAAAGGTGGTTCTTCTCTCGGTTCTAGCTCTGTTTCTTTTGGCAATTAAATTTGCCTCTACGCTAACAGCAACATTTTGCATGTCTGCAAGGGTTTGAGGGGCTCTTTCCCTTAACTGATAAGCCATGTCAGTGTCAAAACCATCAGCGAATTTATACAAAGCAAGATCAGGTGGAGGTCGTAAGTTATGTGGTATTGCATTATAAACATTATTAAATCTTGCACAATAGTCCAAGACAGACTCTTGACGGCCTCTTTTGATGGTGTCATATTCAGATAATATGTGCAAGGGGTCTTTCTTTTTCTCCCACCTGTTGATAAATGACTGATATAAGGCTTCTGGGTCTGCTATGGAATTGGCTGTGAGTGCTCTAAACCAAGTCCTGACATCACCTGTCAAACTTTGGACGAAAATCTTCATTCTCACGCTATCGTCATCTATTTCGTAGTTCTCAAAATAGTCTTGCATCTTCTTTGTATGTTGAAGGGCTGTGCAAGAACCAGTTCCATCAAAATATGTAATTTTAGTTTGATAATCCTGAGGCATAGCCCCAGGATTTGTAGGTAATTTCAGGGGTGCATATCTATTAGCCATGTTTACGGGGATAAGTGGAACAACAGGAACAACAGGGACAGCTGGAACAACTATAACAACAGTGGTGGTAGTATGTACAGTGAATGGAGGTGTGGAAGGAGTGCTTTGAGAGGTGGATGATGAACAAGGGGAAGTAGGGGTTGACCAAAATAAAACTTTGACAGGGGTTGGAGCACAACTTGGCTGAACTGCTTCAGGGCTAAAGTCAAAAAAATATTCTCTTTGCTCTAGCTTCCTGAGGTTCCTTGGGATTAAATTGGGATTTTCAAAAAAAGCTGGGGGGTTTGGGTCTGGATTTGACCTTGTATACCATGGATTCCTTTTGGGAGCCAGATTTTGAACTTGTTTTGGTATTTTCTGGGAATGTTTTTAGAATTAGCAAGGAACTGATCAAATTCTGGAAAAGCTATCTATAACTTAAAACTAGCATGAAGATTGATTGAAGCAGCATTTGTTTACTCCTGTAAATGCAAAGCAAGAACAGTTTCAAAGGCTTCCTGGCTGACATTCAGGCTTCATCTCAAGTTTTAAGGAATATGCAGCAATTGTAAAATTCATTGTTTTCCCCAGTGGAGCTTTCCAACTTGATTTGTGAGATTTAGCTGAGGATGGTTCCCAGTGGAGTTGCCATTATGTTATCACTCAGGTTGTCCCTAAAGCTCCTTAAAGGGATACGGCTGAGGTAACCACAAACCAATCTTTGGACTGCAGGTGCTAGCCCACCTGCAATCAGAGAGGGCTCTCTCTTTAGGATTTAGCTTTGTTGATGATGATATTAGGCTAGTTGTTGAGTTCAAGGGGTTTTGTTTTGATTTTGGTGGGAAGGATGATTCCTTCAAGTAGAGAGGCAGGGATAGCATGAAAGTTCCAGAACCATTGGGCATGGAGTCGAGGAGTAGGACTACTGGTGCATTTTCTTGGTCACAAGAGGGAATATGGAGCAATCTAGTTGCACATGAAACAATGATTCAAGCTTAAAAGGATGGAATGAGGGCTAAGGAATGAGAGGCAATTAAGAATCTCACATTCAGATTAACAGAGGGAAGGTGAATGAGCTCTATCTAGGAGTAGTGAAGAATCCCTAGATAATTGTCAAACATGAGTGAATTAGGGGAAATATGAGCCACAGGGAATTCATATTCATTACTAACTCAGATGAAAACATAAAGAAACAACGGAAATTGAGCATAGAGGGCAATTAAACCAATTCTAAGATAATCTTTCTTTCTGTTATTTTGATGGTACATCAATGGAAAACAAAGGTAAGAAACACTTATTGAGTCATGTTGCAGCACAAGAATTCCACATTCAATTCTTCAAACCATTAAACACAAAGCAGACAGTCATTCCTCCAAGCTTTTCAACAGTCTTTGATTAAGTAAAACATCATGTACACAGAGCGAGTCTCTCTTGGAGCTATACAATCAAACAACCAACCCCTTAAACAATGAACTAGGGTTTTTTATATAAGCAAAATATCTACAAAAATCGGATCTTAGACAGATTTGCTGTAATAACTGTCTTTAACCTAACACATGTCTGAAATAAATGCGGGAAAATATCTTCGGGCTGCGCTGGGTGCAGCTGTACCAAAAAGGAGTTTAATGTGTTGTCTTTATGGCTCTGTGCTAATCGCTTAGCCATAACTGTGCTTTGGGTTTTGATCCATTGCTGTTCGGTGGCTTTAAATACTTTTAACTGTGATGGGAGAGCTTTGATGGGCTTTCACCATTTTCTTTGACTTTGTTGGAGATCATTCAATGTTCACCTGCATTTGGAATAAAGGTTTTCATTTAAAAATTTCGACTGATACTCTTTGTCGCTTCCTAGATATGCTTTGGCACTGAATGTGTGCCTTTCTTACTTCTGATACTCTTTAAACTGTCGCATCGACCTTTCATGGCTGCTATTCGGCCCTCTGTTTGCTTTTAAGACTATGTTTTCCCCTTTCTGAATGCTGCACGAAGAAATTTATGTCATTATGTGCCTTTCGGGCCTGCTGGAGGCCGAGCCAAGAAAGGGATTTCCATTTTGGCCTATTTCTCGTAGCCATGCGCGATTAGCGCGCGCATGAAAAACTGCCTCAGATTTTGATTCCGGGCTTCCTAGGCTGCGATTTGCGCCTTTCGCGCTTTTTGACGGTGACATCAACATGACGTCAGCGGTGGGTCCCAGTACAGCGGTGACGAGGCAGGGTGACGTCAGCAGTACGGCTGGGTGATGTGGCGGTATGGTGGAGGAGGTGACGTGGCAGTGATATGGCAGGGACACGGCGGCAGGAGGCCGACGCGGGATGGTGACGTCAGCATGATGTGGCGCTGACGCAGGAGGGAGGCGGTATCCGGTTTCGGGTGCACTGCTTTTGTGTGCAGGCAGTTTCGGAGGAGGGGGCTCCGCCACAGCCGAGAGGGTGACGCGTGGCAGGAGTACGACGGGAAAACCGCCCATCTCCCGGGCGCTAACCCTCGGCATGTCGGGGTATGGAAAGACCCGCCCACCGTTGATCTGTGGCACGCCAGATCTGACGGCCGGCGGCGCGATCAAAGCGGCGGGGGGTTAAAAAGGGGCCCGCGCATATTTAATTATATGTATTATTCATACGGCGGGGGGGGGGGAACTTTAGGAAAGTGGGTTTTTGGGTTATTTACAAGCGGGGAAAATATATTTACAAGTATGACTTTAGGATAAGGGCGGGAAATGAGTGTTGTAGAGTTAGGACTTAGGGAAAATGGTTGTTAGGGTGACCAGATGTCAGACTAACTCCAGGTTAGGACACGGAAGGGTTAGTAGTAGCCCTAGATGGACTACTATTTCCCGGACTTGATAGATATGGCTATAAAGCCAAGGGATGGGGATATGTACATAGGGGAGTTTATTAACATAGTTTTAGTAGGGGAAGGGGAGATAAATAGGGAGCTACATAGTAAAATTAGTAGTTAATATGACAAGTCATAAGAAAGTGCTAAGTATGTGAATCTTAGGCTAATAGGGGGGAAAATGATTCATATAGGAAGTATGAACATTCCTTGAGTAAAGCAGATCTTTACCAAGGCAAATGATATGGAAGATGATGAAACTAGGAGGTATCAAGCAGATCTTGACCTCTTCAGGGAAGTTAGTGAGTGACTTTGGGGAATAAGAAGAAATGGAGTTAGGCATGCCTTGCTTGAGCTCCTCCAAACGAAAACTGCCTTGTACCTGTGACCTGAAGTACAATGTCACTTTGAAACCCAAAATTGATCATAATTCAACATTCTGTAACCTCAAAACTACCTACCCAGTCTACTTACCTAGCAATTTTTTCTTCTTTTTGGTTTGGGTGCACTTAGACTTGCAGACCTTGCTTTACAATTTTTCTTTTGACTACCCTCCTATCTAAATCTACAATTATTTCTTCCAAGGGCCCAGATTAAGCAGTTGGGCTCCTTTGTTCCTCTACCTGCCTACAAATCTGCCAAGATTAAACTGTTTGGACAGATAATGATTCTCTATATTCTAAAAAAAGAAATTGAAACCTAGGGAAGCCAAGATTAGGCTGTTTGGCCTTCCCTTAACAGAAAATTCTTCAAATGGATAACTCATCAAAATCTGGGATACAGTAGTGGCATTTAGACTGGCACACTTTAATGGTCTCTTCTTTGACCTCTTTTTGGAAATATGGAGCATTGCAGCATGCAAAGTATGACATATTTGGCATGTAAAAATGTCAATCATGAAATATGAACACCTGTTGCAACAGGAGGCTAACACTAACCTCATACATCAGGGGGAAACTATTAACACCGAAAAATCATACACCTATTAGTACAATTGAGAAAACACTAAAAGTGTCTAGCAGAATTCATAGGTGGACATTTTCTATGAGAATACATCATGAAGTTTAAAAATCAAAGTTCTCCTAAGGTCCAAAGTTTATAAAGGAAAAACAATTAAGGTTGTGCGTCTATTTCTTGAATAACCATGCACACGCGTAATAACCTTCAAAAGCCACGCAATTGCAGAAAAGGATGACTCAGCAATCCGTGACCACTTTACACACTTGGGATCAATTCTCTGACATGAGTTTAGTCCAATACAGTCGAATTTGAGTCACCTTGGAGATATCCATCCCTCGATGGAATCATCTTGTCCTACTCATGTGTCTTTATCATAAATGTACCAAGGGAGGGAAGAAGGATTAAAAAAAATTCTATATAAACAAGCCATGCGAGAACCAAAACATGAGATATTGTTATGTTGTCCAATTTGTTGTTTGAGAAAACTACCATTGCAATGTTGAGGCCAAAGAAGAGGAGATCACTAACATGTTGGTCATATTGCTTCTAAGAAACCCATCATCTTAGTGAGAGAAGAGGAATCCACCATTGGAGAGTCGTCACACTTCTTTTAGAGAGAGAAGAAACTTGCAAAGAGATTGAGGAATAAAACCACCTTGCCAAGGATTCTTGAGCCTCATATCTCAAAGAATTATCTTCAAGTGTTTAAGATTCATCTATTTTATTCAACCTCTACCACCAACAATCAATAAAGGGATATTTTTCCGTATATTATTGATCTATTTGCTCCATTTGAGCATTGTTTTGTTTATGTACCTCTTTGTTTAGTTTATGTTTATGTATGCATTGTTTCCACTATTTACAATGTTGTTCTCATTTAAGTCTATCCAATAACATCACCAATTTTGGCTGTGATCCTTTGGAGGGAACAATCAACTGCTAAGGGGGTGTCTTTTGGTACACTTGTGCTCCAAAAACACTAAAACAATAAGCTTTGCACAATCAAAGCTTCAAACAAGGAAGCTCTTCATAAAAAAAGCATAAGTTTGAAAAACAAATTGCAAAAATTTACTATTATAAATGGATTAGACATTAGTAGTTTCTAAAATTGAACATTGCAACTAACACATGTTTATCAAAGTTTGAAAGGTGGAATATATAGAGATTTTTATGTTTATCTATTCATTCGTGCATTTCAACATTGATTTCAATTACCAAAAATAATGAAATAAAATGTGTTAAGAAACCAACTCACAAAATGATAGAAAAGATAGATCAACGCCTTAGAATTCAGCTTCTTCGAGGGGGAAACCTCCTTTACATTACACAAATGAACAATTCTTGGATGATTCAAATGACTAAACCTCCCTTCTATATATAGGAGTCTAAGGGGTCATAATATAATCAAGATGACATAACAGTAATAACATAAGGGCACAAAAATAACAATAGTGGGTTTCTATGGGGCATACTAATAACAATATGCGGACAATAGGTGCACAATAATAACAATAAGGGATACAATGACAATAGTAATGAGGGAATCACTAGTATTATAGGGGCCTAACATGCCCCTCTCCTTCCGAAAAGCATTTTCCTCAACACTTAAGTAGTTCTAGATGCTTCTATATAAAATTATCATCCTCCCATGTGGAATCTTCAGCGGATAAGTTCTTCCACTTGATGAGATACTCCCAAATTGATCGATTTTGTAGCTGTCAAGTTCTTGTTTCTGTGGCTACTTCTGATTCCAATATGATCTTTCCTTCCTCATCAAGTTCTGGAAATATTGTTTGAACTGGGAGCTTGTCACCTATAACCTTCTTTAAACATGAAACATGGAAAACAAGGTGCACTCGGGAAGCTGCAGGAAGCTCCAATTTGTATGCCATAGTACCAACCTTTTGCAACGCCTTGTACGGACCATAATACTTTGGTGATAATTTACTATCCTTCCTAGCTTGCTTGAGGGACATTTGTTTATATGGTTGTGGCTGTAGGAATACCCAGTCACCTACATCAAAACTTATTTTGTTGCAATGTTGATCTACCTGTTGTTTCATTCTATTCTGCACCAACCTGAGGTTATCCAAGAGTTGGAGAACTTGTTGCTGATGCTTGATGTGATGTTCCACTGCTTGAACCTTAGAATTTTCTCTTAAATATGATGTGATGGATGGTGGATGATATCCATAAATTTCCATAAATGGGGTCATTTTCGCTGCAGTATGGAAGGAAGTGTTATACCACCATTCAGCCAGAACCAACCATTTGATCCATTGTGTCTATTTATCAGATACAAAGCAATGAAGATATCATTCCAAACATTTGTTTACTATCTCAGTTTGCCCATCAGATTGAGGATGATAAGATGAACTATGAGTGAACTGAGTACCGAGACAAGAAAATAATTTTGTCCAAAAATTTCTAGTGAAAATGGGATCTTTGTCGCTTACAATAATATTTAGGTTTCCATGTAGCCTTTGAATTTTTTCCATAAATGCAGTAGAAATTGTACTGGCTTTAAATGGATGTGATCATGCAAAAAAGTGTGCATACTTGGTAAGTCTGTCAACTACCACCATGATGACACTCTTTTCCTCGAACTTGGGTAAACCTCCCCCAACGTTGGATTGGAATGGATAAAGGTTGTAATAGACCTGGGGTCTTACTTTTTTCAACTTTATTTTGTTGGCAAACCAAACATTCCACCACAAACTTTTGAATATCCGATTTAAGGCCATCCCAAAAAAATTCCTTCTTAACCCTGTGGTAAGTTTTTAAAAATCCTTAGTGCCCTCCTAAGGGAGAAGTATGCAATTCCATAAGAATCTTTTGTTTGAGTTGGGAATTCTTACATAGGTATAAGCGATCTTTGTACTATAACGAATCATTTTTCCAACTAAATGTATCAGATGTACTGGTATCTTGTTGTATATTTCAAATGAGTGCCCACACTTCTTCGTCATTCTTCCATTCCTCCCTTTCTTTGTTTATCCAATGTAGTTGGATAATAGAAATGGTGCACAACAATTCTTCCACATCCTCATCCTTTCTTGAAAATGCATCTGCCACAAAATTTTGCTTCTCTTTTTGTAGATGATTTCAAAGTCATAACCCAACATCTTTGTGACCCATTTTTGTTGCTCTTTAGAGGATAATATTTGTTCTAAAAATTATTTAAGACTATCATGATCCATCTTTACCTTGAAGTGTCTTCCCATTAGGTAGGGTCACCATTTCTTAAGTGCATGTAGTATTGCCAACATTTCCTTCTCATAAATAGCTTTGTGTAAATACTTTCCCTTGATTGGACGACTTTCGAAAGCAATGGGTCTTTCATCTTGCATTAAAACAACACCAATTCCATATCTTGAAGCATCACATTCCACAATAAAGGTTTTTGTGAAGTCTGGAATAGTTAAGACCGGTGCTTGGTACATTGCCTCTGTAAGATGTTTGAAGGCCTTTGCTGCGTCTGGAGTCCATGAAAATGCATCTTTCTTTAATACTGTTGTTAGAGGTGTTGTTATTATCCCATAATTCTTTTCAAACTTGCGATAATACCCTATCAACCCGAGAAATCCTCGTAGATGCTTTATGGATGTGGGGATTTTCTATTCCTTAATGGCTTTAATTTTGCTACGGTCTACCTTAACACCTTCATGAGATACAATATGACACAGATATTCCACCTCTTGTACTCCAAAGAAACGTTTGGAGCTTTTTGCATTTAATTTTTTCTCCTCCAATAGTTTGAGCACCCTGTCAACATGTTCAACATGATCCTTCCAAGACTTGATGTAGATTAGTATATCATCAAAAAATACTAACAAAAATTTTCTAAAGAAGGGTTTGAAAATGGAATTCATGAAACCTTGAAATGTGGAAGGTGCATTGGTAAGGCGAAAAGGCATGACCAAAAATTCATTATGACCCTCATGAGTTCTAAATGCTGTTTTCGGAATGTCTTCAATCTTCATTTTGATTTGATGATATCCTGAACGAAGATCCAACTTGGTGAAGTAAATTGGTCCATGAAATTCATCCAATAATTCATCAATGACAGAAATGGGAAATTTATCTTTAATACTGAGCTTGTTGAGCTCCCTATAATCTAGACACATGCGCCATGATCCATCGTTCTTGTGCACCAATACTACTGGAGCAGAGAAAGAACTTTGACTAGGTTGAATTATACTAGCCTTTAGCATTTCTGCCACTATACTTTCAAGTTCACTCTTTTGGGAATAAGGATATCTGTATATCCTGATGTTTGGAGGAACACTTCCTGGAATCAAATGAATAGCATGATCATGATCATGAATAGGTGGGAGACCTTTGGGAGTCTCAAAAATCCTTGGAATGATTATCCAAGACTTTTTGGAGATCTGGATAAATGGATGATTTCGATGCGGGAACCTCTAGCGAATATAATTGTGCAATTACACCTCATTGTTCCTTCTTTAGAAGCTTTGTCATACTGTTAGAGTTGATTATCTTTCCTAGTTTCCCTGCAATACCCCCTAACTCAACTTCCTTCCCTTCTGCACAAAATTTCATGAAAATTTCTTGAGAATTAAAAGCTATTGTACCCAAGGATTGTAGCCATTGGACTCGCAGTACAACATCAGCAACAACCATTGGAATGGAAAGCATTGGGCTATTCAATACATATTCTCCCATGGATAGCTTGATATTATGGCACTTTCCAGAGAAATTTATGGTTCCTCCACTTGCAACCATCACCTGACACTCTGGTGCTAGATATAGGAAGCAATTCAATTCCTTTGCTATCTTACAATGAACAAATTATGGGTACTTCCCGAATCAATCAACACTATTACCTTTTTCTTCTTGATATGTCCTTTTATCTTGATAGTTTGAGGAGTGGTAATTCCAGCCAATGCATTACAAGATATGGTCAGATTAATTTCTTCTTTAGCTAAGGTTTGTTCCTAGAGTATATCCTCTTCTTTTGACATTTCTTGTTCCTTTTCTTCCTCCTCTTCATAATCTATGTAGAATAATTCCTTCACAGCACACTTATGACCTTTAGTGTATTTTCTATCACAACTGTAACAAAGCCCTTTTGCTCTTTTTCCTTCCAATTATTGTGGTGTCAACCTTGTAGGTTGTGGAAGGCTAGGGGTAGCAACACTTCCATCTTTATCGTTGTGAGTGGTAGGCTTCCTGCTTGCCATAATTTTGCTTTCCATTTTTCTTGCTAACTTGAATGCCTTCTCCAATGAATCAGGTTCCCAAATGCAAACTTCATGTTGGATATTATACTTTAAAGTCCCTATGAACACATCAATCCTATGCTCCTCTGGAATATCTTTTACCCTTATGTTCAATTTTTGGAAGTCCTCAATGTGCTCCATCATTGAACCCTTTTGTTTGAGATTTATCAATTGGCTAAAAAAGGTGTTGCTTTTTGTATCCTCATAATGTGCTATCATTTCTTCTGTAAAATTGTTTGAGTGACAATTTGTTTACGAGAGCAAAGCCATCGATACCATACAAACTTATTTGGTTCCAAATATAAAGTTTCAATACGTACCTTTTGTGTGTTTTTCACATTATGGAGATCAAAAAATTGCTCCATCTGTATGTTGGAAATAATACTAAGAGGGGGGGGGTGAATCAGTATTATCAGATCAATAAAACTTTTCAAATTTCATGCTCAGAAACATATACGCTACTTCAGTTAAGTGAACCCGCGTGTACACGCTACTGTGTCTAAAGCAACTAGCGTATATCCAGAAATCTCATGATTCAGTTAGCTTATCTTCAGTAAATGCATCAGAACATTATTAATCACATTGACAGTAAACAGGTGCAGTATAACAGAGCAGATCATCACATAAAAGCCACACACATGAACACCATGATATAAGGTGGAAACCCAATGTGGGTGAAAACCACCTGCTGCAATTCGTCTTTTTTTTTTAATAAGAAACATCTTTTACAATGTACTGGTGCAGTCCTTTACCAGTACGCAGGCTACTACCTACAGAGGGCTACAACCCTCTCTCGTTTTCCAGCTACTTCTGGAAGGGAGCTACAACCCCCTCAGCTCTTGTACTAGCCGATCCATTTACTAGTACGTAGGTGCTGACCCTACAGAAGGCTACAACCTTCTTTCCTTCAGGGACCACGTTTCACCAATTTTCAGACTGGATCCATGAGTACAAAACAAACACTTCTTCAATACAATCATTAAATTATACTTGCATCATAATTCTCTAAATCACCCAATACTGAATCACTGGAACCCTGTCATCAAGAACACAGAACACAAACCAAAGCCCAGAACTCTGCAACAACCACCAGAATCAACAGCAACCTAAAATATCAAATCTTATTATGCATACGCTACTTCGCTATACCAAAACCGTGTGTATACGCACTTTCTCCAAAGGCAACCCACGTGCAGATCTAGAAATAATTACTTATAACTTCGCTGTCAGATCCGACCCTTGCCAAGCGTCCCGAACAGATAACCAGCAATACCAGATCTTCTCGCTTCGTCAGACACACATTACTTCAGTCTTTGCCTAATGATCTTCTCCTTATATAGCCTTAGGCCCTTCACAATACCACGGTCCAAAACCATAGTAACACAATACCATCAACTTCAAAACGAGGGACCGACACGTCTTGTCGAGACACCATGGTCCAAAACCATAGGCACAACTTCCAAGGACTAACCGCCACGGACCAAAGGTACGCTTTCACATGTACGCGCTTTTACTGAAGCCAACCTGCGTGTATACGCTGATTTTCCTTAATGAACCTGCGTATATCTCTTTCTTGTCCTGCTGTACTAAGATCTGTCCTTTGATTAAGTTGCCATCACTTGTACCTGCTTCTGAGTGAGTTGCCATCAAGGACAACACTTGTATCATAATGCCAACAATCTCCCCCTTTGGACTTGATGGCAACCACCACACCAAGTCACTCTCCCCCTTTGACATCAAGGGAAAAGGGCGGACCAAGATATTCTCTTCTTTGGTATACCTTCTGCTGTCCATACTCCCCCTGAGTACATGCTAATGTTTCTGATTTGGCTCCCCTTTGTATATGCCAAGTTGTATCAATCCATCCATGCTCCCCCTGAGCAGATGCAGGTTCTAAGATCAGCAATAACTATCATTTATCATATATGATCTGTACCATACGCATAAGCCTGCAATACCATTCCTTTGATCAAACAACAAGATGTATCATTTAGTTCCATCAGCAACTTCTAACCATAATGCCAACAATGAATTATTTGAAGTATATGCTCCCCCTGAGCGTGAGCCAACCATGACTGAACCATTTCCCGAGTCTGTTCTGCTGCCCTTTATGCTCCCCCTGAGCTTGAGCCAACCATGACTGAACCATTTCCTGGGTCTGTTCTGCTGCCCTTTCTACATATACGTGACTTTGCAGCCTGTAACTCGCGTATATACGTGACTTGTCTTCATTATATCAGCGTATGCAAGATGGAATACTGAAATTCATCACTTTCAGATTCCCCTGTGTCTGTTATGTCAGCTGACTGAGTTATGCCACACCTTTCTGTCTCTGTCTTCTTCAATTCCTGGAACTGTGATGATGTATGGTCCTCTTGTTTTGAATTTTGAAATCTGCTCCTGCATTCCCTTGCTTTATGCCCATATTTTTTGCATGTATAACCTCTTACATATTTCATGTTCCTTCTATCGCAATCAATTGCTTTGTGTCCATATGCATTGCAGGCAAAGCAATATCCTCTAAAATACCTGGGATGCGATGATCTTTTGTAATGGTCTTGAACCATTCTACTTCTACATCTTGCTGCAACATGTCCAAGATTATGACATACATAACATTCAACATTATTCAGTGGAGGAAATAATCGTCTATCACGTCCATAGTTAGGAGTAAAGGATCTTCCTTGAGGAATTTCTTTCCTTGGTTGTTCCTTGTTGAGCATTTCAGATTTCTCATTAGAGTTTCTTGCCTCACCTTGTGAACTAGATTCACCTTCAACATATTCATGAAAACCAAGACCAGTTTTGATAGCAGGAGACCTTTGACTATTAAGAATATCATCCAAGACTTTAGTACTATCTTGAAATCATAAAAGATTATCCTTTTCTTCTAGTTTACCTTTCAAGATATTTACCTCAACTTGATGTTGTTCTTCCTTTTCCAGATACTGATTCCTTAGGTCTTCTTCAGCTTTTCTTCCTTCTTCCACTTGTCGCTTTAGTTTGATCACTTCATGTTCTTGATCTTCAAGAGCTTCTCTGTTATGTTCTCTTGATTTATTTAAGATCTTCTTTTAGAGAGAGGATCTTTGATTCAAGTCTCTGAATTGTTATGCTCTTCTCCTTTACTATATCCTGCAATTGCTCTCTTACCCTGGTTTCTGTCTCCAATTGTTCATTTAATTTGGTAACTTCTTCAGTTTCTGCATTCTTCTTTTCATGTGCCATGAGACTTCTAATATCTTCACTGTTATTGGATGAAGCATTCTTCTTTTCATGTGCCATGAGACTTCGAATATCTTCACTATCATTGAATGAACTTTTAATATGGGTATAATAGCTTCTACCATCTTCTTCAGATATCTTTCCTTTGTTATGAGGGCATCTAGCAGCATAGTGACCAACTCTACCACATAGAAAACATTTGAAAGGTAGCTTACCTTTGAACCGTCCAGTTCCTCGTTCAAGATTCTTGAGAAAATTTACCTCATCTTCTTCCTCTGACGCTTCGAATGCGGCTTCTGATGGTACCCCTTGTCGCATTTCAAAAGCAGTTAAGATCCCGTGAAGCTGTGACATGGTGATTTTCTGCACATTCTCCTTTTCTTCTATGGTAGATACTTTAGAATCAAATTTAGCAGACAGAGATCTCAAAACCTTTTCAACTAAGACAACTTCCTCAAATTCTTCACCCAGATCCCTCATACAATTTACAATCTCATCCATACGCAGGAAATAATTAGCTATGCTTTCATTACTATGCATCTTAAGAGTTTCATACCGGATTCTGAGAGTTTGAAGCTTTGCTCTTTTTACCTGATCATCTCCTTCGTAGCTTGTAACGATTTTGTCCCATATTTCCTTAGCTGATTTGAAATGCATGATATTCATAAATTCTGATTGTGTCAAACTACTCAATAGGACAGTAATAGCTTTGGCATTGAGCTCATATTGCTTTTTCTCTGCTGGATCTGTAGGAGTTGCTAATGGGAATTTGTATCCTCCTTCTACGATTCCCCAAACTTCTGCTCCAAGTGATTGTAGATATGCAGTGGTTCTTATCTTCCAGTGGGTAAAATTGTTCCCGTCAAAGACTGGTGGCCTGATGTGTGCCTCTCTTTCTGGATTAGCCATTCTGATGGATCTTTTCCTTCAAGCGATCAAGCTTCCTCTGAAGGACCTGGTTCTGATACCAATTGTTGGAAATAATACTGAGAGGGGGGGGGGGGGTGAATCAGTATTATCAGATCAATAAAACTTTTCAAATTTCATGCTCAGAAACATATACGCTACTTCAGTTAAGTGAACCCGCGTGTACACGCTACTGTGTCTAAAGCAACTAGCGTATATCCAGAAATCTTATGATTCAGTTAGCTTATCTTCAGTAAATGCATCAGAACATTATTAATCACATTGACAGTAAACAGGTGCAGTATAATAGAACAGATCATCACATAAAAGCCACACACATGAACACCATGATATAAGGTGGAAACCCAATGTGGGTGAAAACCACCTGCTGCAATTCGTCTTTTTTTTTTTAATAAGAAACTTCTTTTACAATGTACTGGTGTAGTCCTTTACCAGTACGCAGGCTACTACCTGCAGAGGGCTACAACCCTCTCTCATTTTCCAGCTACTTCTGGAAGGGAGCTACAACCCCCTCAGCTCTTGTACTAGCCGATCCATTTACTAGTACGTAGGTGCTGACCCTACAGAAGGCTACAACCTTCTTTCCTTCAGGGACCACGTTTCATCAATTTTCAGACTGGATCCATGAGTACAAAAAAAACACTGCTTCAATACAATCATTAACTTATACTTGCATCATAATTCTCTAAATCACCCAATACTGAATCACTAAAACCCTGTCATCAAGAACACAGAACACAAACCAGAGCCTAGAACTCTGCAACAACCACTAGAATCAACAGCAACCTGAAATATCAAATCTTATTATGCATACGCTACTTCGCTATACCAAAACCGCGTGTATACGCACTTTCTCCAAAGGAAACCCGCGTACAGATCTAGAAATAATTACTTATACCTTCGCTGTCAGATCCGACCCTTGCCAAGCGTCCCGAATAGATAACCAGCAATACCAGATCTTCTCGCTTCGTCAGACAAACATTACTTCACTCTTTGCCTAATGATCTTCTCCTTATATAGCCTTAGGCCCTTCACAATACCACGGTCCAAAACCATAGTAACACAATACCATCAACTTCAAAACTAGGGACCGACACGTCTTGTCGAGACACCATGGTCCAAAACCATAGGCACAACTTCCAAGGACTAACCGCCACGGACCAAAGGTACGCTTTCACATGTACGCGCTTTTACTGAAGCCAACGTGCGTGTATACGCTGATTTTTCTTAATGAACCTGCGTATATCTCTTTCTTGTCCTGCTGTACTAAGATTTGTCCTCTGATTAAGTTGCCATCACTTGTACCTTCTTCTGAGTGAGTTGCCATCAAGGACAACACTTGTATCATAATGCCAACACTGTAGTATCCATCTTCCGGGATCCTTGCCATCAAACTTCTTCATATCAATTTTTGGAACATGGTGGGTCTTCAATCCAACATTAGAGTCTATGAAATCATGATTAACATTTCTTTTGTTCTCATCATGAGTTTCCTTTACTACCCTTTCAGCATTAGTGACCATTTCTTGTAGCAACTTATTCAAATTTATCTTCAATTTTTCCTTCTTATTGTCCATGCCATTCATCTTAGCGTCCATGCCATTCATCTTAACTTCCATGCCATCCATCTTAGCTTCCACACCATCCATATTAGCTTCCATCTTAACTTGCATTCCATTCATATTAGCTTCCATGCCATTCATCTTGGCTTCATTTACCTTTAGTGAGAGTGAAATTTGTTGTACATGGTCTTGTAATTTTGATATATCATGTTGCATTTCTTCCTCTTCTTCACAAGTCATGCTAGAGCTTTCAGGTTGCTTACTAGGTGTTTCCATTTTATTTCTTCGTGGCATTAATTAATTCTAATAATTCTTCATTATTCTCTTTGAATTCCTTCAAACTAATTTTTCAAACCAATCTTATGCAAAATTTAAAAAAAAAAACTACACACCTTTTTTTTCACTTTGTAAGAGCTCGATATTGAATCTGTTGTATCTCTGTAACTGCCAATCTCAAATATCTAAAATTTAATCCTACGATATCCCTTTGAGTCCTCTTTCTAACCCCGCAATTCTTATCAATATTAGATTTTCCAAGGAAGAGTTATGCCAAATCTCCCACGGTGACCTAATTATAAACTAGTTCAGTAGAGCGAACTTGTATGACGTGCCACGTGTCATTGTTTTGACCTTAGTACCTGAAACTGACATACATAAAACTACAAGCCATCTGATGGCCCAGCCATACGGTGACGTGGACAACGTAACCACGTGGTCACTCTACAGGTCCTCGGCGGTCACTGTTGCGTTTAAAATTCAATCTCCGTAGATCTTGACCTACCTCCAATCTGCAGCTAATTAACACACCCCTCTTCCGGTTGGTAAGGCCACCTGCCGGTTCACTCGGTCTATGTGTTTCCCGCTCTTGTTAAACCCTAAATGTTGTGCCTCGGGTCATTTTTCACTTGGTCACTCAGTCGAGTTTTGCTCTGCGTTCTTGTGGCGTTGCTCTCCGGACTCGAACCTGGTCCGCTCCTCAGTCTTTTCGATGGTCACTATTCTCTGTCTATGACTTGGGTTTCACCCTGTCGCGGGTTCTGATGATATGCTGTGCCTCTGGCTTTCGTTGCTGGGTTATTGAGGTGTTTGGGCACGCATGACTCTGTTGGTCTTCACTGTGTATAATGGTAAGTTTTTGGTGTTTATATGAGCTCTCTGTCGCCTGATTCTTTTCGGCTTTCGTTACTTAGTTATGGTTCTGTACAGATGGCCTGCAACTTCGGCGCTCCCGCTCTGCTGAGTTCCTATTCGCCTTCGAAGGTAATTTGTTGTTCTATGATTTACTCGGCTCCTGCTTCTGCTACAACTACTCAAAACTATTGTGCCTTTTCAGTTGTGGTTATTGGGTTCTGTCTCGGCGGTCTCCTGGTCGACTTGGCGGTAAGTTTTGTGACCTCCTCACGCTACACTGCTCCTGTTTCTTGGCTCTCTCGTTTCGTGATAACCCTGGTTGCTAGTTTTCTATCTAACCTTGCTTTGCTCTGTACGCAGGTTGATCTGGGGGCTTGCTATCGAGGGTTTTGGGCTCGTACAACCTCCGGCTCCATTCGACCCTGTCTCTCTTCGCAAACTGGTAGGGTTTGCTCCCGCTTTAATATGTCTGTAGATTTCTTTGGTACAGCTGTAGATTGTGGAGGGTTTGAACATCTTAGTGTTACCCTGCGTCGGTTGTGTGGGTTCGGTCGTGCCTTTGCCGGCGTTTGTATCTTCTATGTCTCTGTTCCTTGGCAACAACTTTGCGGTTTCGGCCTTGGAAAGGCGTTTAGTAATTTTATAGTAGCAAGGGTTTGTAATTTGTATGACACTGTAGTAGCAAGGGTTTGTAAATTATATGACACAGTAATGGTTCGTAATCTTATGGCGGACTTTGTTCAGTTAGCCTTCCTTTCTGTATACAATGGCTATGTTATTTTTTTAATGAAAGTAAATTGAAACAGTGTTTGTGTTTATCGGTACCTGTTTGCCTTGTAAGGTTCTGTAAACTCGTTTGCTGGAGATGTGTGACCGCGATGTTTCTTTCGTGCTTCGGTATATTGGTTGTCTGTACAATGCTGGTTGTAGACTTGATTTCAACTTGATGCCTGTAACGTCCTTCGTTATTTCAATTCCTGTTACAGTTAGAATCTATTTGTTCCAACTCATTCTTAAAATACACAGTAAAGATTGTATACAATATATGGAAAATATCAGCAATAGATTATCTCTTTTGTAAATAGATTAGCTCTGTTACAGAGGGTTTTGTCTTGCTATCTGTTACTCTCGTCCTGAGGGGGTCTCTCCCCTGTTACATTCTTTTTTTGTTTTTTAAATTACATGGAAGCATAACTGCTTATTGAACTGTTCTACCTGAATCCTGTAACTGTCATTTAGTTTCTTTTAACAAAAATTTAACTAAACATTTTTCCTTTCCTAAGCTAAACAACTTGTAATTTAAAATGTTCTGAAATAAAATGAAACAAACAATAATTAAAGAAAGGACAACAACCAACTTAGTGACCTGTCCACCCAATCCTGGAATCTTTGTCTTGTTTCTGTTCTCCCGTGAGTCAGTCAACTGTCATATGTCTCCTCGGAGCTGGATGCTCCTGCATCACCGTCCTATTTCTGAAACTTCTTAAGAAATTTCAATCTGATGCTCAAAACAAAATTTATGATGATTTTCCCCAGGTCACCTGTTTGGAATGTAATTTAGGAGTCTGCAAAAACTCTAACTTCCTGAGATCATATCTCCACAAATATAGTGAGACAAGCTCTGTAATTTGGACCCAAAGTTCAGAACGATTTAGGATCAAATGGGTTTTTTTGTAGTTTCTGAAACATCACAGAAAAAAAGGTTATAGCGAAAATTCCACGATGACCTGTTTGGAGCAGCAAAACCCTAGAATCCAAAGCTCTGATACCAAATGTTAGGAAACCAGCTCACAAAAAGATAGAAAAGCTAGATCAACGCCTTAGAATTCAGCCTCTTCGAGGGGGAAACCTCCTTTACATTACACAAATGAACAATTCTTGGATGATTCAAATGAATAAACCTCCCTTCTATATATAGGAGTCTAAGGGGTCATAATATATCAAGCTGAAATAATAGTAATAACATAAGGGCACAAAAATAACAATAGTGGGTTTCTATGGGGCATACTAATAACAATATGGGGACAATAGGTGCACAATAATAACAATAAGGGACACAATGACAATAGTAATGGGGGGATCATTAGTATTATAGGGGCCTAACAAAATAGAAAAGAAAAATCTCAAACAATCGACAATGTTTGTCGTGTTCCTAAATGAAACTAAGTATCATTTTATGCCCCAAAAAAATGAAATTTTATAGTATTAATAACAACTGAACAAAACTTTTAGGATCAATACATTCCCAAAAAACATTCTACTCTGAACATTACCACAAAGCTAACACAAAATAGTATTATGCAACCTATAAAATAATTGACCACCCATATCCATAATGAAAGTGAGTCTCAAAGTATTTAATTGTGAAATAGACATAGAAATAGATTCAAAATTCCATGGAAGAAACAAATGCAAATTCATTCACATAACCATCATTCGACCTCCAACCTGATCTATAAATCACAAATTGTACTTCCTCCACATATCATCCGTCTCGGAATAACTTCTCTCACTAATCACATGTAGATACAAACTACCCATCACCAGCACCAACACTAAGAGCATCTCCAGCCAAGACTCGTCCCTTTTTCTCCAATCCAGGAGGACTCTATTGAAGGCTAAATTCTTCTTTTTCAAAAGCAGTATGTATTTTATAATACTGATAGATATGATTTTGTTGATATGTTTGCAACCAACAATCATTACACAGTGCATTACAGTAAATGTTATTAAGAAATTGAGTGATAACGTGTTGTGCATCAATTTGTTAAATATATATTAATAACATTGCTAAGAACTAATTAACTCTTCAATTCTAGGTGAGGCTTCCAAGTTTCCACATCTTCGTAAACATTACCGTCTCGACACAATTTTTGCATATAACACACTTGTCCTTTCTTACATGCTCTAGTACTAAATGCTTTCAAAAATTTGTATGCTACATGTTATCATTAGAATGATTACGTAATATAATATGTTATCGGTTACGTTAATGTTAAACTGCATTAAAAACAAGTACAATACGTGACATTAAATTTAATAAATGGGATTTTAGTATTGCATGTTAGTTTTTAAGTGTGAAGTTGTTTTTGCGGGATTACAAGGAAATGTGTTTTATCCGCACTCACTATCCACACTCAAACAAAACTCTGCTCTATCACATGTGTTCCATGAAAAATTCTAGAGTGTCAAGTCTTTAGTGTGAAAGAATTTGATTCTGTGGGAGTGTAGAAAAAACAATATTCTCCTCACAATAGTTTGTTCGTTATATGTTGTTTCTACAAAGAGATTAAGTGGATAAATTTAATTATGCGAAGAGAGATGTCATTTTTTGGAGAGCTTTCAATGTGCGGAGTTTTTTCCACATTGCACACAACCTTCAATCAATTAATTAGGGGCATTCGAAATATGTAGATACGGAGTATTTAGTATTAAAATACTACGAATAATATATAATAATAATGATGCAAAAGACTTGTGTGGATATAGAATGCATACAAAAGTGTGGAACAACACTTATATTTGTGCATAAATATTGCACTATGAGGAGAGCTTTATGCGGAGAGATTTCATTGTGCAGAGAGATTTCATTGTGTGGAGAGTTTTCATAGTATAAAGAGATTTCATTATGCAGAGAGATTTAAGCGGATCACTTCATTATGCAGAGAGATTTAAGTGAATTACTCCTTGCCCTCCCTTCTTTAGATCAATTCAGCTCCTCTCCTAACCAAAAAACTTGACTATCATGCTTATATTAATTTAGTAACTCAGCATTAATAATTCATCATCTTCCTAAGTAACTAAGAAACTTGCTAGAATTAAATAAATATAATAAAAATGAACCAAAATTATCAAAATTATCATAAAATTACAATTAGATAAAAAACTTAATACATAAACAAGCAATCAATTACTATATAATAATAATAATTATATACATGTATAATATATAAAATTAAAAGAACTTTAATTTATCCAAAATAATAATAATAATAATAATAATAATAATAATAATAAATTAAATGAATATTAAAATATTAAAAATCATCCTAACCATAAAAACTTTTAGGCATTCATTAACAAACATATAAACTTAAGAACACAACATTAATAATACATTAACCTCCTAAGTAACTAAAATCTTGTAAAAATTAAACAAAATTACTATAAGTTACAATTAATTAAAACATAACCATTAGGATATATTATTAAATAAAATATAACAAAAAACTTTTTACACAAATAATTCACTTAAACTTTAATAATCATATCCATGTATAATAAATAAAATTAAAAAGAGCTTTAACAAAATTAAAAAGAGCTTTAATATATTAGGACTGTTATTAAAATATTAAAAATCTAGTTAATTCAAATCATTTGGTTGTACTTGACATCTCAACCTAACCTTATTTATCTCTACTGTCTCTATCCTTTGTAAAGCAAGTCCTGATGATGAGTCTTGGTCTAGGGTAGAAACGTCAACAAAGCAAAGATGAAAACTGTGGAATATCCGAGTTCAGATTCTAAAAAACCTAACCACAGAAATCTACAATCCATTAGCTTTTATAATGCGGAGTTTTTTCCACACTCCACACAACCTTTAATCAATTAATTAACAGTATTCAGAATACAAAGCTATGGAGTATTTAGTATCAAAATATTACCAATAATATATAATAATAATGATGTGAAGACTTGTGCAAAGAGAAAATGCATACGGATGTGTGGGACATCACAACACACTTGTATTTGTGTAGAAATATTTCACTGTGCAAAGAGCTTTCATTATGCAAAATGTTTTGTTCAGAGAGCACAACCTTTAATCAATTAATTAGCAGCAAGGAATATTACTAATAACATATAATAATAATGATGCAGAAGACCTATGTAGAAATATAATGCATACGAAAGTGCAGAACATCATAGCACAGTTGTATATGTGTTGAAATATTTCACTGTCCAGAGAGCTTTCATTATGTAGGGAGTTTTGGTTAGAGAGCACAATCTTAATCAATTAATTAGCGGTAGAGTCGGGGACTATAGTGCATGGTAGAGATTCCTCTTGTTAATTTGACTCTTTCTCACTGTGATGTACTCAATATCTTATTGTAGTGAAATAAAATATATTTTAAGAGTAAATTGAATTTTTCCTACAATCTCAATATTTGAAGTGTAAAATTGAATTTTTCCTACAATATTGGTTTGTCTAGAAAGGCTTCGACAAAATCCTTCATTTAAAATAATGAATCTTTCATACAATGTTGGTTTGTCTAGAAATAAAATGTAGAACAATTAGATTGCACCTTTTGAAATGTATTTTATGAGTATGGATTGTTTTTTAACATTCTGCAACTTAGTTGTAATAAAATTATTGTTGGTGCTAAATATATCTAAATACATCTTAATAAGTAACCTATATTGTTCTAATAATGAGAAACTTTGTTTTAGGAAATAATTTAAACACTGATTTCCATCTTGATTTGCAATTGAATGCTAATACATAACTCTATTGCATTAACACTAAGCCAAAAACTCTTGGAAATGTCTCATACCAATACATAAACCCTAATAAAATTAAACCCTACCAAAATGAGTGCAATAAATAAATAAAAAATGATAACTAAAAATATCTAATTTCCAACACCTTTTCTATGTACTCATTCTGAGACAATGTTAATTCACGATTTTTCCTGTCTCTAGTTATTCTCGCACCAAGGATTTTCTTTGTAACACCCAAATCCTTCATTGCAAATGAATTGGCCAATTTTCCTTTGATAACATTTATTTCATGCATGTTAGCCCCTGCAACAAGCATGTCAACTACATACTATAGCAATACAATATAATTTCCATCATTTTGTTTTGTAAGATAAACATAGTGATCAAAGTGATATTTAGTATAACCTTATTCAGAGATAAACCTGCCAAATTTTAGATACCATTTCCTTGGATCCTGTTTTAATCCATACAATATCTTCCTCAACTTGCACACTAATTTATCCTTTCCTTTAACCTCATACCCTTGTGGTTTTTGCATAAGATCTCTTCCTCTAAATCCCCATGGAGAAAATTTGTCTTTACAGCTAACTGTTCAAGATGCAAATATTCTACTGTCACTAGACTTAAGCTAGTTCTAGTTGAATTGATTTTAACAATAGGGGAAAATATTTCATCAAAGTTTATACCTTTATGTTGTGCAAACCCCCTCACAAAATGTCTAGCCGTATACCTCTTTTTTCCTCAATATTATTCCTTTAACTTGTAAACCCATTTATTCTGCAATGTGGTTTTACCTGCAAGCAACTTGACTAAGTCACAAGTTTGGTTATGCACTAAGGAGTCCATCTCTTCTTTCATGGATTGCTCCCACCTCTTCTTGGTTTCTACATGCATTGCTTCATATACTTCTAATTCCCTAGAATCAATCAACAATAAATAATATAATGAAGGGGAATAGCGTTCAGGGGGTTTACTTAACCTGGTAGATCTTCTCATAAAAATAGTAGGAGTTTTAGGTGCTTTTTGTTGTTCTTATTGCTATTGTTGTTGTTAATCATTTTGATTTCCTAGAACTTTTGACTTTAGTTTTTCTATGATGTCACTAAGAATTGTGTATTTTGTGTTTTATTTTTCTCGTTTATTTTCTTGCAACTGATCTTTGTACAAGAAAATTTCATTGAGTACCACATCTCTACTCTAAATGGTTTTATGGCTTTCATAATAATATAAGCGATAACCAAAATCATTAACACCAAAGCCAATGAAGCTACACTTCTTTGATATTGCCTCAAGCTTTGTTCTGTTTTATTTATTAATGTGCACAAATGCTTCACAAACAAAAGTATTTAGAAATGAGTAATTTACTTTTTTATGTATCCACGCCTCCTCTAGAATACCACCATCTAAGTAAATTGAATATTGTATGTTTATTAGATAAACAACATTATCTACAACATCTATTGAAAATTGTAAAGGAAATCATGCATGCAATATCATACACCTTGCACACTCCATGATTATTTTGTTCATCCTTTTTGACACACCATTTTCTTATGGTGTTCATGGAACTGTCTTCTCTCTACTAATTCCATGGTCTAAATAGTAATTATCAAAATCATTTTTGCATTATTCACCTCCATTGTCTAATGAGAGACAATTCAACTTCTTTCCTATCTCATTCTCAACCAAAACTTTCCATTTCTTAAAAGTATCAAAGACGTCAGATTTATTTTGAATGTGACAAAATTAGGTTTTGCTAGTTGCCTCATCAATAAAAGTAAGATAATGATGAGAACCACCAAGAGACGAAACCGAAGTAGGTCCCCAAACATTTGTATGCACAAGATATAAATTTTCACTCTTCCTTCCAACACCTTTCCAACACTTTTTCTATGTACTCAGTCTAAGACAATGTTAATTCATGATTTTTCTTGTCTCCGGTTATTTTCGTACCAAGGATTTTCTTTGCAGCACCCAAATCCTTCATTGCAAATGAATAGGCCCATTTTCCTTTGAGAACATTTATTTCATGCATGTTAGACCCTATAACAAGAATCTCATCTACATACAATAGCAATATAATATAATTTCCATCACTTTGCTTTTAAAGATAAACACATTGATCAAAGTGACACTTAGTATAACCTTATTGAGAGATAAATGTGTCAAATTTTAGATATCATTGCATTGAAGCCTGTTTTAAGCCATACAAACTCTTCCTTAAATTGCACACTAATTTCTCATTTCCTTTGACCTCATACCCTTGTGGTTTTTGCATAATATCTCTTTCTCCAAATCCCCATGGAGAAAGGTTGTCTTTACATCTAACTGTTCAAGATGCAAATCTTCTACTTCCACTAAACTTAAAATAGTTCTGATTGAATTATTTTTAACAACGGGGGAAAATATTTCATCAATGTATATACATTTCTATTTTTCAAACCCATTCACAACAAGTCTAGCCTTATACCTCTTTTTTCCTCAATCTTGTTCTTTTAACTTGTAAACCCATTTATTCTACAATGTTGTTGTACCTGCAAGCAACTTGTCTAAGTCACAAGTTTTGTTATGTACCAATGAATCCATCTCTTCTTGCATTTTTTGCTCCAACCTCTTCTTGGTTTCTACATGCATTGCTTCTTCATATCCTTCTAGTTCACTAGAATCAATAAAAAATACATAAAATAATGAAGGAGAATATCATTTAGGGGCTTTACCTAACTTGGTATATCTTCTAATAACACTAGTAGGAGTTTTAGGTACCTATCGTTGTTCTTGTTGATCATTTTGATTTCCTGACACCTTTGACTTTATTTTCTCTATGATGTCACTAAGTGTTGTGTATTTTGTGTTTTATTTTTCTTGTTTCTTTTCCTGCAACTGATCTTTGTACAAGACCATTTCATTGAATACCACCTACCCCTAATGATTTTATGGTTCTCATAATCATATAAGTGATAACCAAAATTATTAACACTAAATCCAATGAAGCTACACTTCATTGCTTTTGCCTCAAGATTTGGTCTATTTTCTTTATTAATGTGGACAAATGCTTCACAAACAAAAGTCTTTGGAAATGAGTAATTTAACTTTTTACCTATCCATGCCTCCTCTAGAATACCACCATCTAAGAAATTGATAAACAATAGTATCTACAACATCTAAGGAAAATTGTAAAGGAAATCATACTTGAAATGTCATACACCTTGCACACTCCATGATTATTATGTTCATCCTTTCTGGAACATCATTTTCTTGTGGCATTCCTAGAACTGTCGTCTCTCTATGAATTCCATGGTATAAATAGTATTTATCAAAATCCTTGTTGCAGCATTCAACTCCATTGTCTAATAAAAGACAATTCAACTTATTTATTGTATCATTCTCAAGAAAAACTTTCCATTTCTTAAAAGTATCAAAGACATTAGATTTATTTTGAATATAACAAACCTAGGTTTTCCTAGTTGCATCATATATAAAATTAACATAATAATGAGAACCACTGATAGATGAAACCTAAGCAGGTCCCCATACATTTGTATGCACAACCTCTAACTTTTCACTCTTCCTTTGTTTCCCAACTCTAAGAAATTTGACTCTCTTTTGTTTTCCATAAACACAATTTTTAAAGAAATCCAAATTAGCATGCTTCAAACCTGGCAAAAAATTTCTTGAGCGAATAATTTGCATCCCCTTCTCACTCATGTGTCAAACCTTATTATGCCATAGTGTTGTATCTTTTCTTGCAGAGTTTAAAACATTATCGGAATTAGAAATAACATTGCATAAATATAGTGTACCAACCTTTTCTCCTTTTGTTATTACCGGGACTGCTTTAGTGACCTTCCAGGTTTTTTCCGTAAATGTAGTTACATAGCCTTCACCTTCAAACTTCTGTATTTAAATTACATTTTTATTCTTAATTGGAACATGTCTTACCTCCTTTAGTGTTCATTGGTCTCTATTCTATTGTTTTATAAATACCTTACCGATTACAATAACTTTGCAGGGTTTATCATCACCAAGACCAACCTGTCTAAAATCTCCTTGAACATAGTCATGAAAATGTTTCCTATCAGGTGTAGCATGGAATGAGGCCATGAATCTACAACCTAGGCATCAATAATATTTTCTGATGAAAGAATCAAAGCATATTGCAACACATCACATGTTATATTCACTTCTTGGTTGTTCTCTTGATGTTTATCTCCTTCATTTCCTTTCTGGGATTTACAATATTTCTTCAAGTATACCCTTTTCCCATATTTTCCAACACAATATCCCAGATATGGATTTCAATCTGGCTTTCTTTGACTTAGTACAATGTCTTGGGATCTTTCCTCTCTCTAGTTTTATTCCTCTAGGATCTACAATCAAATCATTACATGTTGTCTCACTTGAGCTTTTCTTGTCACATTTACTCACTAAGGATAGCACCAACAACATCATCAAAATATGATGTACTAGATCCATAGACAGAATTATTGATAGCCAATACTAAGCCATTCCAACTTTCTAGTAATGGGCACAGAAATAATAAATCCCTAATTTCATCATTAAAAATTACCCCTATGGAACATAACTAACTAGTAACCATGTTAAATTCATTTAAATAATCAATAGATCCACCTTCTAACAACTTCATATTAAACAAGCTCTTCATAAGAAATACCTTGTTTGAAGCTAAGGGTTTCTCATATAGGATGGTCAATGCCTTCATTAGACCCTCTGTTGTCATTTCCTTTGAAATGTTTCTGGCCATCGACACTGCTAGGCACAATCGCATTGTTCCTAGTTCCTTTATGTCGAGAATATCTCATTCGTCATCTATCATACTTGTTGGATTATTTTCTTTTCCACACAATGGTAGGTAAAGATCTTTATGATACAAATAACCCTCCATTTGCATCTCCCATAGCTAGTAATTTTGGTCATTGAATTTATCAACCCTAAACATACTATCTTCAGCCATTGCTCCCACTTGAACCAAGAAATTTTCTTTCCTGCAAGTTTATTTTCCAAATAGGCCTTTGGGTTTGATACCAATTGTTACAAATTAAATAAAAGATTAATGAAACACAAAATATTGTGGAAACACAAATACAGAAGCATACAAAACAAGAGAGACATAGATATATGTGATTCACCAATTTGGGCTACATCCACAGAGAAAGGGCCAGTCCTTCCTTTTATATTATCTAACAAATTGAAGGGATACAACCTACAACAAATCTAATGTAATTTCCTTTTCGCTTCACACAATCTCATCTCCTTTTCTCACACATAGAATAATTATACCCAACCGCAATACGATTCCCTCATATAAACCAAGGGTTTCCTTATAATGAAAAGAAGTTAAATTAATGTAACTTCTACTGTCTTCATCCTAATGAATGACCCATATTGACTACGAAATTATAATATTTTACAAGGCAATTATTTTATCTAAATTTTTCTTCAGGGGCACAACTCCCAAACACTTGCCAGAGGGTAGGCTAATGGTTGATGCCACCCCCCTAGCAGTAGTAGTGGGGGGAAAGCCTCCCCATAGCCCTCTTGTCAAAGGACTAGATCCAACCACGGTTGAAACAAAACCTCTAAATCAGGAAGATAATCAGGCTCCACACCCAACATGATCTCTAGTTCAGAGAGCGATGTTGAGGCACAAACCCTAGCTTACCAAGCACCTCATTGGTCATAAAATATTTAACTTATTATCATAAGTTCAAAAAATTAAACTTTTCTTATTGAATTGACTTTGAAATATATGAATTGAAAGATAATATTTTGAATAGTTAGGTGCTAAATTTTCACTGGATTTAAATTCTCAATAAAATATTTCACCTCCATTCACATGTATATTTAAAATTATTTATTTATGTATTATTATTATTATTATTATTATTATTATTATTATTATTATTATTATTATTATATTAGCTAGTCATAGCTATATAAATTAAATGGTTGGTAATATTAATAGACATCAATTCATAATAAACATCAAAATACTTGTTCCATAATACATCTTACTGGTTATATATATATATACACCTTATTTTAAATTATTATTATTATTAATTTAGTGAAAATGTCTTTATTTTAAAATTATTTTAATGAAAAATTTATAAAAAAAAAGTGATGATTTTTTATTTTATATTTTAATCAAAATTTCAAATTATTTGTATTTTTATCATAAAAGATATTATAAATTGAAAAATTAGGAAGAAATATTAAACTCCATCCCCTTTTTCTTTTTCTAACGGAAACGGTCAAAGGAGATAGAATATTAAGAAATTCAAAAGATGAATTCCAATATTTGAATTGGCAAACAATCTACGGTTCATACCAAGAAGAACAATTCACTTTGTTATTTCTCAGTCCACTAAGGTCTTTGTGCCTTTTTTATGATAAATGGGTCAATTTCATTTTAAAAATATAATGTTCTCCATCTCACAGAACATTAAAAAGATGTATTTAATTATTGTATATTCATTCACTACAATATGAGGTTGCAAAATCTTTCCTTTCTCTTTTCGGTTTTCATCCTCGATCTGTTTGTACACTCACCATCTTCTCTCAACAATTCATCAATCCATGGAGATCCATCATCTTCTCTCAACAATTCATCAATCCATGGAGATCCATTATCTTCCCTCACCAATTCATCAATCCATGTAGCTTCCAATGAGTTGATTTTAATGAAAGTGGCCCTTGTTGATCCTAACTATATGTTACATACCTGGATAGTCTCAGATAACACCACCCATTCCTCATGGAATGGCGTCCATTGTGACCTCATGGCTCGATTAGTGGCTCTAAATCTCTCTTCAATGGGTATTTCAAGCTTATTCTCCACTCATGTCACAAATTTTCCATCGCTATGATTTCTTGACCTTTCCAATAACTCCCTTAATGGAAGCATCCCCTCCAATCTAACAAACTTGAGGAATCTAACAACTTCACTAGATCTAACATCCTCCTATAACAACCTCTCCTATAACAACTTCACTGGAAGTATTCCCTCAAACATATCAAATTTGAGGAACCTGGAGGTCCTCAACGTCTTAGACAACTATTTATCAGGGTTGTTGCCACTAAATTTGGCCTATCTCGTGAAGCTCAGACATCTTGATCTAGAAGAAAATTTCTTCTTGGGAAACATTCTTGGTCAGTATGGGAACCCAAAAAGTGTGGAATATCTTTCAACAATCGCTGCAAACAGTTTGAGTGGAAAAATGCGCGGAGAGATTGGAAAACTAGGGAATTTGAAAACAATTTATTTGTGGGGAAATTCATTCGATGGTGGGATTCCTCCTGAGATAGAAAATTTGAGCAACCTTGTAGAACTCGCTTTGTCCGATTGTCAGCTCACGGGCCATATTCCTCCACAATTGCACCAACTTATAAGCTTAAAATCCCTGCTTCTATTCAATAATGATCTTTCTGGTGAAATGCCCATGGAACACTCAGAGCTAAAGGAGTTGAGGATATTGGATCTATCCTATAACAGACTACATGGAAGGATTCCATATTTAATTGGGGACTTGCCAAAATTTGAGGTTTTGTGGCTTTCATGGAACAATTTCATAGGTTTCATGCCTCAACAACTTGGCATTAGTGGAAAGCTAATGGAAGTGCATCATACTTCCAACATACTCATTAGTTTGATTCCTCTGAAGCTATGCAAGGGTAGAAGGCTTCAGAGATTGCTTATAGCAAATAATTCATTTGTTGGCTCGTTTCCTAAATCTCTTGTCAAATGTGATTCATTGGTTGGAGTCTAAATGGGGTAAAATTATCTTAATGGTTCGATTCATGAAGGATTTTTATACCTACCCATGATGATTGTGATCGAATTGGACAAAAATAATATTAGTGCGAGCATACTCGACGTAATTAATAATGTATCCTCGACACTATAGACAATGATAATTTCCAATAATCATTTCAGTGGCTTTATTCCTTCGTACATGAGGTTTAAATTATTCGATTGATGGGAATAAACTAACAAGTAATGTCCCACAAAAGATTAGTCGACTCAGTAAAATTGAAGAGATCAATTTCAACAAAAAATGCTTTCAGGAATGATTACCATGGAGATAAGAAATGGTAGTGCTCTAACATACATTAATCTCAATGCAAACAGGTTGTATGGTAATGTTCCCTTAGATATAGTATGTCTGGGTAATATTTTACATATCAATTTCAGCAAGAACATGATTTCTGGTAAGATTCCTAAGCAGATAAGAAACATCAGTGCTAGGACATACATTGATCTCAGCTCAAACAAGCTTTATGGTATGATTCCTAGGGAAATTGGTAATTGTATTTCTTTGAGACACATTGACCTTATCTAGAAAAAATTCAGTAGTCCCATTCCACTGGAAATCACAAGGATGCCCAATCTAAGCTCTTTAAAACTATTAGGAAAAAATTTGTCTCAGGAAGTTCCCTTAGACTGATCCAAGTTGGATCATTATATTGTTTGTCATCCATCCTAATGCATTTGGAGTGGAAAAATGGAGGAATCAGTCGACGGGACCGTTTTTACCGGAGGGACCCAGTTTGGCAAAACAGAGTCTGAAAAATTTCAAGATCATTTTAAGGTATCAAATGAAATTTTTTGGGGGTAAAACTTTGTTGCTTAAGCATAACGCCTTTTCATGTTGTTCTACACACAAAAATATTTTTAACAATGCAACAATCACGTCAATCAAAGTTTGTATGCAAAAGTAATGCCACTCAGAAGTGGACCTTCCTATTTTCACACGTATAGTTCAGGAGGATTCCACGTCATCCCCCATTATTCATGGAAAAGGGGCTAGCCACGTGTTTTTGATGTATAAGACTCTAGAAGGGTATATTTTGTAACTATAGTTATGAGTTGACGTAGTCAAACTTAACCACTAGTAGGCTATCAGGCGATGTTATAACCGGGCCACTAGGAGGAAGAGGCATTCCATTCTTTCGAGAGAATTGTGTTTCATAGTTGAGAAAAGATAACCAAGAGAGGTAGAAGGTAGAGCACATAAAGAAATTTGTTCATTGTAGCAGCCCATGGGCCACAAACATTACTTCTTTGTATCTGCAACCATATTTCCAGACAGAGAAAGAGAGCAAAACAACCTCACCTTCCAGCTGGGTTTTCTCCTAAAAGGGTTTCCCAAAGAGCATATCTTGTGTCTTCTATGTGTGTGACCTTATTTTTTCATTCTCTTATTTTCTGCATAATTTAGTTTTACATGCATGCACTAATTATAGTAAGATCTACAGATCTAGAAATTAAATAAAATTGTAATGGTGTAGAATCTCAGATTTTTTAATATATTATCAGATCTGTTATGATGAACTGTCCAGTGGAATATCCATGGCAATTTACGGATCATATACATTTGTGATTTTATCCAGATTGAAATTGTCCACTTCAAGGATCTAATCTACGACTAGGAAATGAAGTGTGAAGTTCTCAAGAGGCTAGAGAATCCTAGTAAAGCAAAGAAGCAAGTCACAAGGGCTAGAAGAGCCTTGTTCATGGAAGATTTTTGTCTCACTCTCCTTGTGGTATTGGTTGGTTGACTTGGTCTTGATGGCACCCCTAGTTTTGTCTTTGGTCTTGCAAGTATCCTTTGAATTGATTCTATTAGAAGAGAATTTCTTGCACATTTTTTTCCCTTTGAGAGGTTGTTCCCTAACTTGGAGCCTATATCTTGTGTTTATGTGATCGTTATTATTTTTCGCATTTATTTGATGATGAGAACATAAGCATAAATAATGAGAAGATGAACTTAATGTCACAAGGAAAAGATAAATTAAAATGTTTCCCTAATAATTTTTACAACATGGTATTAGAGCTAAGGTCAAGGCATAGGAAGCTAGAAGATCAATGTTCAAAAGGTCTATTGTGTCTCTTTTTGTGACTATCTTGAGGGTTGAAGAGATTAGGAGCATGGATGAATAGGTGAAGATCAAATATGAATTGTTGGTGCATGATTTCAAGTAGTATTTTCTCTCTGTTCTAAAGGCCTAGCTCTATGGATTGATTGCAAAAATGTCAAGCCCTATACAATGTCTAGAAGGGATACTGAGAAGCCTAACTCGGGTTTGGAAAATAGCTCACATCGTAACGTATGGGGACAAAATAAAATGGAGGTGTTTTTTGGCATATCTATGAGGCATATAGGAAGTCCATTCAAAGCCATAAGGCTTTGTTCAATTGATAAATATAGGTCGAGACTTTAGTTGTGAATTAGTCTTGTACATGAGACCACGGGCCTTGAAAACGTTGAAAAGGTTCACCCTAGATAGCCTTATCATCATTTTTCAGAGGTACGAAAGGCATGGTAAGATGCCTAATTTAGGCCAAGGGTCTTGTAAGGAAGGATGAATAGCTTGCAAAGAAATTTTAAGATCTACAATCACCTTTTTGAGAGGATGAATTGAATTTCAGTGGGGTAGAAATAATCATTTTAGCCAGGAAGCACATAGTAGAAGAAACTAGGCCAACTCGTATTGAAGGCCTTATAGGCCTATTATAAAAGAATATACAGTAAATATGAGAAACCCTAACTAGAAGTTCCAATGAACAATATTCAGTAGTCTAGAAGCATCCCTCCAGCCAATGAAGAAGATTCTTTGAATACAAGATAAAACTGCAAATTGGAAAAGCATTTTAATTATAGCATCAAGACTTTATTGTGAATATGAGAAGCCCTAGTGTGAGGGTTGATCTTCATAAGTACCTATTCCATAGGAAGGATATTTTCAAGTATTGCTTGAAGCAATGTGTTATAATGGAGTTCTGGCATTTCCCTTAAAGGCGGTGTTGATGGGAGGATCGTGGTAGTAACAATGTCTTGGACAGTGAGATCAAGAAGAAGGCTTTGAAAAAACCTCTAGTGATCATCGAAGACAAAGGTATGTAGTCCTTGAGTTAAGTAGATTTCTAAGTATATTATTTGTAAAGGGTTTGCATAAAATGTATTAGGGTGTTGATGCATATTTAACTCTATGGTTTGTATGCTTCATCTTGTTGAAGGTTTTTGGTATCAAGGGATTGCAAACCCTAGATGGTGCTTGGATTAGAAAACCCCTAATTATGTGGAAACCCTAATCCTATTTTGATTGTTCCCTCATAGAAAACCTAACTCTTGATTTTTAGGGTTTGTTGATAATCTAGGGTATATGGTAATCTTGAGCGAGGGTGGAATTGAAATCTAGGATATGACATCAAAACCCTAGGGATGATCTTTCTATGAGAAATATCAAAAGAATTTATGGTTTGTGTTTAAGAATCCTAGGAGAATACCCTCTATGAAAATCATGAAACCCTATGTCATTATCATGATCTTCTATTTTTTTTTTCTTGTTTGTACTTGTCAGTGAATGTTGTAGGTACATAATGAAGGAAGAAAAATGAGAAGGATGGGCTATCAAATCAATCATTGTGCTTGTTAATAATAAGCATGATAGAGGGGGGGAATTAAAATGAACCTGAAGGAACTAATGACTAAAGGAGTATCATGAATCTTGATCTAGTATGACATCATAGGTAGAAGCATGTGACAATAGCATATTTAAAGTCTACTTATTTGAATTTCTTGGAATCATCTAGTCCTTTAAGGAATGAAAAGCTTTGGTACCATTTTGTATAAGTTTTAATCCATACATTTTCTGACATTATGTTAGAGGAATCCATTTCGCTAAGCTAGATCATCATGATCCTGTAAAACTTATCATCTTGGAAGGCTCTTGAAAGAAGCATTATGACAAGACTAGTATATGAAAAAGATGAAGGAATGCAATTGGTAAAGTTGAAAGCTCATTGTGAAATGCATATAGCTATATGATTGTGTGAAAGATTAGGATTTCATGTTTAAAAGTAACCATTGGGAAGGATTCATATAATCCTAAAAGAAAGTTTAGTCACATACATAGTGAATATTTCATTTGATTATATCTAAGTAGATGAATTTGACTTGCTCTAGAATGGATAGAATGTTAATACTTTCTCACTAGAATATATTTACTAATGATCAACATCAAGTACAATCTTTGAAATCAAGTTGGTAATCAAGTTCAATGCTTGGGTACCCTGATGCATGAAGGAATATTCATGTGGTGATGGACTTTGAAGATGTTAATGAGGAGAATGTAGTCACGATGAGGTAAGTCTAATGTTATAATTATTGTTGGTTATCTCGTTAACATATTGTTTACTACCTAGAAGGATGTTGCAGATGTACATATTGACAGTTGAGGCAAGTTTAGATTGTATGAAAAATGTTCAGGGAAATCTCAACATATGGTACATGGAAACTATGAAGACAAGGTGTACTCATCTTGGGATTGGAAGGTATCAGTGTGAGAAGATAACTTGAAGGCCAAAGTCCATACTACAAGAAGGAAGTTCACTTTCGGAAGTTATGATATCTTAAAGTTTTGGGAAGGCTCAATAAAATTCCTTTAGCAAAGACAAGATGAAAGTGATGTGCAAGATGGATGGCTTGGAACCTACCATAATATTGAAGAATATGGCTCTATGACATCTCGAAAGAAATCGGGCTTGATACGATGACATGCGAAGAAAAGAGGGAGCCAGACAACTATGAAGAATTTATAGTTGAGACTCTTATGAAGACAAGGTAGAAATCCTATGGATATGAATTCTCAATTAGAAAGGAAGTCGGGAATTCCCTATAGATTTAAGTGGGAGTGAAGAAGTCTCCTTGTATAGAAGTAAGGATCTATTCTCAAGTTAAAAATTGGGATATCCTCTCTAGTTGAGAGGGAGTGATCTTGGACATAACATGTACTTCTTTTCTTCATGTGTCAAGCACTTGACTAGGACTAATAGGCATAAGTATAAGTGTAGGCCTTGAAGAGAGAATGGTAGAGGATTGGATAAGAATTTGTGGTTTCCTTGAGGATAAAAAATCCAAGAAAGGAAAGAAACCAACACTCTTTGGGGATGTGACAGGTATCCAAGATAAGAGTGAGCGAAGAGGACCGATATTCTTTGAGGATTTAGGGCCAAGAATCCAAGATAAGAATAGTCCTGAAAGGACATGCCTTATGAATATATGGATGGGGTATGTGCCTTTTATAGGTAGTGCAGTATCACATGTAAATTCGTGCACCATAATGCTCTTGAATGAAGTACGGCTTGTCTAGTTAGGCCTTAAAGACAATGTTGGTTGATCATAATGTTGTTTCTTACAGATAACTTATCAATCTAGCTCTTCTTATGAGAAATTTTCAAATGGAGTATTGTCCTTGTATTGGTTGGACAATTATGAATACCTCCGTAGTTATGAGGGAGTGTTTAAGAATGTAACTAGTTTCGGTCTTCATAATTGGCATTTGACTCACGTCTTGATGTAACTCCTATGTATTCATCAAAAGAATATAGAAAAATGTAAGAGAAAAATTATATATGAAGTATGAGGTTCATGCTTATGTCTTTGGTCTCTAGGTCAAGTATCCATTGAATTCTTCTAGATTTTTTTCATGAGTCATGGTCATTGTAATATTGTAAAAGACCCATTTGGACACTTTTATCAAAGGAAGAAATATTTGTACTATATTTGGAAGTGTCTAGAAGGGCTCCCTAAACCAAGTTGGCCAACCAGGAAGATGTCGGCCTAAAGAGGGTTATTTAAGCCTCTTGGAAATCTATAAAAGGATGGAACCTCAGCCTCGTTAGACACACATGAAGCAAATACATCATGGATCTAATCTGCGAGTAGGAAAAGAAGTGTGAATTTCTCAAGAGGCTAGAAAAGCCTAGAGAAGCAAGGAAGCAAGTCTTGAAGGATTCAGAGATTTAATCTTTTTTGTCATCTACAACTCACACATGCGAGGATTCTAGGGTTTTGGTATTACCTCAGGATCAGAGTTTCAAGAAGGTGTTGTGGCCTGTCTTGGAGGTCGAAAGGTCTAGAAGAGCCTAGTTCATGGAAGATTTTTGTCTCGCTCTCCTTGTGGTATTGTCTGGTTGACTCGGTCTTGATGGGAACCCTGGTTTGGTCTTTGGTCTTTGAAGTCTCCTTTGAATTGATTTTATTAGAAGAGAAGTTCTTGCAGGTTTCCCCTTGGAGAGGATTTTCCCTGGCTTGGAGCCTATATCTTTTGTTTATGTAATCTTTATTGTTTTTAGCATTTATTTGATGATGAAAACATAAGCATGGATAACAAGAAGAAGAAATTAATTTGACAATGAAAATATAAATTGAAACACTATCCTAATGAGTTTTACAACAATATAAAGCCATTAGCTAGCTCAAAGAGCTCTGCTAGCCAAGAAAAAAAAGGTTCAAAACATAAGAACTCAAGGACATTTACTTATGTTTCAGTTATCAATGATTAGAAGCGTTCCCATGAATATGACCATTCCGATAGCGAGAAAGACGTAGTGATCCCAACTCAATCTGTAGCTATGGAGTTGTATCAGAAGAACGAAGAAATGAATAGCTCTTTAGTTGTTACAAATAACACTCAAGGATGGATAGATATATATAAGCGAGGGGAAAAAATAAAAATCCATGTATCACCCTTGAGGAAATGAAAGATTGTAATCTAACTATTTCTAGTTTATCAATGTTTTTTTTTTAATTACATAAAAGGTATCTCTTTTTTAAATTGGTCAGGCTAGGCATTTGTCTACCATTTTCATCCCTTTTTGACACTTTTCCGGTCTGTTGTTTTCTCTTTTTGAAATTGGTCAGGCTAGACATTTTTCTACCCTTTTCAACTTTGTTTGACACTTTTCCATCTGTTTTTCCAAGTAAGTGATATCTATTCAAGATTTTATTAGAATCCTTGTTATCCTCGCCCAATGACTATGAACTCTACATGGGTAAAGGATTTTCATGTACCATCTGCCCACGGAATTCAACCCATATATCTTCAAAGAGAGTGAGTTCGGGTTCGCGGTAGTGTTGGAATTCTGCTCGTGCGCGACAAACTATGGATTTGGGTCGCCGTATAATAGCTTCCTGGGCGACGACTGGTTCCGCATGGATACGTACACGTTGGAGATAATATTTCATGAGAGGACCAAATAATACAGTTGCTTCACTCCAGACCCTGCCATGGCCGAGAACGTGTTTGTGCCCTACTACGCTGGCCTCGACGCTCTCAGATATCTATATCCACAAGCCGAATCTGATTCAGAGTCCAGACCCCTCGATCACTGGAATTGTATAGGCTCAACATTTTTTCCAATTAACCAGATTATGGGCAAAATGATCGAAAATTTCCCCCGAAAATACGGAAAGACTGCTATCTATTTTCGATTAATTATGTGTACTTATTTTCCACACGCTTCGATAATAACCTCGTGATTAATTACATTCTCATCGGCGGATCACACTTCAAATAATCAAATAATTCCTTTACAAATATGATATGTAGAGGTTGAGTTGAATGTGGTAACTCTCGATTTCTATCCTTGTAGCTTTCTTCTGCTTTAGTCACTACATTTTCCATAAATAATTCCTCGGTTTTACACACGTTGACAACATCTCTGTTGTTTGGGCCGTCGCGATTTTCCTTTATGTTTGACACTTATCAAAGCCATCAATCATGATGTTTGATTCGTTTTGTGGGATTTGGCTCATATTGTTGTCACCATCCCCTCTAATGTTGGTTGGTGCAGCCACGTTTTGCCTAATCGCCCGTAATCATGTTAAGAAAAGTTTTCTCTAAACTCCTTGAGAGATAGATATCAACACCTTCTCTTACATTTTTAAGTCCTGATTTTATCACTATTTCAGTCGATTTTGTACGCAACGGACCCTCTTGAAAAATTAGTCCACTATCCTCTTCTCCAGCTAAGTTTTCATTTTGTTCTCTTGCAGAATTTTTTCTATTATTTTTTATTTTCAACGTACAGGGTTGGTGTGCATGCAAAAAATATTTTCTTCATTAATATCAAACACACCTCCTAGAGAAATTTCGTTAAGTGGATCCACTACCACTTCCTCTGCACATTATCATAATTTCTTGGGGTGACGCTCTTTAAATCCTCATAAGCAAAGAACAAACTTACAAATTATCATTGAACTTACAAATTATCTTTGAGTTGCCCATCTGATTCACAATGTACAAGTCGGAAAAATTTACTGGTAGTAACAGATGTTGGAGACGACTTTCTTTGAGAACTTCCTCTGGAGTAATAGTAAGTCTGTGTTGCAACGACGGGCTCTAAGAACGATTTCTTAGGTTGGAAAAAAATAAATTATATTGTACAATGTATATATATAAAATAATTTCCCCGCCCTTGACACAAGCTTTGAATTCCATTCCTATCTCCCAAAGTTTTGAATGTCATTCCTATCTCCCTGTCAACTTTATCAAACTAGCATTTTTCATGTTCATGTGACAAAGGTTACTAACCTGTAGCTATTTGGCATGGAAAGCTCCCGGAATTACAACATTGGATTACAAAATGATGGTATCAACTTGAAGTTATTTTCGCTTATATGGAAAACTTTAAGCATGGGACAGACTTGTTATAAATTTTAAATGTATACAAGATAACATGTTTCCTGTGAAGTTGTATAAATCAATGTGCAGTTAGCAAATTTTTTATTTCGTTTGATATTTTTGAAAAAATTTCAAGTATTTTTATATATTTTACTTTTATTCCAAATCAATATCAATTATTTGAATTTCTTCATGTATTCAAAAACTCTTAACATCCTTATATCAACGGCATATTTTATAATATTCTAAAAATTTGAAAGATGTAACGAAATCAATTATTTGATTTTGTTTATAAAATAATTTAATTTTCTCATATGACAAGAAAATGTGAAGAAATAAAGATGTTGATGGTTTTCTTTGTGGTTAATTTACAACTTAATTATGATAAGTTTTGTTGTTTTCAAAGAAAAAGATAAAAAAGTGAGTTTTTTTTAGTTTTGAAATAAGATCAAATATTGTATTTGATTAACTAAAATCTAATCTTCCTTAAATGAAAGAAAAAAAAATAGATTAATATAATCCAAAATCTAAAAACACACTAAAATAACCAATCTACTCTATATAAATTATGGTAAGAAGTGGGAACATATGGAGTGACTTTCTTCCTTTGTGTGGATTTAACTTCACTTTCATGACCCCTGTGAGTCAAAATAAGGTGGCATTTGGAGGAATTATGAAACTATGGTTGACCATGTAGAACATTCAAATATGTTTGAGTATGGTTAATAATGTTAGCCATGATGACCATAACCAAGTATCTTTTAACCAAGTTCATGGTGGTTGACCATGTTGTCTATAATTAATAATGGATGAACATGTTGTCTATGGTTGACCATGGTTGATGAAATACATTATGTATGGCCAAGGTGACCATGGTTGACTAATTCAACTTGAAGGTCTTCTTTCCATAAAAGGTCCAATAATTTAACATAACGAACCACAACTGGGCCAATAGACATCGAGATAACATCCACTCCACCGTCTAACACATTCTCGAAGGTAGAGAGCAGGTCAGAGGTCACTCAACCAGATACCCAACAAACCTTGTAGACCACAATAGGTGCATTGGGAGCCATTCCTTTGGAGATTTCACGTCTGTAATCCATCATGTTGCTCTATCAACGAAATAGCCCGCGACAATGGAGGCGGTTTGCATGCCATGGCTTTGTGAGTCCCAAACTCAACGTATTTCCACTATCTTGTTCAACAGGCCAAACATGGCTTCATAGCCTTTGTAGAAACATCGTGCTCCAACCAATACAACCACATCAACCTAATAATAAACTGGGTGAAATGTTAGCATGTAAAATTGTTAAAATATTAATTATTATTTTGAAATTCTATATTTAAAATTAAACATGGTGTAGGATTTAGAATTTTTTTTATTACAAATTTTGTGTGCATGTAAAGTTTTAGTAAAAATGAATATTTGTTTGTCATCGTTGTAATTAAATTTATTTAGTTATTTGTATTTTATAAATAAAAATTTATAATTATTTGTAAAACTTTTTTTTTGAAAATATGTATCTAATTTCGAATTCTAAAATTTAATTATAAGCTTATTCCGAAAGATAATTTTCTCAAATCTTCTATTCCTTTTATATATTTTTACACCTTTTGAAGCAATTACTAATTAATAAAATTAATTTAAAAAAAATCTTGATCCAAATTAAATATAAACTTTATTGAAAAAAACATCTAATTTAAAATAAATTAAATTAATATAAAATTAAAGTAAAACTTAAATATTATGCAATTTCAAACAAATTTGACTACAAAATAAAAGCTATCACAAATTTAATATTTAAAATTATAGTAAAACTTAAATATTATGCAATTTCAAACAAATTTGACTACAAAATAAAAGCTATCACAAATTTAATATTTCTCTTAAGAATTGCGCTAATAATACGTATCACAATATCAAAAATTATGTATAAGCACTTTTATTAAGGAATAAGTACTCTTTACTTGATTTTGATTCGTTTGACGTCCTTACAATGTTGATGCCTTTGTCCTTACAATACGGAGAACACCTATAAATGTTAATATTAAAATTAAAAGGAGGCTCTACTCTACAATATTGTTCGAAACTCCTACCTGTGAATTTTGGTGGTTTTCTTGTTCGAATGATATGATGGATACCCTCTTCACTGCTCGATATAGATTGTATGGTCGAGCCCGATGGTATAGGTTAATATTTGGGATTTGGGATACCCTCTTCGCTACTCGATGAGTATCGTAGGGTGCTACTCGATGAGTATCGTAGGGTGCGGGGAAAATTGTGTACTATTTTTTTTTGTGTGGAAAGGTGTTTTTACAGTATATTATAAAGGTCGATGTGTAAGTGTAAATGTTTAACATTTATTATTTATATGCTGGTTCAATTATTATATTATGGTGGAGATGTTGTAGTGTAAACATTTAAATCTTGGCTTAATTAATAATAAAAAGTTAAAAGTAATAAAATTCAATTTGTTATATTATAATTTTGTTTTGCAAGGTATCTTAACTCCAACTCAAATTATAAATTATGTTATAGGAAAAATTGCATAAATAATTATAAGTTATATTGGTCAAATAAAAATGGTTGATAGAAAAATCATCCTATACTCTTGCTTTGGTTTGGAAGTAACTAATAAATTGAGATGTGAAGTGGATAAGTAAATTGCTTGCTCAAGCATAACAACTTGAAAATTTTTGGTGTGTAGTAATCACTAGTAAGTCTATACATTTACAATTTTACTCCTACATAAGTGTAAGAAAACATAAATAATGGTGAGAAGTAACTCCTGTAAGTGCATTTTTCATATCTTATTCCTATTCATTTTTATGCAAAGACTTGCTTAAATTATGGTGAGAAGTAATTGATGGTAGATATGTTATTTACTTGATTCTACTTGATTACAAGTTATTTTCATTTTTGGATGGTTTTCCTTCAAAACTTAATAATAAAAACTCATTGCACAAATATCTAAAAATCATGCATAAATATTGCAACCATATCCATAAATTATGACATAAAATAGGTAAGGTAGTTATCCACATTGTATTATTTTTTTTAATAATATTGAAAAATAAATATTTATTTTTCAAAGTTAAACATTATAATTTGCATTGGTCAATGCTAAAGATCAACACACAAATGGATTGTTAGAGTCTTGCTTTGGTAGAGAGTAATAATGATAACATAACAACATTTAAATTTAATTAATAAGGCACAAATACTGAATAATTACAATATAACAAGTTACTTAACCATGGATATCCACCCCCACTTGACCATGGATATTATTAACTTGTAAATAGATTTTGTTAAAATACCATGCACCAAAGCCATGGCTTATCAATACCACATGCCAAAAAACCATAACTCATTTCACAATAAAAAATTAAAATGTAAAACATTTGACATTATATATAACATTGATTATAGAGTGAAAATTCTCCATCATATGGAGAGAGAGGGGGGAGGGGAGAGAGAAGGAAAGAGGGAGGGAGAGAGGGAGATAGTGATAGAGCTGGAGGGTAGAGAGAGAGAGAGTGATGCGGAGGGGAGAGAGAGAGAGGGAGATGTAAGAAAGAGGGGGAGAGAGAAATGAAGAGAGAGAGAGGAGGGTAGGGAGAGAGAGATGGAGTTGGAAGGGGAGAGAGGGAGGGAAGAAAAAAGACATAGAAAGATAAAAATAGAGAGAGAGGGAGTGCCAAGTGAGAGATGTAGAGAGATGAAGAGAAAGGGAAGAGAGAGAGAGAGACATAGAGATGGAGGGAGAAGAGACCGGGAGAGAGATAAGGAGGGGGGAGGGAGATAGTGATAGAGTTGGAGAGTAGAGAGAGAGAGACAGGAGGGAGATAAGCAGAGGGAGGTGGGAGAGAAAGGGAGAGAGAGGAAGGAAGAGAGAGAGAGGACTTGGGAGAGAGAAAGAGAAAGGGAGGGAGAGATTAGAGAAAGATGAGAGAGAGAGAGAGGGAGGGAGGGAGAGATGGATCCAACCTACATATGGTATGTGTGTATATAAAAACCAACTTAGATCCATCTTAACCAGGGACCTATCAATCACCAAGAGGGATCAAATCTCTTTTCACTTTAAAAGAGATTTTTATCTCAAGAACTTTGATCCCTCGACACTTAATAGATACGAAGTTAAGATACATCTAAAATGGTTTTATATTAAACTATTTTTTTAAGTATATAATATAAATAATAATGATTTAAAATATATAACTATAAATAATAAATAAAATATATGTATTTTATATTACTTTTATAATTTTATCAATCAAATTACTTAAAAAAAAATTGTATCATAGTGTTTGAAGTGTCATATACTTATTATGTCATAGTTTGAATAATTAAGGCACTTCTGATACATTTTATAATTATATTACAGTTTGAATGATTAGAATATATTTTCAATGGGTTTTCTTATTGTTGACACCTAATGATGGGGATTGGTTGAGCAGTTTAAATAGTGTAAATAATAAATAATTTAAAAGGAAGAGTTGTCAGGAGATGGGACCCAAGAGTCACTCCCTCATGTATATAACTATGAGAAATCTAAGTGAATAAACAGATTTCATTTGAGAAGTTACCTCATGACCTGACATGGTATCAGAGCCAGCACCATTTTTGGCTTCCGTCTCGCCTTTATAACTCCCATTCTGCCTATTCTTCCCATTATGCCTATGTTCTTCATCCTTTGCAGACTGACATCTCTATCAAATCCCTGCGAAATTTCATGCATTATTGAATGCACTGGTATGTTAAACGCTGGGTTTCATGCATTATTGAGGAAACTTGGTGCGGTGAGCATGGACTGTGCATTTCCTGGAGGTATGCAGCAGAAGCGTGGTGTTTTGGACAACATTGATAGTGTTGAGGTTTGGTATATGTCGATTTTTTTTGTATAGCAAATGAATGTTGTAACATTGAGTGATTGCGGTAGAATATCGACACCACCATAGAAATCCAGTTACATTGAATGCTGCAAGGAGGTGTGATTTTTGGTTCTGAATCTACTGTGGAAAAGCTACAAGGAGGTGTGATTTCCTTCCAGTCCGCCTGCCCCCAAATGCAGCCTCCAACTCCGCACAGTCCAGGTCAATACATCGACCCCCGATTCATATAACCATACCTCCCCATACCACCATACTCGAGTTTATTCCATACTCGCTCCCACCGCTTTTTAATACTGTGTTTAATATATTACTGTGTGGCTCCCACCGCCTCCCTCATATAAGCCCCTCCCCATATAATACCTCTACTATATTTATATTAGATTTGTAATTTTTTTACAAAACTACTACAGGAAGTGCTATTTCTTACAACATATTGGCAGCAGAAGTATTTTTTTTTACAATACACAGATTTTAAAATGCATTGATTCATATCTATTGTGGGAGTGGTTCTCACTGACAAGGAGAACTATCCAGAATGGTCACAGAAAATTAAACACACTCTCATTTTTAATGTCTTGTGGAAAGGGGTGTGTGTTGGAGAAGTAGACAAAGAACCAGAACAACCTACCTCAGACAAAGAGTTTGCCATTTGGGAAAATAAGAACAGAAAGACTTATGCCTTGATTGCAGCATCAGTAAATGAAGAGGTCAATCGCCATATTTTGCCATTTTCAAATTCTTTCGAAGCCTTACAAAAATTGAAGGAACTCTATGACTCACACTTTGCACTTGAAGTTGTTCAACTCGTGATTAAATTGTTCAACCTTGAATTACAAAATGATGATCCTCTTGCTCTTGCATCAGAAGTAAAATCTATTATGCATGATATCAAAGTCACTAATGTTGAACTAGACATTCCTCTTATATATTTTGTCAAGGCATTTTATCCCACTTACTCAAATTATCTTGAGTCATTGCATGCAAATAGAAACCTCAAAGAAATTACCTTTGATTCCCTTGTGAATAAATTTGCTGAGAGAGAGAAAGATTTTGGGAAGAAGACAGCTCCTTAGTCTTCTAAAGAGGTTGTGTGTCTTGCACATAGAGAGAAGAATCTTGCTCAATATTCTTCCAGAGGAAGAGGTGGTCAAAGAGGAAGAGGAAGAAGAAATTTTAGAGGCAGGGGGGGTAGACACTCTCAAGGAGAAAATTCAGATTTGCATTGCATATGTTGCAATAGAGATGGATCACATGATGCATCCACATGCAAGTTTCCTTGGGGAAAAATTGAGTAGGAAAGAAATCAACCCAAAGGTAAAACTAATGACAAAGAGAAAGGTAAAGCACTTGAATCCACTCACGACGTTGTGGCACATTGTAAAACTGGAGTAAATGAAGACTTCTTTAATGCTTCACTTGGTTCTTGGAAAAATGATTGGTTGCTTGAATCAGGAGAAACTTGCCACATGACTTTTAGAAGAGACTTTTTTGAAGAATTTACTGACAATGTTGATGGAGTAGTTTACTTTGCACACAAATCAAAACTCAAGCCATCAGGGCTTGGCACAATCAGGCTCAAATTGCCTGGTCTTCTAGACTTTCTTCCGCATGATGTTTTATATATCCCACAGCTGAGGAGAAACTTGTTGTCCTTAGTCCACATCTGCCAGCAAGGTCACTCCATTCATATGTTTGATGGAAAGGTTGAGGTGAGAAAAGAATCAGATCACTCACTTGTCATGATGGGGATAGAAGAATAAAGGCTTCTCAAGCTGCAAGGTACCTCGACTTGTGCACAAAATTTCTCATACAATTCTCATTATTATGAAGGTACATTTCCATCAATTTTATTATGGCATGTTAGATTTGGACACTTGAACCATGAAAACCTCCGCTTGTTGAAGAAAAATGGTGTTACTAGTTTTCCTACAATTCCTAGGAAACTTAAGCAATGTGATGCTTGCATTCTAGGAAAGCATAGCAAACAGTGTTTTCATGATTCACATTCCAGAGAACATAGAAAACTTGAACTCATTCATTCAGATTTATGTGGTCCAATGCCTGTTCCTTCTGCAAATTTAAATAAGTATATGATGACATATATTGATGACTACACCAGAATGTGTTGGGTTTATTTATTGAAGGAAAAATTTGATTCTTTTCAAACATTGAAGAACTTTCATACATGGATTGAAAATGATGCACAATCTCATATTGGCTCTATTCACACTAATGATGGAAAAGAATGCACTTCAAATGAATTTTAAAACTATCTTCGCCAACATGGGATCAAACATCAAACAATTGTGCCTTATAATCCCCAACGGAACGGAGTATATGAAAGAATGAATAAGAGAATCTTAAATATGGTGCGCTCCATGATGTTTTTCAAGAATGTAAAATTGATGTTTTGCGCTGATGCAGTTCTATGTGTTGTATATGTAAAGAGTAGATGTCCATCTAATGCTATTAGAAACAAGACTCATTATGAAATGTGGTATGGTCACATTCCTTCAGTAAAGCATCTCAGGGTCTTTGGTTCCACCTGTTATGCCTTGATACCAAAAGTACACAAAAACAAACTTGGTGCAAGGAGTCCTAAGTGTATCTTCCTGGGGTATTCAAACACCTCCAAGACATACCGTCTCTATGATGAAGTTAATAAAAAGTTTTTTGTATCTAGAAATGTAATCTTTCTTGAATCATCGAAATCTGACAATGTTGTTGAGTGGCAACTTGATTGCTTGGAAAGATTCACATATGCAAAATCATTTCAAGAATTTGATAATCAGATTCCACATCTTGAAGGGGGGATTCCTATATTGGGTCAATCTGTGGAATCTTCTTCTAAAGCACTCTCTCCCCCACATGAAACTCCAACCATTGATGATATTTTGAGTGATATGATTGATAGAATTGGGAGACTTAATCTTGATTCAGTCCCAACTCAATTAACTGAGCAGCCTAGACCATCTTAGAAAGGTCCCCCAAAGTGGCTAACAAAGACACTTGAAAGTTTTCATCCTGATGAGGTTGGAAAGACCGGAACAAGAAATCCAAACTGGAAAAATGGAGGTGATGTAGATGACTCTAATTCACCTATTGATATGGATGTTTCTTATGATTGTGAATTAAATTTGTCTGCAGATTTTGAAACAACTTCCTTCAAAGAAGCCACTTCTCATGATGAATGGAAAGAAGCGATGCAAAAGGATTATGATGCCTTGATAAAGAATGGCACTTGGAAGCTGGTTGATCCTCCATTGGGAACAAAACCAATTGGTTGCAAGTGGGTCTACAAGAACAAGTATAAAGTTGATGACTCACTTGACAAGCACAAAGCCAAGCGTGTGGCAAAAGGTTTTGCACAGAAGGAAGGGGTCGATTATGAGGAGACTTTTACCCGCACAACAAAATGGGCTACCATTTGGAAACTCTTTCGCTTAGCAGCTCATAACAATTGGAAATTCCATCAAGTGGATGTAAAAACTGTTTTCCTGAATGGAGATCTAAAAGAGAATGTTTTTATGTCCCAGCCTGAAGGATTTGCTATGAAAGGACATGAACATAAAGTATGAAAACTTGTGAAGTCCTTGTATGGCCTCAAACAAGCACCGCGAGCCTGGTATGAAAAATTAATTGAGCATCTTCTGAAACTCAATTTCAAACATCATGATCTTGATGATGCAACTTTGTTTGTCAAGAAAGTTGGAAAAACAGTTGTATATCTTGTGGTATATGTAGATGATATTTTGATGACAATGAACAATGAGAGCTAAATTGCATCCATAAAGAAAGAATTGAGGAGAGGTTTTGAAATGAATGATTTGGGCTATGTTCATTACTCTCTTGGTATTGAAGTAACTCAACATCCGAAGTCTATATTCCTTTCCCAAAAGAAGTACATTGGAGATTTGTTGAACAGGTTTGGCATGACTGAATGCAATCCTCTAACTAATCCAATCGAACAAAACTTAAAGCTCACATCCATTGAAGGAAAATAATTTGAGGATACAACAAAGTATAGACAGCTTGTAGGAAGTCTCAACTACTTGACTACTACTAGACCAGACATTTCGTTTTTTGTTGGAATCCTCTCTAGGTTTATGAAAAAGCCTTGTGAGGTACATTGGTCTACTGCAAAAAGAGTTCTAAAGTACTTGAAGGGAACTCAAGACTTTGGACTGAAGTATACACAGGTGGGTGACTTTAGCTTGATTAGATACTCTGATTCAGACTTCGATGGAGACAAAGAAACTGGGGTATCTACTTCTGGTTATGCTATGAGTCTTGGATCAGGAGCTGTCTCCTAGAGATCACACAAACAATTAGTTCCAGCAGATTCCACAACAGAGGCAGAATATGTGGTAGAAGTTGAGGCAACAAAAGAAATTTTGTGGCTTAGGAAAATCTTGGAAGATTTGCAAGCAAAACAAGTACATTTGACTCCACTCATGATTGACAACACCTCTGCAATAAAGTTGGCCAAGAACCCAAAGTTCCATGATTGAATGAAGCACATCAATACAAAATACCATTTGATTCGACATCATGTTGAGGCCAAGACAATTCATCTACGCCATTGTTCCACTAATGAGCAGATTGCAGACATATTCACCAAATCACTTGGAAGAGAAAAGCTTGAAAGATTCAGAATGATGCTTGGACTCACCAACACCCCTTCAGATTAAGGGGGGGATGTTGACACCTAATCATGGGGATTGGGTGAGCAGTTGTAAATAGTGTAAATAATAAATAATGGAAAAGGAAGAGTCATCGGGAGATGAAACCCAAGAGTCACTCCCTCATGTATATAACTATGAGAAATCTAAGTGAATAAATAGATTTCATTTGAGGAGTTACCTCCTGGCCTGACACTTATCTTGATTTGAATTTGAGACAGGTCTCATATTGAAATTAAAGAGAATGTGTGAGATTTTAATTTTTTATAAAATATTTAATTTATTTTTATGACATTAGAAAGGTAATTTTTTATCTTGATTTTGAGGTAGGTTTTATATTAATATTTATTAAGATATAATTCGAATAGTTAGAAAGTAGATTTCTACTAAGTAAAGACAACTATTTCTAAAGTTATGGAGTATATTTGATATTGTAATATATATATATATATATATATATATATATATATATATATATATATATATATCTATATATATAATTTTATTGATTATTTTAAAATGAAAAATATCATATATATATAATTATGGTTCTTCTTTGCCATGGTGTGCCATATATTGATAGGAGGATCATTGAGATGTATGAGATTGAGAATAGAAAAATAGACATAGAGGAGCAGAATGGTCCAGGGGATCAGTAAAGTGAACAAAATTCAAAGTGTTCAAAAGTGCGTGAAGTTGGTGCCAAAGCGTACAACTCATCACTGACCTGAATCTAACACAAGTTGAATTGCTCAAAACTGATATCGTATGCTCCCGATATCGTGTTCTGGTCATTTTCCCAAATAGGTAAAATGTTTGCAGGTTGGGTGTAGGACTGCTGACTGGGTAGTCCATACGATGACTTAGCAGAATGACTAGGTAGGCTAAATCGACAAGCTGATTGTACCTTGTAGGCCAATGACAGGTTGCCAAGTGGCATCATCTGAATGGTTCAATTTGGAAATTTCTAATTGGTTGTGGCATATTTTATGTGGACCAATGATGGGTCGCCACATGGCCTAGTCATGGGTTGCCACGTGGCACCACGACGGTCAATAAAATTTGGCTATGGGTCAACAAGAGGCCTGACCAGATTTGAATGCAGGACCTCAAGGTTTGCAGCACAACGCCTTACCACTACACTGCGTGGTGGTTCTTAACCCATATAGCATCAAACATCTATTTAAGTTTTCGAAGTTGAAGTGTTGGGGGAAGCGACCGAGGCTAAGCCCCTGGCCCCTGGTCACTACACAAACCATGAGACTACAGGCGGAGCCACCAAGGGCTCAGAGCTTAGCCCTAACCCACGGTTTAAACCTTATACCATGTGACGGGAGGCAAGGCGAAGTTTGGCGACTAGTGCAAGGAGGGGGGCCAGCCACAGGGTCATATGCACACCCATAATACCAATGCTCTAGGTTGAAGGTGCTAGGCAGAAGGTTCTCTAGCAAGGGAGTTAGCCCCAGGGTCATATGCCAACCATAGGACCCAACACCAATGTTTAATGGGGCCCGACAAGAAGGGTGAGTAGTTAGCCCAACCCTTGGACCTGTGGCACCCATGTGACCATGACCCCACATTGAGGGGCTTAACAAATGGGGGCGGGCGTTAAGGACCAGCCCTCGCCCATATGTGGCCCATGTGGCCCTTTTTTTCTCCCCGAAGGAGTTAGAGGGAATTTAAACGAACCAACAACATGCACCCGAACCGGCGGGAATCTCACTGGCGTGAGGCAAAAATGGCACTTGGTGGTTCCAGAAAAGGCGCAATTCGTAGAATAGTTAGCAAGAGAGTGCAGTTTGTAGAGTAGTTAGCAGAAAAACTTCTCTAGAGCATAAATTCTTCAGTTTTTGGCCAAATTGAGCCCAACAAGAGCCCAACTAGGGTTTTTGAATGTTCTAGAGCCATTGGAGACATAATGTTTACATTATAAGCTTTGTAAATCCATGCAAACAAAAATTTGAGCACTTAATGAAAGAGGCCCAACATTGGAAGCTGGACCAGGAGATGTAGCCCAGAAGTGGGGTGAACTCCTTTATCATTTTGTTGTCTTGTGTTTCTATATATGATATATTTATCTTTGTTTTTATGTTGTTAACTAAGTTTTAAAACCATTATTTTATGTGTTTTTGCAAAGTGATCCATTGCCTAAAAGACATAAAATTTTACTTGCAATTTTTCCCATCACCTTCAAGTTTGTATTTCAGATCACAGAATAAATAATTACAAAAGAGAATCACCCAATTCGATGCAGGTCCCCGGAGCGACCTTTCTTTCCCTTTTTTTCAAAACCTTAACCCAACCTTCCAAAGGTGGGTTTATCAAAGCGATCTAAAGGTTATCATGATATGTTGAAGGAGAATCCTTGTAAGAATCCAAAGAAGTTGACTCATGAGTGTAATATTCCCTTTTTTTGGATATGGTCAAAGTGGACAGAATCTTCCCATGGTATTTACCGTGGTATTCACCCACCACATTGGCCTATGGTATTTGCCTTCATTTTTCGAGGGAAAATAATAAAATAAAGTCTCTAGAGAGTCCATCAAGCCTATAAAAGGGGCTAGGAGCCTAACAATGTGAGCATTCCGAGTCTATCTATCTAATTGTGTTTGTTGAGAACTTGGGCTGGCTAGTTTCAGTTTGATCCTAAGGACAAAAACCCCGTGGGTGAGATTTCTCTAGTGGATCCATCCACGATCCACGATTGGGCTTCAATATCTTTAATTTCTCTATTGATGGGCATGCATAGGTGCCACAGACATGGCTTTAGTAGGCCTTGTGTAGGCATGTAATTTTTTTTTAGTTATTTACATAAATAAGAGGCTGCATTCTCATATATGTTTTGTGTTCAGTGTTTTTACTGCAAGAATTTTATTAAAACACCTAGAGTGTACCAAATCTATTAAATTTTTTTATGTTTGGGATATTATAGTGGTATCGGAGTTGTCCATACTGCCAGCCAGAGGGATTTTTGTTTGCAGGATTTTCGTAACTTCGGTGGGGATTTCTTCTCACCCTAGCTGGCAGTTTCCATCTTCGGTGATATTTGGTATCACACTAGTTAGTCTTTTACCTTTCAGTTAATTTCTACCCAGTGTGAGAATCAGATGTAGATTTGTATTAGGGAAGAGGGTTTCTTTATTAAAATAAATAAATAAATAAAAATAAGAAGAAGAAGAAATCAAGAAAGTAAGAAAGGGCATGAGCATATTTGAAGGAGGCCAAGGCTAATTTATTAAGAGGTCGGTAGCACTGTTTCTCAGAGAGTCAAATGCCTAGACCAAGAGTCTTCTTGCTGAAGTTGTGTGTAAATTTTTTGTTTTCCAAATAGGGAGAATTCCAAATGATTTGTGGGGTGTCTAGGTTCAACGTTGGTCATATTCAACATTGTGATAATGATATCACCATTTATAAAAGGCAAAACTGACACATGAAAAGCAGAATTATTCCATTTATTTCCATTATATTAGAGGCCGAATTTATGAATGCAATCGGGGTCGATGATCGATTGGGTGATCATGACTCATTCCACACGTCAATCACACAAGAGCTCAAAGTTGAGGAGGGAACCATCCATATAAAATCTCACAAACCTATAGATGCTAAAACGACTCCATATATTGACAGGTGAAGGGTTGTCGTGGAATAGTGAGGTTCTTGTTGTTTAAAACATGCAAAGATTATTGGGACCACAGTTAAAATCGTATAGAATATCGTGTGCCATCCATTCAATAGTAAGAGGTCACATGATCCATCAAGCCTCACCACAGTTGTTGAAGGATGCGTAGGAGGGCTTAGACGCAAAGTCTATGGGGTTATATGCTCATTTCCCACATTGCAAGGTCGCAAGGCCATTCTCAACGACATCAAATTATACAGTGGTATCTGTTGAAAATGGCAACAAGAAAATGCTAAAAATAGCACTGCTAAAAATAGCAGTTTGGGTACCAGTGCTGGATTGAGCAACAGGGAATGAAAAATGGAAGTGCTAAAAATAGCATTCTATTTTTAGAAGTTCAGGATGGAGTCCTATTTTAGTCAGTCCCTGGACTAAAAATAGGAAGTAAAATTCAAATTTGAACTCAACAGTTGTTTGAAAATAAGTTAATCAATTCACCATGAGTTAATTAGTTGTGAAAAATCAAACATGAAGTCTATGTGAGGACATGCAACAGTTTCTCTATTAATTGAGGAATTTATCCATCAGTTAAAGAGATAATGATGAGTTCTAATTTGAGTAGTAATTAGTTGGCTCAGTTAACTGAGTCAAGTCCAGTTAGATTGATTTAAACAGCTTGTTTAAATTAATGTGAGTTCAGTTAGTTAATGCATGCTTGCATATCGCTGCTGTTCTTCAGGTAACTGAATATTCTCTCATGAATAACTCATGCATGTCAGTTCAGACAGAGAACTAGTTGAGATTAGAGAAGGGACAGTGTACTATCAGTTGGATGAATGTTTTTCCTATAAAGGAAGCTCATCCATGAGAAGGATTTATCTCCTTCAGGATTTCGCAGTTGGATCAGAGGTTAGTGAGTGTGTGAAGAGGCCAATTCACACAAGTGGCTGCACTAGACCCCAATCAGAATTTCGCAAAGAAATAGGAGGCTTGGAGGGTAAACCAGAGGTTAGATAGAGGCCTTTGACTGTCTATGAGCAGCAGAGGTATTGCAGAGAGAGCAAGATAACTTTTGAGCTGATTCTTTTTGTAACACTGGCTATATTTCCACTTGTATGATACTACAAAGATGGGGTTTTAGGCTGGTGCTTTCCCCTACTTATATCTTTTGTGTTAAGTGTGATTGATTTCTCCATATCAGTTATATGTGTTCTTATTGATGTTGCTCATATTCGATTAAGCTTCCGCTAAATTGGTTGTAGAAGTAGATCAAGTATTTTGATTTAGTGTATTTCATTATCAGGTGATCTACAAGTGGGAATTTCTACAGTATCAATATACAGTGGGTTGATCAAACGATTAGGAGCTGCATACATATGAGGGGACCACCATCCATAATGCATAAATCCATCACATGAGAGCACCAAGACAAAAGTAATTTTGAGAAGGACGCAAGCCATTACTGACCGAAGCCACGAACAAATAACATTGCAAAATTCGTGGGTAGCTGCCAGCACCAGGGAGCCATAGGTATCATATTGTTGGGTGATTTATGATGTTGTCACTCATACGCCTGGAAGAATTCATTCTTACAGAAGCTATCTGCAAGGAACTTAGACATTGTTTAGGGAGATGATCAACACTATTGGCATTGGTTATCCATACAAGATTCCAAACTTGAACAGGTTGCAGAATTATTAAATGATTTGTTGGTTGGAGGTTCGAGATGCAATCGATTGTAGGCTTTCCTCTGCTAATACCGTGTTGGTGGAGTGAAGTGCCCGTTACACAACACTAGCTGGAAATCAGATGTTGCAGGATCATTTGTTGTGCAAACGAGGAAGATGACAACATTGATCTTTGTGTGCAATCCATGCATTCCCTACGTAGATAACTGTGAAGCCACGAGTTGAGAGCCCATTCATCCATAGCGCATGAGTTTGGCCCAAAAGTTATCATAGTAGAAGGTAGGCTGAGGTCCATTAATACATGGACATGCCATATTCTCATGCGTGGAAGCCACATATACATTGCACAAAACACAAAGTCGAGAGCAAAGGATCATACAATTTTGCATAGACTAAGAGGCCAATCATGCAAGAGCATCGAAGATCTGTGCCATGCAGTCAACAAATTAGTGCTTGTGGGCCATCGGTCCATCACTAGTGCTAATGGTATAGAAAAAATAAAAAGCACATAGTCGAGGACCATACACTCGTTGTGTAGGAATTGGGAGGTCATGAGGCCAAAGACACCACCTAAGAGGAGATTCAAACCTTAAGGTGCCACCTTATAATTGTAAAGGAAAAATAAAGGGTAGTGACATTGCATGGAGATGTCATTTCAATATTTCGCTAATGCTCCTATTATATTTGAGTGGTATCCCCACATAGAAGATCCAAATCAAGGTTATTATTTCAGGAGAATATTGTTGTTGCAAAAGTTTATTGCTAGAAATAATTATTCAAAGGTAAATCAATTTTATTGAAGAAAGCCAGGGAGAGAGAAGGAAGATGAAGGGTTAAAATCCATTGATGCCAAGCCATAATGTCATGGATTTACTTTTGGAAACGCCTTAGGAATCAACATATTAGTACATCTGTTGGTCCTCTGGGCTGCAATACTTAAGTTAATAAAAAATGGCAACAACTTCCATATTAGAAGCAAGAGTAGAACAATAGGCCTTTCTCTTGGAAGATCCATGCTATCCTTCAACAGTCAAAGAATATCCGGAAGGAAGATGTAAGAAGCAAGTGTCTCTTTGAACTTGGATCAAAAATGTAGAGAACAAATTTAGAAGATGTCCTCCTACTGTTAGACACATTATACATAGCTTTATGTCTCACAGAGAAATCATATTGGAAAGGGTTAAGTTGGGCCTTTAATCCATCCATGTGTACTTTGATACAGCCTAGGTTCCTGGAGTATTCTTGTGAAAAGGTTAAACTCACAGTCGCCACTTGTCTCAGTAAAATATTAGCCTTGACAGCACTACTACCACCCTACAATGATGACATCATGAGGAAGATTTTTCGAGTAATGATAGGATCCCTCCAAGGATTAGACAATATCAACCTTCTTACTTTCTTTCAGAGGTGAAAAATTTTAAAATGCATGCAAAAATCCAGATTTGTTATAATTATGTTGGATCTAGAATCTGATGACTTAATCATTCAGAGGCTCCAATGCTTTTACACCAACATTACAACATCACATCCAAAATTTGTCAAAACAAACATGCTAAAGGTCATGTCCCTAATCTTAGGAGAAGATAAGGTCATTTGCAAACAATTGAGGTCCAAATTGTTGGCCATTTGGAGGAAGGAGCTAATTGTATCACCTGTTGCCTATGAACTAGTTGGGGGCTGGTCAAACAGAACATCAAACTACTTAAAAGGAAGTTGACCAAGGAGGAACTAACAAGGATTTGTGGGGACAACAAGAATGAACTAAGAAGGAAAAGCCTATGCTTTGTATGCAAGGGATCTTGGGCACTTAACTATTCATGTCCATGTGATAGGAAGGAGGCAACGAGGATAGAACCAGAGGAAATTCTTTCAAACCACGAGGATTCATTTGAAGGATCCGAACAATTAAGTACATATGGTGAGCAACAACACAATGTTATTCAGAGAGACTTGCAGGACAAGCCAATGATAATTAGTCAGCTTGACAAAGTACATGGGGAAAGGAAGGAGGTAATTCTTCCTAACAATATGGTAGACTCTTATCTCCAGGAGGACATCCATGAAGAATATGAGCAACCAAGTGTAAATAAGAGTCCACCAGTGCATCCATGTTTGAAAACCAAAGAGGATGGACAACAAATTGTCCCCACAGGTGGAGAAGGCCAGGAACAAGACATTCAAGGAGACTTAAATGAGGAGCCAATGATGGAAAACCAGTATGATGAACATGAAAAATATAGTATGGAAGATGAGCCATTTTTGGAGAGTCGGTCAAAGGTTCAAGCTAGAGATATGATAGTTGAGCATCTGGTGCAGAAAGATACAAAATAATTCAACAAGGCACCAGAATTTCCAGTAGAGGACTTTTAGGAAAAGATCATGCATTTCAAGACAGACCTTATGATGTTAAAGAAGGGAGTCTGGACAGTCTGAGACACTGTCTTAATGAGAATTTTATAAACCGTCTTATTTTTGGCATATAGTTTTTATGATTTGTTATTTAATATTTTAATAAAAATTCAATTTATTTGTAATTTTATTATAAAATATATTATAAAATAAAAAATTAGGAAGAAAGATTAAACTCCATCCATCAAAGGACTAACAATTGAAAGATAATATTTTGAATGGCTCGGCAATAATAGTTCATACCAAGACTAACAGTTGACTTGTGTTATTTCCAAGTCTATTGAGGTCTTCGTGCCTTTTGTTTTTGTTTATATTAAATGGGTTACTGGCATTTTAAAAATAAATATCATCATGCTCTGTGTTTAATTATTATATCTTCATTCACTGCACTATGAAGCTCAACCATCTTGACCTTAAAGGAAATAACTTCTCGGGCAGCATTCCTGGTGAGTATGGGAACCTAAAAAGTGTGGAATATCTTTCAATCGCTGCAAACAGTTTGAGTGGAAAAATACCCGGAGAGCTTGGAAAACTGGGGAATTTGAAAACACTTTATTTGTGGGGAAATTCATTCGATGGTGGGATTCCTCCTGAGATAGGAAATTTGAGCAACCTTGTAGAACTCGATCTGTCCTATTGTCGCCTCACAGGCCCTATCCCTCCTCAACTGGGCCAGCTTGTGACCTTAAAATTCCTGTATCTATTTTATAACAGTCTTTCTGGTGAAATACCCGTGGAACTCGCGGAGCTAAGAGAGTTGAGGATGTTGGACCTGTCCTATAATAGACTACAGGGCAGGATTCCATCTTTCATTGGGGACTTGCCAAATTTGGAGGTTTTGTGGCTTTCGGGAAACAATTTCATAGGTCTCGTGCCTCAGCAACTGGGCGTAAGTGGAAAGCTACTAGAAGTGCGTCTTGATTCCAACAGGCTCAGTAGTTCCATCCCTCCGAATCTCTGCAAGGGCAGAAGGCTACAGATATTAGATATAACAAATAATTCATTTGTCGGATCGATTCCTGACTCTCTCGGCAAATGCGATTCGCTGGTTGAAGTCTACATGGGGCAAAATTATTTGAATGGTTCGATTCCTGAAGGCTTGCTATACTTACCCATGCTGACTGTGATCGAATTGAACAACAATAATCTCAGTGGGAGCATACGGGACGTAAGTAATAATGTATCATCTAAGCTACAGACAATGATAATTTCCAACAATAGCTTGAGTGGCTCTATTCCTTCGTCCATTTGGAAATTATCTGCTTTGCGGCAACTCCTGATCGATGGAAATCAATTAACAGGCATTGTGCCTGCAAAGATTGGCCAACTGAGTAAAATTGAAGAGATCAATTTCAGCCAGAACAAGTTTTCGGGGATGATCCCCAGGGAGATAAGCAATTGTAGTGCTCTAACATACATTAATCTCAGCGCAAACAGGTTGTATGGTAATGTTCCCTCAGATATAGTCCGTCTGGGTAAAATTGAACAGATCGATTTCAGCAAAAACAGGTTTTCGGGAATGATTCCCAGGGAGATAAGCAACTGTAGTACTCTGACATACATTGATCTCAGCTCAAACAAGCTTTCTGGTATGATTCCCAGGGAAATTGGTAACTGTGTTTCTCTGAGACAAATTGATCTTAGCCAGAACGAATTCAGCGGTCCCATCCCACTGGAAATCACAAGGATGCCCAATCTAAACTCTTTAAAACTATCAGGAAACGGATTGTCTGGGGAAGTTCCCTTAGACATTGGTGGTCTGAGCCAGATTGAAATTGTCCACTTCAGCAAAAACAGACTTTCTGGTAAGATTCCTAAGGATATTGGTAACTTTATTCATCTGACAGAAATTGATTTTAGTCAGAACGAATTCAGCGGTCCCCTCCCAGTGGAAATCACCAGGATAAGATCTCTCTACTCTCTAAACCTATCCAGAAATCACTTCAACGGGAGCATTTCCAAAGAATTTGATGCAATGGCGAGCAGGGCTGGAATTTGGATTCCTCTTTACCCATCATACAATTTTTTTTTGACGTTTTAGGATTTTATGTCGCCCTTCAAAAGACGTTATGTTTAAAATTTTGCCCTTCAAGGATGATGTTTTGATAATAAATTAACCCTTCACTAATAAAGGTTTCATTAAAAACACATATCTATCATAAGACAAAAAAACAAAATGACCATAACACAGAAACGACTTATTGAATTCTCAATTTTGTTGGGAAATTATATGGAACACTGACAATAAAATCTCCATAATTCTGAAATCAAATGTTCCTTACTCATACATGCCATAGCATTTGTATATATGAAATATTACTAAGGAGATCTTATGGGACGTATAACATGACCAACAAAGTAAAACTATAAGATGGACTATCCTCTGCATCCTCTCCACGATCATAATCACTTGGAATCAATGTGGGGGTCCACCATAGAGAGTTTGTAGTGAATAAAGTACAGTGTATTAAAGTGTTTTAATATTTCATAAGTGGCGGTAGGTGTTATTCTTCATGAGCCATATCTTTCACGACTTTTAAGTGATATGTTGAGACACTCAATATATGGTGTAGATTGTAGTCAAAGTGACACTTCATCTATTCCATAGATGACATTCTGACATAGGATAACTTTCATAAGTGAGTGGTGAGTCACTGACCCTTGTGACAAGCCTCTGGCCCAAATAATCCAATAAAGGTGGGTGGCCAATACACTCAGGGAGAGCAAGTGGCAACAAGAAATATGGTCCAAATTTATTATGACAATGAAGATGTTTTTTTCTTTCAGCTAAGTAGGTTCGATATGCACTAGCACACTCATGGATTGATTGTTTGTTTCATTCAAGTGGGAATTTACATTCAGGGAGAGCAAATGGCAACAAGAAATATGGTCCAAATTTATTATGACAAGGAAGAGGTTTTTTTCTTTTAGCTAAGTAGGTTCGATATGCACTAGCACCCTCATGGATTGATTGTTTGTTTCATTCAAGTGGGAATTTTAATGTTGTTTGCATAAGAGATAGATGCATATTCATTGGATTTCAAGGCAACTAATTGGACTTGGATTCTAATCCAACTTACCCTGATCAAATGAACGAATTGTGAGTTATTGAATGACATTCCTTTTAAGGAGTATGAAATAGATATGTTTTATGCCCCTTGTCCCTTCTAAGTGACACCTATGAGAATTCAATCATACTAGATTAAGCATCTGATGAGATCTCATCATGAACCAGACATTTTAAACCAAGCCAAATTTGTTTTTTTGTGGGCATATATATATCTATATATATATATATATATATATATATATGAATGACATTATTTGTTATAAAGTCTCTATAGAATAGATGCTTATTGATCACTTAGTTTTGTAGACATATATTTAAGGAAACTAGGTAATAACCTTTGTTGAATGGTCTCATATCCATTTTCCATGGTTGTTTTTCCTTAGGCTATAGGTGTTTTTGTGAAAGTTGTAAGTATCTATATCTACATTATTTTCATGTTTACAATTGAGTTCTTCAACACCATTTCTACATTTATTAATTTTAATAAGTTAATAAATAGTTTCTAGTAATGTTTTAGATTTATTTCATTTTGATGGCCAAATTATACAATTAACAAATAAGATTTTGGTTTACTTGAATGCTTAAGCCACTTAAACTATTACAAGTATATGTTTAAGTAACGCACCTGGTTGGTGATAGATAGAGTAAAACATATTTCATTTTGATGGTCAAATTGTACAATTAACAAATTAGATTTCAGTTTATTGAATGCTTAAGCCACATAAACTATTACAAGTATGTGTTTAAGTAACACACCTGGTTGGTGATAGATAGAGTAAAACATAAACGACAGTGATAGTTAAATATATACACATTTCTTACAAATTTTATAAAATACTTGTGTTTATAAATGGGAATTGCTGACAATTTTCTTTTTAGTTCTAGAGTATGTCTTAAACTTTCTTTTGTTTGGCTAAGAGTTTGATTTCATGGAATGTAAGGAAATAGGTTAATAGCCCAAGACATACTTGGTAAGAGTGAAATCCAAACTCAGACTTAGTTTTTCTTGAATAACCATGATAAGTCACCCTGGATTATGGATAGCGTCTAGTGATGATTGTCCCCAATGTAAATAACTAAAACATCATAAAGAAAACACTAAACTTTTTAAAAAGGTTGTATTTATTAAGTTTTAATTATTTAAAGTTGAAGAAATTTTTAAACATACCAAATTAGTTTATACATTAACAAAATAATGATTTAAACCATACAAAACTACAATTTCTTTAAAGCATGCCATACTTTATTCCAATAAAAAAAACTAAAATAATTAATAATATATATATAATAAACACTTTTCTAAATTTAAATTTTCCAAACAAAATAATAATAACTATATCTATTAATAAACTAAAACCAAAACTAAACTTTTTATAAAATTAATATAAAAAATAACACTTTTTCCAATTTTAAATTAATAAAAAAAATAATTATTTTAATAAATATTAGTCAAAATACATTAAAAAAAGCGTTGTTTAAATTACATAAAATGCAAACTAATGGATTTAAATGGAAATTTGTCACAATGGTGTCTACTCTTCAAACCGTTGGAAGAGTTTATTTATCATAAAAGCTCGGCTTCAAATTCAAATGTTAGATTATCACATCCTCTGATAAAACGCAAAAGTATAGAAACAGTCCTATATAAATGTTATTTTCAGGGTCGAGACTTATAATCCATTCGAGGATCGGGAAGTTGCCATGGTCTTATGCCGAAACTCACAGAGTTGTCTTCCATACTAAGAGTCCTCTGGCTGTCTGCATTATACAACTCTACAAATATTATTGTTGCATAACGGCAAGACTGAATAACTAGGAGCTCCTATACTTTAGAAGATAAAATTACAATGCAAGTCACATCTGATAAGGAAAGCTTTTTGTATTTCAAAATAACTAGGAGCTCCTATACTTTAGAAGATAAAATTACAATGCAAGTCACATCTGATAAGGAAAGCTTTTTGTATTTCAAAATTAAGGGTCGTAGTAGCACTTGGTTCGAATTCCAATGTTTTGCAGTAGATATTTTCAGATTTTGAAATCTCCAGGCCAAGATTCGAAATTAAAGTTTGTTGGTTGATAAGATCATGATGGACTTATTAGAGGGTCTGTTCCAGGTTGAAGTGGAAAGGTGTCAGTTGTTATATAAAATATTAATAACGTTTTCAAAAATAACTTGGCCGTCAAAAATACGTTCTGCACCCGTCCAAACACGTCATGCTCGACGGTCATTTAAAAAATTTCAACGTTTTTTACGGTCAAAATGGCCTCTGACGGGCAAAATGGCCGTCAAATTCCAACCCTGATGGCGAGCTTGATCTCCGCGGATTTCTCTTTCAATAACTTTTCCGGTCTTGTGCCAGAGGGCGGTCTATTATCTCGTTTAAAAGCAAGCTCTTTTGCAGGGAACCACTACTTGTGCGGAGAACAGTTGGGCAACTGTAATTCTAGTGTCAAAGGGTTGCCCGTCCGAGTACACATCAAGCTTGAACTTCTCTTGCCTCTCTTAGCGCTTGGAATTCTCTTCTTCTGTTCGTTGGTGTTGGCAATTCGAGCAGTCACAATTAAGAAGAAAGATAGCGAGGGCAGGCCATGGAAGATGACGGCCTTCCAAACACTCAGCTTTGGAATCGATGACGTGGTGGAATGCATTAAAGAAGAGAATGTCATCGGCAAAGGAGGAGAGGGTGTTGTGTATAAAGGAATCATGCCCAATGGGGAAGTAGTTGCAGTGAAAAAACTTACGCGGATAGGCTCTTCAAATGCTCATGGCTTCTCTGCAGAGATCAAAACTCTGGGCAGAATCCGCCATCGACATGTTGTTAGATTGCTGGCGTTTTGCTTCAACCATGACACCAATCTTCTGGTGTATGAGTACATGCCGAACGGAAGCCTGGCGAAGTTGCTTCATGGAAACAATGCCACGCCTCTGGATTGGAACACCAGATACAAAATTGCAGTGGAAACTGCGCAGGGGTTGAGCTATCTTCATCACGATTGTCGGCTGGCCATCCTTCATCGCGACGTGAAGTCCGGCAATATTCTTTTGGACTCCAACTTTGAAGCTCGTGTTGCAGATTTCGGCCTAGCCAAACTCTTGCATCAATCTGGTACGTCAGAATATATGTCTTCAGTTGCAGGGACCTTTGGCTACATAGCTCCAGGTAAGTGGTTGTTTCATCTTTAAATTTTGAAGTCGTCGATTTCTAATTTTAGTAGAGGGTCACCTGAAAGTTTAACTGAGCTGCTAGCTTTCCGAAATTCTATGGTCTGTTATTGAAGTCCATGATCTGTTATTGCCAATTATAAACATAGTATGCTGAGGCAGAGCAGCGCTGCATTATAAATAAAAGCAATTATATAGAAGTCAAAAGTGCTTCATAGTATGCGTATTGCTTATTTTACGGTGGTTTTGCCACTGGCCTTTGCTGTAGCATACCATTTAAGATTGGATGTTGAATTTACAGAGTATGCATACACCATGAAAGTGGACGAGAAGAGTGATGTATACAGCTTTGGAGTGGTTCTGCTTGAGCTCATCACGGGCAAAAAGGCGACGGGTGAAAGCGAATTTGAAGAGGATATGAACATCACAGGGTGGGTGAAGAAGATGACCAATTGGAACAGAGAAGAAGTTATGAAGATTATTGATCCCAGACTTATCAACGTCCCAGTGGAGGAAGCCCTGCATATATTCTTAGTGGCTCTGCTCTGTATACAAGAGCAGAGTGTCCGAAGACCTACTATGCGCCAGGTAGTAGTAATGCTAACATACTTCAGTCCCAGGCAATAATTTTCATGATTCACATTTGACCGCGGGATATGATTGGAATAAGGCATTCTCATCCTCAGCCGGGCAGTTCAGGGTTGATTGGATGTGTATCTTGATGAAGGGTAGCTATCTTGACTGAAGATTCATATCCATCTGCTCTTTTAGCATCTATGTGCAGGAGCTTCCAACCTAGAAGTCCCTTCCTTTATTTTGAAGGAATTAAGTTGTGAAAATGTATACAACCGAGGCATCTGAATCGGTGTTGCCTTGAGTTTACTCTGTTTTCTGTATTTCCTTATAAAGGGCATCTGAGTCAATGTTGCTTTCAGATTCCTCTGTTTTTTTGTTTCTTTCTGATTTGCTTACAGATTCCTCATTCTCCTCCAATCCAAAGTCTTAGAGAAACTTCGAGCATTTCCAGTGGGTTTGAGATCTCCCCCTTTCTGATTTGCTTACAGATTCCCCATGCTCCTCCAATCCAAAGTCTTAGAGAAACTTCGAGGATTTCCAGTAGGTTTGAGATCTCCCCCTTTATTCCTTTGAATGGTGGATCTTCCTAAAACTCTTCCTTTGAAGGGTAGATTTTCCTAAACTCGCCCTCTCTGGGCCATAGGTAGTCTAGGAGCTGAGGACAAACCTCCTCTAACACCCTGTAACACAGTTACATGGTTTTTATTACTAAATGTTTATTTGGGTTCATTTTGTCCAATCCATTCATATTTGCATAGACAGTTGTAAATCAAGTCCCACAAATTTTAAATCCTTGCAGTTCAAGTTTTGAGCGAGTCATGCATAGCTTTTGGTTGAGGAGCATGGCAAGGTGTTAAAAAGCAAATCTTCATTTATTTTGTTCACATCATTTCGATGATGAAAACAATTCTAAATCCAGACACGAGTGATGGAAACATGATTTTATTACAGATTTTTAAGCATAGCATGAATCAAAGGTGTTAACTACTAAGAGAGGAGGATTCAACATTACGGGTCTTAGATTAATATTTTGATTTTAACACGTTTGAATTGAGTTGTCAATTAACAATACTTTATTTACATATCAATTATTTTCAATTACCAGTGTCAAAATTAGTATTAAGTAATATTTTGAGTTTTAACACGTCTCACTTGAGATTTTAAGTAACAATGCTTTATTTACATTTGCAAAAAAATATCGCTGAAATTGAAACATTTTAGATAATGAGTATTTCTAGATTTTATATATTTTCACAAGAGCATAGAATTGTGAATCATTATATATATTTATATATTTTTATAAGAGCATAGAATTGTGAATCATTATTACATAGTTATAGATATAGCAAATTTAACAAAATTATTGCTTTATAATGGATTTAAGCTACCATTTCCTAATCAAGAACATAGATTTTTATTCATAAACAAATTAATAAGATACCATTTTAAGTTTGTAAACTTTTTAATATATGTTTTTTTAAACAAGAATTAGAATAGCTAATTTATTAAAAGATAATGAGTTAAAGTTTAGTTTAGATACATGCTTTTACATAAGTAAATTGAAACTAGTGGATATGGTCAGAATGGAGTATGTATCAATGACCATCTACAAAATTCTAACATTGAAGTTTATGAACAAAATGTTATAATATGAACAAGATTCCACTATATGTGACGAAATATTCAAAATATCTAGAATATGTAAGTATCCATTGTAGCACAAGCCTTATTTATATAGAAATGTTTGAATTACATGACATGATATGACATTGATATCAAAGTTTGTATGCAATGAATAGACAACTCATATACACATGTCATAGTGAAAGATTCTATTTTTGGAATAAGAATATACTGAATAAATATATGAATGAAGAATATGATCTGGTTACAACTGAGGGTCCCATATATATACTTAGGTGGGTACCCTTTTATGAACAATCATGTCTTTTGAAACATGCCTCTTCAGTATACTGATCATTGTTAACTATTAATTATTTACATTCAGAACAATGTATATTCACTAATCATTGTTAACTATTAATTATTAATTATTTACATTCACATTCATAATTGTTGACCTAATAAAAAACAAAATTTACAAAGCATCGAAATGTTACATTAAACCATAAGGAATTATTCCTCGACTTTGATTTTTGAGTCTAGTCATTAACCATTAAGGAAGGGTGACATAACCTTTTTTCCCATGCCACCAAAGTTCACCTTGATTTAGCCTTGAACCCAAAATAGCCATATGATTAGCGTTGGAGTTGTTTGATATGAGAATATGGAGACATTTCTTCTTAGGGATACATTGATACAAATGATAAATCTGGTTGAAAATATGACTTAGATTTATATATGAAACCCCAAGCATATCTATGTTCTTGATTTTACCCCCATTTTACAATGGATATTCTTAATACCATGGCCTATCAATACCACATACTAAAAATCATAACTCATTTCATATAGCAATGGTTTATATAATTGCAATCAATTTAATTAAAATATAGAAAAGAACATAACTAGTTTAAATATAAATCTTAACCTCTAATTTGTGTATATTACTATGATTATTATAAAATATCACATAGAAATTAAATTTATATTATTCACTTAATAATTATTGATAATTAAATTAAAAAAAAAAATTATTCCAAAACATACACACTTAATTAATTTATAAAATTCTATAAAACAATAAATAAAATTATAATAATTAATATGATAAAATCACTATCAAAATATATATTCATAAAATAAAAAAGAAAAAGATAAATATAATAATATCATACGAGTACATTATTGGCCCAAATAAAGGTTCCATCGCTGTGAGTGAAGTCGGTAAACCGAAATTAACGCATCCGGAGATGCAGATTTCAAAAGTAATTTCCTGTAAAAGAATTTTGGAAATGTCAATGAAGCATTCACTTTCTAATTTAATTGCCATGCAATAAAGCCTTGATCACATGGAATTACATTCTTTTCACATAGAATTACAGCTCAAGGCTTCATCACGTAGAATTACGGCTCTTTACATTTTTAGAAAGGCTTTTAGAATTACACATTTTCCGACAGGTCAAGCCTTCATCACCTCCAATTACAGTTCTTTACTTTAAAAAAAGGTCAGTTTTGGTTTTTATGAAAAGTAAGTGGTAATTTTTTTGCATTGGACAAATTTATAATAATTTATCTGATAAGGTAGTTATTTTTAGTTGTTATTAGCTAATATCCATCAAATTCAATCTCTAAATGTCATTTTCTTTTACCATTGTTTGCACACGCAAATTAAGTGACATGGACGTTGCAGTCACATATAATTATTTTAGGAGTTGTCTTTAGTGAAATTTTTTGGAAGCTTTTCGGATGGGTTTTTCCGGTCAAATTTCTCTAAAATCCGGCAGCAATTTATTGAAATCGCGAGTTTGATAGCTGATTTCTACGCAATCAAAGCGTCCTAGAGGTTTTTCAGGGTGCTGAATCCAAATATGCAGTTAAAAAACAATTTTAAATAATACAAATCAAGATTTAACCTCAATTTTTTCCGCCAGATTCCATCACCGGAATCTCAAAAAAGTCGCACTAAAGACAACTCCATTATTTTAGGCCTATTCAAAACTGGTCCTAATTACTTGCTGACATGTCCCACTAAAGACAACTCCATTATTTTAGGCCTATTCAAAACTGGTACTAATTACTTGCTGACATGTAAGAAAAACACTTTACCCTCTCAGCATCTGTTTATGTTTCATTGAAGAGAATTTTGTTTAATAAACGAATGGTTAGGTAATCACCCTTCATATTTTCTGCTATTGCGATGGATTCAGTCCATGCGCCCTTATCAATCAAAGCATTGAAATGTATTATAAGTGCGAGTTTGTGAAAGTTCTATGATAGCGGTTGCTTCTTTGCTGACTAACTTTCTTGATATCAAGACTATTATCCCATGTTATGAGGTTATGATTATATGTGTTTGGGATTTGTTAGTTTCATTGAAACTAATTGGAGACTTAGAGTTTTTTTTGCTGCATTTTTGGAGGGTGTGGTATGCTTGGATTCTTGGAGTAAGAAGGTAAAGAAAGGGCAGGAATGTACAAGAGGGCATCCGGATCAATAACTACATCAGATTTGCTAGCAGGTATCGAGTTTTGTGTATGTTTCCTTCCCTAGTTTTGGCATGCATGGCATATGCATGTGGATTTTTGGTTGTGATCTGTCATTGGCATGGAGGATGGACGAGATTGACAGTGGATTTCCTAGCCTTGCCATTTCCTAGATATCCATGGTGATTGTGGGTTTATTTCCTTGTTGTGTTTTTGGTTGGTTCTCATGTTTCCTTAGCTTGGGTTGAGTTATTAGTCTTGTAGCCTTGTTGGACAAATGCTCTGGAGCCGTGGAACAACTTGGGTTGAGTTACTAGTCCCGTAGCCTGGGTTGGAAAAATGCTCTGGAGCCCTTGGTGGGTTGAGTTACTAGTCACATAGCCTTGGTTGGACATATTCTCTCTAGCCCGGTAAAAGTTGTGGGTTGATTTACTAGTCCCATAGTTGGGTTGGACAAACACTTTGGATCCCTGGATGGCTGGGATAGAGACCGATCTGGTGATGGTTTTGTGATGTCTGTCCATGAGGTGGAATCATTGTTTGATGGTTGTTCGACAAATGCTCTGGAGCCGTGGAACAACTTGGGTTGAGTTACTAGTCCCGTATCTTGGGTTGGAAAAATGCTCTGGAGCCCTTGGTGGGTTGAGTTACTAGTCACATAGCCTTGGTTGGACATATTCTCTCTAGCTCGGTAAAAGTTGTGGGTTGATTTACTAGTCCCATAGTTAGGTTGGACAAACACTTTGGATCCCTGGATGGCTGGGATAGAGACCGATCTGGTGATGGTTTTGTGATGTCTGTCCATGAGGTGGAATCATTGTTTGATGGGTTGAGGTGGATGGCCTCTGGAAGCCCTAGATGGTTTTTGATTGATGTGTTCTCTGAGATCCCACATTCATGCTTGGAATATGGCACAGGGGTGAATGGTTGAAGAGAGATTTAGCTCAGCCATTCTACAGGTGGGTGGAACGTGGAAATCTGATCCCGGGTTTGGATTTTGCATCATCAATGAAAGGTTATTTCTCCTGGTATTTCTAAGAGTATTATGATGGACTAAATGTGGTTTATATGATTGTGATTTCATGGATAATTATGTCCCTATTAGGTTGGTTATGTATGTGTTTTTATGACAACATCCATGAGTGGCTCTCATCATGTTTTTACTCGTAATTGAATGATCAATGTATCTATGACCTAATGGATGGAATGACAGTTGTTGTGTTGAGGTGACAATGGTTCTTAGCGATTCTCAGCTAAGTATGAGACCCCTATGCTCAGAACTGTTAATTACACTTATAGATTACACATTTGCAATATGTTTGAAAACATGCCTGTCATGGCTAGTAGGGGTCCATTCAAGGTCTTGAATGAGTATTTGCTTTAGTATTGTCATTTCCATGTTATTTTATTGATATGAAGAGATGGTTCAATTATGGGCAGTGACCTAGGCTCTAGGCTTGAAAAAGTGGCCCAAATCCCAGAGTCGATGGCATAGCACTGACAGTCTTGGTCTCTGGTCGCTAGCAGGCAAGCCTGTGAGAGAGAATTTAGGTTTTTGGTCGTACTCATGCCTATAGCATGGGAGAAACTGAGCCTTAAATTGTCCAAAAGCTCAGTGGGACCCCAAGGCAAGTTGTCTAAAGTATTGGATTGGTTCATGAGGGTCTTGTAGTTGATGATTAATGTCTGTATGGTGTGTTTCCATCGGTTCCACTTCCTTAACGTGACTTAGGAGGTCAAATCATATCATAGTGGCCTCTCGTCACATGTTTACCCCGGCTGGCCAATTGCTTGGGTAGATGTGGGAGGAGGGTGTTACATGGGGGGTTGGGAAACATTTTATTTCATGGGGAATTCATTCAATGGTGGGATTCTTCCCAAAAAAGGAAATTTGAGCAAGCTTGTACAACTCGAGGGAGTTGAGGGAGTTGTATTTGTCCTATAACATACTACATAGCAATATTCCATCTTTCTTTGTAGTTTTCTTACATAGTTCTCGCATCCATAATTGTTTGCATCAACGTTTTGAGCCATCCACCGTGGCTCATCATCAAGATAGATCAGTAATTGTGTAAGACATATCTCATTGGTATGAATAAATAGAGTTAGGGGATGTAAAGGGAATGGAAGCCAACTCTGTCATAATTGTTTTATAATGTTAGGTTTTAATTTTGAAATATTTAATTATATAATAAGAATTTTAATTATTTTGTATTTATTTATTTGTAACTGGTTATTTTATATTAGTTTTATTATTATATAATTAATTAAAATATGGTTTTAATTTATACACACAAAGCACTGATCGCAGAAGCCTCAAAACAATAATTCCATCTTTCATTGGGGACTTGCCAAAATTGAGAAACCTAGAAGTCCTCAACATCCATAACATTTTTTTGTCAGAGGCATTGCCAATGGATTTGGCCTATCTCATGAAGCTCAATTATCTTGACCTCAGAAGAAATCAATTCTCAAGTAGCATTCCTAGTGAGTACGGGAAGCTAAAATATGTATAATCTCTTTTTATAGATCAAAATAGTTTAAGTGGAAAAATGCCTAGAGATATTGGAAAACTGAGGAATTTGAGAACACTTTCTTTGTCGTTCAATTCATTCGATGGTGTGATTCCTACCGAGATAGGAAATTTGAGCAACCTTGTATTCCTAGATATCAGTAGTTGTGCTCTTAGTGGTGCAATTCTTTGGCATATTGGTGGTCTTCAAAATCTGGAGATGTTTTTTTTGTACGGAAAATGCCTCGCGGGCCCTATCCCTCCTCAACTGGGCCAACTTGTGAGCTTAAAACTCTTGGATTTATCCTATAACAAACTACATGGCAGGATTCCATCTTCCATTGGAGACTTGTCAAAATTGGATTTTTGGTGGATTTCGGGGAATAATTTTATGGTTCTCATGCCTCAGTAATTAGGTGTAAGTGGAAAGATAGTGGATCTTTTTCTTGATTCTAACAGAATCACTAGTTCCATCCCTCCAAATATCTGCAAGGGAGGAAGGGTACAAAAATTATTTAGAACACATAACTTATTTTTTGGCCCAGTTCCTGAGTCTCTAGGTATCTGCAACTCTCTGGTTGAAGTCCACATGGGGAAAAATATTTGAATGGTTTGATTCCTATAGGATTGTTATACTTAACTATGCTGACTTGGATCGAATTGGAAAATAATAATCTTAGTGGGAGCATACCTCACGTAATGTGTAATGTATCCTCGACGCTGCTGACAATGATAATTTCCAATAATCATTTGAGTGGCTCTATTCATTAGTCCATGTGGAAATCATCTGCTTTGAAGCAACTTGTGATTGATGGAAATTAAATAAGAAGTAATGTTCCACCAAAGGTTAGCCAATTGGGTTAAAATTGAACATATCGATTTCAGCGAAAAAAAGTTTTATGGTATGATTCCTATAGAGGTTAGCAACTGTAGTGCTCTGATATACATTAATCTCGGCACAAACAAGTTGTATGGTAATGCTCCCTCAAATATAACATGTCTGGGTAAAATTGAGCATATTGATTACAACAAGAACAACCTTTCTGGTATGATTCCTAGGCAGATAAGCAACTTCATTGCTCTTACTTACATTGATTTCAATGCAAACAGGTTGTCTAGTAATGTTCCCTTAGATATTTTCCATCTGGGTAAGTGAGAACATATCAATTTCAACAAGAATAAGTTTTCGGGTAAGATTCCTAGGGAGATAAGCAACTTGAGTGCTCTAAAACATATCAATGTTAGAAAGAATAGACTTTATGGTAAGATTCCTAGGGAGATAAAAATATTTAGTTCCCTAACATATATTAATATTAGCACAAATAGGTTGTCTGGTATGATTCCCACGGAAATTGGTAACATTATTTATCTTATAGAAATTGATTTATCCGAAATGAATTCAACAGTACCATCCCAATGGAAATCGCCATCATAAGCAATATCTACTTCTAAAACTATCGAGAAATCACTTCAATGAGAGAATTTCCACAAAATTTGTGAAAATGACAAACTTGATCACCATGAATTTCTCTTAAAATAACTTTTCTAGTCTTGTCCTAGAGGGCCTGTTTTCTCATTTAAATCCAATCTCTTTCATAGGGAACCCCTACTTATGCGAAGAACAATTGGTCAGTTGCAATTCTAGTGTGAAAGGGTCGCCCGTCCGAGTACACTTCAAGCTTGCATTTCTCTTGCCTCTCTTAACGCTTGCAATTTTCTTCTTCTATTCATTGATGTTGGAAATTTGAGCAGTCATAATTAAAAAACCCCGAAATAAAGGATGTGAATTGGCTTCCAAGCCTCCCTAACCCCATATAGAAGATTAAAACAAAACCTCATTACCCAAAGAAATTGGACCTATCACCTCAAGCCCTATCACAAAACTAAAATTAAGACCAATTTCCAAGCAGAGAGTAATTGACCTGAGTTTTAGTGGAGGGAGTTGCAAATGACACCCACACCAACCCATTGTACTCCAAGATTCTAAGCATCTAGACATAGACCACACCTCAAAGGAAACTCCACGACTTCCACCAACACCTTCTCAAGCCATAAAACTCAGTTTTTGTCGTTTCAATCATAGACCCAAGCCCAAATGAAAAACTCCTTACACTACCAGCTGGAACAGAAGGCATGTACAAGGAGGTCGAGGACTTACCCTTGCCTCCACTCAAACCACAACCAACAATTTTCTGAAACTTCGATTGAGCTAGGTTTATAATGATCATTACCAACTGGGGGTTTGCATGCAATTGCATGTAGGGGGTTGGCCACGCCATCCCTTCATTAATGCATATCATGTCTGAGAGTGGTGGGCACAGCCTCCAAAGCCCCCTCTTTAAACACATTAACACCATATCCAATAAATCACCTTTTTAATCTTGAATTAATATTTAAAACTTGTTTTTTTCAAATGCTCCATTAGTTTCTTCATGTTTAAAATCCAAACTTGGTATTTTGATTGTCTGGGTAATTATTTAAGTCCCCAATAGTTTTACAAGGAGAGTGCAAACACTCAGTTAGGAATCCACAATCATTACATTCGAGTTGGAAATCCTTTTGAAAGAAGAGAGGGTCCATAGTTATTTTGTTAATACCAAAATCAGCCCACCATTGTTGAAACCATTCACAATACATTACATTCTTTTTATAAAATTATTATAACTCCTTTCAAGACAATTTCATGAATTAAAACATTATATATATATATATAGATATATATTAAAAAATAATAATTTTCAATTTAATAAACTTTATATTTATTAGTTTCTTTTCTATAAATTGTCCATTAAATTTAGACAAATATAGCATTTTTTCAAACAAATTATAATGATGATGTATTTATTGACTTGCTTTTTGGTTATGATGGACAAATATTGCATGCTTTTTGTAAAAACAATTTATAATGACTTTGCTTTTTGTAAAAACAATTTATAAGGACTTTCTATTTGTTGACTTGCTTTTGGAGAATGGTCCATTGAATTTGGAGAAATATTGCATGCTTTTAAAAAAAACAATTTACAATGACTTTGTATGTATTGACTTGCTTTTGGATAATGGTCCATTTATAAGGACTTTCTATTTGTTGACTTGCTTTTGGAGAATGGTCCATTGAATTTGGATAAGGTTGATATGCTTTTTTAAAATAATTTATATTGAATCAGTGTTTATTAAGTTATAATTTATCTATTTGATATGAGAATCTTAAAAAACAATTTACAAGATTTTCTTTTGGGTAATGGTCCATTGAATTTGGATAAAGTTGACATGCTTTTTAAAAATAATTTATATTGAATCAATGTTTATTAAGTTATAATTTATCTATTTGATATGAGAATCTTAAAAAAGATTTTACAATGACTTTGTATGTATTGACTTGCTTTTGGGTAATGGTCCATTGAATTTGGATAACGTTGACATGTTTTTTTAAAATAATTTATATTGAATCAGTGTTTATTAAGTTATAATTTATCTATTTGATATGAGAATTTATATGGTCTTTGTGATTAAATTATTAAAGAAGATTATCTCTCTCTCTCTCTCTCTCTCTCTCTCTCTATATATATATATATATATATAATTCATATTTATTAATATGGTTTTTTGTCAATTAAGTTTTTATAAAGTATGTATATATATTTTAGATCATTTATATTAATTTTATGTTTATTAGTCATTGTTTCATCAAGGACTATAGTATTCATCTCACGTTAAAGTGTGTTTACTTTCTAAGCTGAGATTTTGTAATTTTAACTAAAGTTTTAAGAAAATGTTTAATATTTTTACTTTCTCGTAAATTAAAAATTTAATTTTCTAATTTTCAGAAATGTTATTTCTAATTTTCAATTGGTTGAGCTAGCTCTGAAGGGACATAATTCCCCTAGTGGAGGGTGTTTTATTTTTGGTATTTTTCAGTGCCTGAAAAATAATTTTAAAATCGAAAAAAGGCTAATTTTGTGAGTGGCTATTTCGTAGGTGAGTGCTCTAACACTAACACTGGCACTGACATTGTTATGCTACTGCTCTGCCCAATGATTCCAGAAGTGATTCGATTGCGGGTCCTTTACGTAGACGGGGAGGGTGGGGATGTTGAACTAATTTCCAATTAATATTTTGCGGAGCTTTCATTGTGAGTAAGAACCTCCACACAATGTTGATATCTAAGGTGGTGGAATAATAGACGAAATAACTATTACGAAGCATGATCATAACTAAGCTCTATTCATAACAATTGATATTAGTCAATACAAATTCTTGTGACGTGATACTCTCATCAATTTCATTAAATCCATTTCATTTGATTGGGTTCTGATTATGTTACGAATTCCATATGATCATGGGAATTCATCTAGCGATCAATTTGGGCAATATCTGTATAGAGAATAATTGATCGATTTTCTCACTATTAGCAAATTTCCGTATTTGCAACTGAATTATATGCAGAAATACATTTTCTAGCATGCTAAGAGTTATAGATGAAGCTTTGTTGTATGCCTTGTATCTTGCATGTTACTGTATTCAGACATTAGTCAATAGTGTGGCGGTACTCGGTTTGAAATTAAAAAAATTACATAACCCGCTGAACTGAGTCACTCAGTTATCTATTGTTCGTCGTCTCTTGTCCCTCTATATGTTGATGGAAAGAAGTGTTGTGGACTAGCCTCATCCATTCAGTAAATCCCTTTCCTTGTCATAAACTCTTTATTTCACAGGGTTCAAATTAGAGATCGGTCGCATGAGCGACTCCATTTTATGGCAGGGGATTATACAAAATACTCATGTTCAACAAAATCCTACAATTTAACGAAAGTATTCCCATGCATGAATGTTTGTTTCTACGCTTAAATTTTCATAATTTCCTTGCTCTTAGATTTCATTGTTTGATTTTTTAGTGAACGTTATATTTTATATTTTGATAAATTTTCCCTGACTCTCTTAAGAGTTCATCGCAACTTTGTTTTACTCAATACTGACATGGTGGAATTCACATTGCTAACCTCTGGTTCATTAATCGAGCACCACCACTTCCACTGATATTTAAGGGTAAATGGAGTCACTGGTAGTTCCAAGGAGGACGTCATAAATGTAGGTATAGTTGGGGGATAGGTAATATAAGTATCATAATGGGGATATCAATGTAACCATTTTCTTTCCCATTGTGTTTATCCCAATGTTCTTCGAGGATCAACATGGTATGTTGAGCAATCAAACTTGCTTTTGAATGCCAAAGAGACAATAATGGCCACGACACTGCCATTAAGAATCCCAAAGCGCTGCATAGAAAACACTAATGCGATGTGCACCCCTCGGGTTTTCTTGTTGGAATACTCTGACATAATAGTGGAAAATAAAGGATAATCTCTGCCTATGCCAATGTCGAGCCAGAAAGTGTGTGAAGGATGGGTTGTGTGGAGGTGTGCTTTGTAATCTGAAAGTGTGTAGAGGATGGCTAGTGCAGAGGTGCAGAGGTTGGGTTATGTGAACGATGCTCATTGTTTGATATTTAAAACTTATTATACTTACCTCCTTACAAAATACAAAATTTAATATAGTACATACCCAAATCGACTTTTTAAATAATTTAGGTTGCGTTCAGTGCCACCAGCTAGCATAATTTCTATTGATATAAATTTGTATATATGATCCGTGCATAAATTATCTTTTTTGGTTCGACAAGTACCGTAAACTATTAGCTGTTGTGGCTAACGTGGACACTCTTGACTACATTACCTCAACAAATATGTGGTGACTCATGACATGAAATTGGTTAGACGTGCAGAACTGAGTTTATGCATTCATTGGTCGGACAATAGGCCAACTTCTTTATTTCTTAGGTAGAATTGTTTCAGCCTAACTACTTGTATTAATGAATTATAGGGATAGACTCAATAAGTGGGAGGAAGAAGCTACTAGAGTGGGAGCGATTGTGTTCCGACTTGGTACAGGAAGAGATCTGGCAGAGCACCAGAGACAGATCCTTATCAAAGCATGATGATGAGGAGAATTGTGCCTTAGCGGGTAAGGCAAAGAAAGGGAAGGGGAAGTCATCCCATTCCAAATCATATTCTTGTCACAATGGCAAGAAGAAGGACATGTTGAAAGTCAATTTCTTTCACTATCACGAGTTGGGACATTTTGCCACAAATTGTTCGCTCAAGAAGGCCAATAAGAAGCCCTCAAGAGGAGTGGCAGGTGAGGCTTTTGCTTCACAATTCGAACTGGACTTTATCGTCATCACTTGTATGGTATTATCGATGATGGGTAGTGTGTGGTACCTAGATAGTGGAGCTTCTTTCCACATGACCGGTAACAAAGATCTCTTCAGTAACTTGGAGGAGAAGTATCTCCAGATGCATATCGAGATGGGTGATGATGGGAGGTATAGCGCTACCAGGACTGGTACAGTTACCTTTCAGAGGTATTTAGGTTCTCCCCTCACTTTTAGATATGTTATGTATGTTCCTAGTTTGAAGAAGAACTTGGTATTTGTTGCCATGTTAGAGGATAGAGGCTATGATGTGATATTTAGTAAGGGAAAGGCGTTACTTTGTCACATAGCCAGAGGACATGTGAAGATGATAAGGGTTCGAGTGAATAATCTCTACAAGTTGGAGGTAGACGATTGTGCTTCCTTGAGCACGAAATCATAGAAGGTGCAGAGACGAGACATCGGTGAGTTGTGACATAGGAGGTTGGGTCAATTGCACCATGGCACTTTGAAGATCATGCAACAAATTTCTACCGGTATTCTCAAGGGTACACTAGAGCAGGAAGACACATGAAAAGGGTGTACATTGGGAAAATACACCAAAGCTTCATTTCATGAAAAAGACATTCGAGCACAAGCAATCCTCGATCGAGTTCACTCAGATGTGTGTGGACCATTCTCGATAGCATCCATGGCCAAGCATAGGTATTAAGTTATATTTTTTGATGATTTTTCTCGTAAGTGTTGGATCTTCTTCATGCAGAAGAAAGATCATACTTTTTCAATTTTTTGTGAATTTAAAGCACTGGTCGAGAAAGCTACTGTCAGGAAAGTTAAAGCTCTCAAGAGTGATAATGATGGAGGGTATGTGTCGTATGAGTTCAAAAACTTATGTGCCTCAGAAGGCATTCAACAAGACTTGATAACACCTCATAACCCACAGTAGAATGGGGTGGATGAAAGGAATAATAGAATCATTTTGGGAGTGGCACGGATGATGTTTCATAATCAGGGACTACCATTACACTTGTGGGATGAAGCATGCAACACAACTGTTTATTTATAGAATAGAAGCCCTCATCGAATTATTGGGACGAGTACACCAGAAGAGGCTTTTTTAGGGAAGAAACTAGATGTGGGACACTTCAAGATTTTTGGTTCATCAGTCTACTGCCATGTAACCAAAGATGCACTAAAAAATATTGAGCCAACAACTGCGTTGGGGATATTTGTGGGGTACACTGATACACCTCACAACTATCGGGTGTACCTACCAACCAACAGGATGACAATGGTTCACAGAGATGTAAAATTTGATGAAGAGAAGGCTATGAGATGTTCCCTTGAGAGGGAGCTTTAGCTACATGTGGTTGAGGAGATTCTAGCTCCAAAGGAGGAACCTCAAGATGAGGATCAGGGAGTGGATATACCCACTCATACAGAGTCTTCCAGAGATGGGGGAAAGCGCACCAGAGAGGCTGACAGGTTATTGCATGATGGTAGAGAGAATGTTGGAGCAACCACATCACAACACAAGTAGAGGAGGTCACTAGAGAGGTACACTGGCTACATGGCTCTAATGAGCAGATGTGTAGAGATTGAGCTATCCTCTTTTGAGGAAGTAGTGTAGAAACCAGTTTGGGTTGATACCATGGTTGAAGAGTATGACTCCATTGTTAGGAACAATGTCCGAGATGTGGTCCCAAGACCATCAAACAAGTCAGTGGTGAGTTCCAGATGGTAGTGTGGAGAAACAAAAGGCGAGGTTTGTGGCCAGAGGGTTTTCTCAGGTGGAGGGGATTGACTATGATGAGACTTTTTCTCCTGTTGCAAGGTACTCATCAATCAGATCCATTCTAGCACTGTCAACACAGATGGGATGGAAGATACATCAGATACTCAACGACATGATTGAGGAAGAGGTGTATATTGAGAAACCTGAAGGATTTGAGACCTTTAATAGAGAGTCACATGTGTGTCGACTTAAGCGAGTGTTGTATGGACTGAAACAAGCACCCCATGCTTGGTACACTAGGATCGATAACTATTTCATTAGGTTGGGCTTCACCAAAAGTTATTGTTTTATATGTCAACGATTTGATTTTGAAAGGTGATGATAAGTTGATCAAGTCTTTCAAAGAGGATCTTGCAAGAGAGTTTGAAATGAAGGACTTGGGGCTCATGCACTACTTTCTGGGTATGGAAGTATGGCAAGGTGATGAGGAACTTTTTGTCTCTCAAGGAAAGTATTCCAATGAGATACTCAAAAGGTTCCACATGGAGAGCAGTAAACCCATGGAGACTCCTCTAGGAGGTAATTGGAGGAAGGAGGATGCTACTTCCGGTGAAGTAGTGGAGGATACTATTTATAGGAAGCTTGTGGGTTCACTCATGTATTTGGTGAACACATGACTGGACATGTGTTATGTAGTTAACTAGCTTAGTCAAGCGATGGTTAAGCCAACCAAGTTGTATTGGAAGGAAACCAAACATGTGTTGAGATACCTCGGAGGCACTACTCAGTATGGTTTATTGTACAAACAGACAGAGGGAGTGAAGCTTCAAGGCTTCATAGATGCATATTGGGTAGGGAGCCCATCCGACAGGAAGAGCACATCAAGTGGGATCTTCAATATTGGGTTAGTAGATGTTTCTTGGTACAACATGAAACAAAGATCATTTGCACTCAGTTTAGCAGAAGAAGAGTACATGGCTGCTAGTCAAGAAACTTGTGAGGCTATCTAGATGAGGAAGATTCTTGTTGGTTTGTTTGGTCATCATATGGATCCAACTATGATTTACTATGACAAACAAAGTTGTATCAAACTATCTAAGAATCAAGTTTTCATGATCGGTCCAAGCTTATTGATATCCAGTATCATCATCTTTGAGATTATGTGGAGAGGAGAATTATGTTGTTGGAGTACATTCCCACAGAGGAGTAGGATGCAGATATTTTGACAAAGGCCTTGTCAAGATGAAAATTCAAGTTTCACAGAGGCAGGATCGGGGTAGCAGATAATCCCTTTCTTATTGAGAGGAAGTGTTAAAAATAGCAACAAGAAATTCCAATTTAATGTTTCCTTGAATTAAATTGTGAATTAAATAGAAATTCTATTCTCATAGAAACTTGTAATAGTTAACTAAGCTAAATTGACTTAGTTGACTTAGGAAATTTGAGTTGGAAGTCTATCTAGAGTCATGTAGAGTGATCCCTAAATTTTAGGGGCCCAAGTTGAGTTCTTTTGAGTTGTAATTAATTAACTCAGTCTAACTGAGTTATAGTCGGTTAAACTAGTTCTAATTGTTAGAGGAACTAGTAGGAGGTCTAGTAGTGGGGATGGAACTAGTGCATCCTCAATGCCACTCCAGTTAACTAAAGATTCACTCATAAATAACTCATGCATGTCAGTTAAGAGGAAGACCCAGTTTAGATTAGTGTTCAGGGACAATGTACTATCAGTTGTATAATTTTCCAAGTTGTACAAATAGTGGATGAAATCAGTTGAGGACCTATGGATGGATTACGCAATCATGGGTGGATAATTTCCCAATTAAATATGGGCTAATTCTATCATAAATTGTGCAAGGAAGTAGAGGATTGGCAGGTGGCATAATTGGCTAAGTGTTGGCTTGAGATGGTTTGTGAAGCAGAGAGTTAGATTGTACTAGTGAAGGAATTGTTCGGGTTGAACAAGCATTGTATTTTCTTCTAAGATATTCTGGTTAATGCAATATAGATAGCCAGGGTTTTTTAGTTGTTTCTTTCCCCAGAGAAATATTGTGTTATGCATGATTGATATTCTTCCTTTTCTGCTTATTGTTTTCATCGATCAATTTTGGTTTCCACTGAAGAGTATAGTAGATTCTTGTCTTGTGTTTTAGCATATCGCATAAGCTGTTGAATCTACAAGTAAATATCTACATGGTATCGGAGATGAAGACAATATAGAAGAGGAGAATTTGAGTTTGTTGTGCAGGTGAAATCGAATTTGCAATTTCATACTTTAGAGTCAGCAATATGTCATTCTACTGTTTGAGACTTGAGTATGCCCTGGAGGGAAGCTCAAATTACATAGCTTGGAAGGACAGGATGGAGGCAATTCTAGAAGACGATGGCCTCAAGGAATTCATAGATCATGATATTCTTAAGCCTCTAGCATCTGATGCTAAAGATATGGTTGAATGGAGAAAGTGTGTGGCAAAAGCGAGAAGGATTATCTTGGAAGGAGTTCGAGATCACATTGTCTTGAATCTCCACGGTAAGAACACTCCATTTGCAATGTGGAAGGAAAAATGGAATTTTTGGCACATTTGATTTATGAAAATAAAGGAAATTAGGAGAAAAATAAGGCGAAAGGTCACAGGTTGCATGTGAGGAGGAAATTGAAGGAAAATAATGGAAAATGAAGAAAATAGAGGCCTCATTGATAAAAAAAACCTTGGTCAGTGTAAAGCTTGGTCAATTTAGTTTTGGATCTCTATCATTATTCTCTCTCTCACTCACTCTTGGACACTTAGAGTCTTCTTGGGGAACTCTTAGAGGGTGTGGCATACTTGGAGTTTTGGAGCAAGAAGGCACAAGAAGAGCAGGAAAGCGCAAGAGGACATCGACATCAGCAGCTACAACGGGTTTTGCTTGCATGTACCGAGTTGCATGTATGGTTTCCTCACTACTTTTGGCATGCATGGAATATGCATGTGGTTTATTAGTCATGATCTATCACTGACATGGAGGATTGACTGGATTGATAGTGGATTTGCCTAGCCTTTCCATTTCCTGGATAGCCATGGTGATTGTGGAGTTATTTACTTGTTTTTTTTTGTTGGTTCTCATGTTTCCTTTAGCTTGGGTTGAGTTACTAGTTCTTGGAAGCCCTGGTTGGAAAACCGCTCTTGAAGACCTGTAATAGCTTGGGTTTAGTTACTAGTCCTGGAAGCTTTGGTTGGACAAACGCTTTGGAGGCCCTAGGTGGGTAGGAGTTACTAGTCCTGGAAGCCCTGGTTGGACAAATGCTTTGGAAGCTTGGAATAAGTCATGGGTTAAGTTACTAGTCTTGGAAGCCTTGGTTGGAGCAAACACTTTGTAGCCCTGGAAGGCTTGGGTAGAGACCAATCTAATGATGGTTTTTTCATGTCCAACCATGAGGTGGAATAACTGTTTGATGGGTTGAGGTGGATGGCCTCTAGAAGCCTTGGATGGTTTTGCATTGATGTGTTTTATGAGATCCCACATTCATGCTTGGAATATGGCATGTGGGTGAATGGCTGAAGAGAGATTTGGCTCAGCCATTCTATAGTCGGGTGGAACTTGGTAATCCCATCCCGGGTTTGGATTTTGCATCATCAATATAAGGTTAGTTCTCCTTGTATTTCTATGAGTATTATACTATATTATATGTGGATCATATGGCTGTGATTTCCTTGGTATTTATGTTGCTATTATGTTGGTTATGTATATGCTTTATGATAGTAGTTATGTATGGATCTCATCATGTTTTTACTCGTAAATGAATGAACAATGTATCTATGACCTAATGGGTGAAATGGCAGCTAATGTGTTGAGGCATCAATACTTCTTAGCGATTCTCAGATGAGTATGAGACCCTTGTAGCATCAATACATAACTACTTGAAGTAGAAGAAAATGACAGCCTTCCCTTTCTTGACATCCTCATCAAAAGAAACCAATATGGATCCATATCCCACCAGGTTTATCATAAGAAAACCCACACAGAACATTATCTTCATGCCAACTCTCACCATCATCTAGCTCAGAAACTTGGAGTTCTCAACACTCTAGCAACTAGGGTTGTTCACATTTCAGATCTTGACCATTTTGAACAGGAGAAGAACCATCTCATGGATGTTTTTGAAAAGAATGGATATAGAAGACACCAAGGAATCAAAGCTTTCAAGTAGGCAGAGGCTCCTCATAACAAACAACCAATGGATGATTATGTTGGTAAGGTTCACCTCCCTTACATATTGGGCACCACTGATAAGATTGCTCATATTTTATAAAAGAACAATATAAAAACCACCTTTAAACCTATGAACACAATTAGCAGATGCCTAAAATCGACAAAAGATTCCATTGATCCAAAATGCCACAAAGGGGTGTATGTGATTCCTTGTTCCTGTGGCAAAACCTACATTGGTGATACCGGTCGATCAATCTTAACAAGGATTCAAGAGCATGCTGCCGACATCAAACATAACCGGTCCAAAACCCCAGCTTTGGCAGAGCACTCCAGTAAAACCAATCATCATATTTGTATTGAAAACTCTTGTGGTGTGGCCAAAATTGAGCATTATCACCATAGGAAGTTTAGGGAAGCTATAGAGATAGGAAAACACCCTAACAACCTTAACCGTGATGATGGTTGGAAAATAAGTGATAACTGGATTCCCACTCTAACCTCCGACTCCACCTTCCCCTAGCTAATCCCTGCCCTCTTACTGCTTAATTTGTCCTTTCAATGTCTTCCTTATAGTGTAAAAATTCACAATCCCTAAAATTTTTCATTAAAATTCTTAATAATAGATGTTAAAAATTCTATGATTTTTAACTAAATTCAATTCTAATTTTATCTTAAAAATTAATCATAATAGTTAATAATGAACTAATAGGTTTATGATCATATTAATTATTAATTATTAATAACTATTTTTTTTTTTTAATTTTCAAGTTAATTCCAACAAAATTTTAATCTGATTCTAAACATTAAATATAATTTTTAAAACATTAAAATTCAATTTTATCTAAAAACTAATGAAAATTAATTAATAAAATAAAGAAATTTATTCATTAAATAATAGTTATTAAAAACTAGAAATAATTCAAACAACCCATTAACCATGGGTTAATATACTAATTAATATTTGTTAATAATAAATAAACAAATAATAGTTCTTAATTATTATTAATAAAATGAAAAACTGTACAATTACAATTTAATTCCAACAAAAAATTTAATTTGATTAGAAACATTACATTTAATTTTAAAACATTAAACTCAATTTTAATTTATAATTAATAAAAATTTATGAAAATTAATTAATAAAATAATGAAAACTATTTTATAATTATTAAATAATAAACAACAAAAATTTATTAATAATCTTTAAAGTAAACGAGGTATTAAAAACTAAAACTAAAATTAAATCATTATCTATTGTTTCACTCTCTTTCTGTCAGAACTTGTCGGTTGTCTTTCATTCCCATCCTAGCCCACACCTTTATTTATTGACCCTATTGAGTTCTGACTTATTCACTCATGGATCTATCCTGATGATGAACTTGACCCTATTGAGTTCTGGCTTATTCACTCATGGATCTATCCTGATGATGAACTTGACCCTATTAAGTTCTGACTTATTCACTCATAGATCTATCCTCATGATGAACCATAGAGGATGATTCAAAATATCGATTCCAAAAAAATAAAAAATATGAATGCGATGACTCCAGAAGATGACACCACACACACACACATATAATTTTTTCAATAATATAAATTATTTAATAAAATTAATAATTTTATATTTAATAAAATTTATATTTATTAATTTCTTTCCTATAAATTGTCCATTGAATTTGGACAAATATAGCATTTTTGTTTCAAACAAATTATAATGACTTTGTATTTATTGACTTGCTTTTTAAGGTATGATGGAAAAATAATGCATGCTTTTTATAATATGAATTTATAATGACTTTGTTTTTTGTAAAACAATTTATAATGACTTTGTATTTATTGACTTGCTTTTGGAGAATGGTCCTTGCATGCTTTAAAAAAAAAACAATTTACAATGATTTTGTATGTATTGACTTGACTTTGTATTTATTGACTTGCTCTTGGGTAATGGTCCATTGAATTTGGATAAAGATAACTTATTTTTTTAAAATAATTTATATTGAATTTGTGTTTACTAAATTATAATTTATCTATTAAGAGAATTTATATTGTCTTTGTGATTAAATTATTAAAGAAGGTTATATATATATATATATATATATATATATATATATATATATATATATATATATATATATACATTGTTTTTTTTGTCAATTAAATTTTGATAAAGTTTGTATATATATTTTAAATATTTAATGTTAATTTTATGTTTATTAGTCTTTGTCTCTCCAAAGACTATAACTTTCACTATGGTCAAAATTTGTTGACTTCCAATATTTTGTTGAGGTTTTTGCAATTTTAATCAAAGTTTGAAGAAAATGTTTAATATTCTTATTTTCCTGTAAATTAAAAAAATAATTTTCTAATTTTCTAGAAATGTTATTTCTAATTTTCAATTGGCTGAGCTAGCTCTGATGGGACATAATTTCCCTAGTGGAGGGTGTTTTTTTTTTTTTGTATTTGTAAGTGACTGACAAATAATTAGAAAAAAAAGCTAATTTAGTGAGTGATTATTTCGTAGGTGAGTGCTCTAACACTAACACTGGCACACTGACACTGTTATACTACTGCTCTGCCCAATTATGCCAGAATTGATGTGAATTTAGGTATTTTACTTAGAGGGGGAGGAGGAGAGGAGTGGGGTGTTGAACTAATTTCCAATTAGCTAATTTTTTGAGTGGCTATTTAGTAGGTGAGTGCTCTAATACTAACACTAGCATGAAATTGTTATGCTACTGCTCTGCCCAATTATGCCAGAATTGATGTGATTGTAGGTGCTTTACATAGACTACAGAGGAGAAGGAGTGGGGTGTTGAACTAATTTCCAATTATTATTGTGCAGAACTTTCATTGTGCGAAAAAACCTCCACACAATATTGATATATAAAATGGTGGAATAACAAACGAAATAATTATTACGAAGCTCTATTCATAACTATTGATATTAGTCGATACAGATACGAATTCTTGTGAAGTGATACTCTCATCAATTTCATTTGATTGGGTTCTGATTATGATATGAATTCTGTATGATCATGTGAATTCATCCAGCGATCCATTTGGGCAATATCTGTATAAAGAATAATTGATTGATTTTATCACTATTACCAAATTTCCGCATTCACAATTGAATTATATGTGGAAATACATTTTCTAGCACGTTGAGATGAAGCTTTGTTATATGCCTTCTATCTTGCATGTTATTGTATTCAGACATTAGTCATGTAGTGTGGTGGTACTTGTTTTGAAATAAAAAACTTTACATAACCCGTTGAACTGAGTCACTCAAATATCTATTGTCCGTTGTCTCTTGTCCCTCTATATGTTGATGGAAAGAAGGGTTGTGGACTAGCCTCATCCATTTAGTAAATCCATTTCCCTGCCGTAAACTCTTTATTTCACAGGGTTCAAATTAGAGATCGGTCGCATGAGCGGCTCCATTTTATGGCAAGGGATTATACAAAATACTCATGTTCAACAAAATCCTACAATTTAACAAAAGTATTCCCATGCATGAATGCTTGTTTTTACGCTTAAGTTTTTGTAATTTCCTTGCTCTTAGATTTCAATGTTTGATTTTTTAGTCAACGTTATATTTTGATAAATTTTCCCCGACTCTATTAAGATTTCATCACAACTTTGTTTTACTCAATACTGACATGGCGGAATTTGCATTGCTAACATTTGGTTCATTAATCGAGCACCACCACTTCCACTAATATTTAAGGGTAAATGGAGTCGCTGGTAGTTCCAAGGAGGACGTCATAAACGTAGGTATAGTTGGGGGATAGGTACGGGGATATCAATGTAACCGTTTTGCTTTCCCATTGTGTTTATCCCAATGTTCTTCGAGGATCAACACGGTATGTAGGGCAGTCATACTTGCTTTTGAATGTCGAAGAGACGATGATGGCCACGACACTGCCATTAAGAATCCTAAAGCCTTGCATAGAAAAAACTAATGCGATGTGCACCCCTCGGGTTTTCTTGTTGGAATATTATGACATAATAGTGGAAAATAAAGGATAATCTTTGCCTATGCCAAAGTTGAGCCAGAAAGTGTGTGAAGGATGGGTTGCATGGAGGTGCGCTTTGTAATCTGAAAGTGTGTAGAGGATAGTGTGGAGAGGATGGCTAGTGCAGAGGTGCAGAGGATGGGTTATGCGAACGATGCTCATTGTTTGATATTTAAAACTTATTATACTTACCTCCTTACAAAATACAAAATTTAATATAGTACATATACCAAAATCGACTTTTTAAATAATTTAGGTTGCATTAGGTGCCACCAGCTAGCATAATTTCTATTGATATAAATCTGTATATATGATCCGTGCATATATGATCTGTACTGTAAACTAACTATTAGCGGTTGTGGCTAACGTGGACACTCTTGACTACACCACCTCAACAATATGTGGTGACTCAAGACATGAAATTGGTTAGACGTGCAGAACCAAGTTTATGCATTCATTGGTCAGACCATCGACCCACGTCTTTATTTCTTAAGTAGAATTGTTTCAACCTGACTACTTGTATTAATGAACTATAGGGACAGACTAGCAATATAAGCATTTTTTTTTTATTTATTGCTCTAGCCAGCCTATCCGAACAATATTCATATGCTATCGAGTGACTGGTACCATTTGTTTAGTTGATGTTAGAAACATAGTTGTTTTTGTCAAAGATGGTGGAGAGGATTCTTTTACTGGTTGATCGGTGTTTTAAGGCGTGTCGAAAAACAATTCACCGAGTTCTTCTTGGGTTGTTTGTCATTTTCACCTGCTCAACAACTGAAGCCAAAGTTTGAAGTTGAAAATCCCTTTCCTTCAAGTTCTTTTTCAATTGGCGAAGCACAGTTTCCAAAGAGCCATCATCCACTACGATGGGAAGAATCTGCCAAATTCAATATCCATACAAATCCCCTGTATATACCTCACCATTTTCTCATTATTCATCTTCATTATCTTTTCTTATTAAATCACATTTAGCAATAAATCTTCGTTGCAGTGGGATGATAAGAGAAATGAGAGTGGCGGTGTCTTATTCTACAGTCACAGTTGCAAGGGGATTTTTTTCCCTTACAACAATCTATTTTGTTTATCTTTCTCTACAACATCATTTGCTACTATCCATATAATTACACTTCGACTATAGTGCTATGAAAATTACATTGTTTTATATATTAAATTACTATACACCTAATAAGCTTAATGTATCATAACTCACCCTTTACGTTGAACCCTATGATGACATATGTCACAAAATTTTAAATTGTGAATGCCTATGGCTCATATCCTTTTCGCTCTCTTTGCTTCTTGCTTTTATCCTTCTCGCTCTCTTTGCTTCTTGGTATAAGTAGACCCCAACAAAAATAACAATAACGAATGTGTGGTTGAATCTATTGGAGTTCAACTTCTCAAATTATTAGGGGAGGAATCGTTTGGACCATATATCTAACATCTTTAAAATTGAGAACTATTGAGGGTTCACACTATCAATTTAAATATGTTGCAATTGTTATAGCAGATACATGAAACAATTATAGTCCTGGAACTGAGTTATTTAAGTGCAAAGGTTTACCCCTGTTGTCATTTTATCGTGACTAGATTTGACTTGTAAAACATACCTGCATACTATGAGAAGCGAGTTTAAACTTAATACTTTAGTGTACCATGCTAAGCTTACTGAAAAAATGCAGAAAATGCATCAGTTGAGTGTTCTAAAAGTGCAATAAAGGCTAATCCTTGGTACTTTTACTTTGGGAGCTAGATTATTTCAACAACTATCCCGACTTTCCACAACTATCTTCCACTCTCGCGGATCCTCATCTTTTGTCTCTCTATAATTTACATTAGTATCACGCATATAATGACAATGTCAGTGAAGCCTCAACAGTTATTCCATAGTGATTAGGGCATTATGCAGTATTCATTGTTCCATGCTATGAGTTCTTTGCGGTATGAACTATTACTTGTTCATTTTGTATTAATTAGTGGTATTTATTTTGTGGTATTTATCACTATTACGGTATTTATGTGTGTTCTTTGCAAGATTGATGTGATCCTAGTTTCAATTGTGTGGGGCCCATTGTGTGAAAAAATTGATTGTGCGGAGTTACTTTGCACCTTCACATAATGAAAGTCTCATAACAATGGATACTCCCACCACAAAAATCATTCTCTTTAAGATATCCTATCACCACTTTATCTTTAGTTCATGCTTTTTATTTATAAGATATAGTTATTTATTTTATATTTCTAACTTGTTGTCTTTTCTACAATTATTAATAAACTATAACTATATGTTATTAGAAAAAATTACGAAGGTTGAATCTGTTTTGTTTTTACACTTTAATAACGTATATAACTGAAACCTACTTTTCTCTATATATTTTTGTTTTAATATATAATAACTCAAAACTATTTTTCTTTATATTTATTTTGAAAATATTTTTTTTGTAAGTTCGGTAAGTCTTTCTTCATTCATTAAAGTAAAAGTAGGTTACAAACATGTAAAAGACGTTTAATGGACTCAACCTGCCCTATGGGAAACCAAGTTTGTTGGCCACCGAAACACATTATATGCCATCTAAAATCTGAAAGTTTTATATCTGTCCATCAAGGCTTTATATGCCTGTAAGTTTGACCAACAATTTTTACTAATATATCTACAAAATTCTATAGTATCCAACATATATAATTGTTAAAAGCTAGCAAAATTCCACCACAACTAAACATAAAAACATCAACTAATCAGAAGACTCCACTAGAGCTGGGTCTCATGCACTCGAAACCAACATCTTTGTCTGAGAGAGGCACTGAGTGTGCTCCTCAATGCGGCCTAGGCACTTGTTCTGATGTTGAATCTGAACCTAGATCAGTTGTAGCTCTCTTTGAATTTCCTGCAGTCCCGGGTCTGGCTCCCTGGCATGCTCCTAAGGGGTCATTATGGCTATGGCCACTAGGCTCTTCATAATCCAGTAAAGGTACACAGTGTGCTTGTACTGTGTGAGACGACCACAGGTGTTACTTGGGTCCAGGACAAGATCCTTCCATTCCTCCACCCTGACTTCCATGCCTGCTCGATGGTTAAGATTAGTTTCCTAGGTTTTAACCAAATGTTTGACATCTGTAAGCGTGCCTAAATCGTAGGCTTGCATCTCCTCCTTAAGTCTATGAGCGTCGGTGCACCGACCACTCCTTCTCGGTGTTCTGACTGAGGGCGATGCATTCTCCCTCGTCTTCATGTACCTGCTTCCATTTACATGGCCTCCAATATCGAACACTGTCATGTTGAGCGCAACTGGGCCAGTCTAGAAGCCCCACCACCAGCTCGAGCCAAGAAATATTCACGCAATAATAGAAGACACTAATATTATAGAGACCTACTATATAATTATTAGAGAGCATCACAAGACAGTCAGGTTCTGAGTTATGCCACCAAAACATAGTCCAATTCATCTCATGTGGGCTGCTCCATCGTATATCAACTCAGTGAAACACCTAGTAAACCAAAAGGCCATAGAAACATCCTCTACTCATGCAACAACAACCTTGAACATTATCACCACTGAGGAGTTCCTCATCATACTGAGTCCTCAACCAAACCATGCCAGAAGACCCATACAACCATAACATACCCTTGCCCAACCAAATTTGTAGTGAAACCCACCGCTTGAAAAACCTACTACCTTTTTCAGGCTGCATGGAACCTGACCTCCGCCGACACCCACAAACAGAGAGAAACATGCCCATGCAGGAGAGAATAATGTCGAACATAACTAAGACAGGGATAGAAACAATGTACTTGATATATATAACTTCACGCCATGACACCCCATACAGACGACTACCATATTGAACCAGACTAGGCCATCCCATAACCCTGACATTTTCGTGACTATGACACACATTCTTTAGGCCTAGAGGGGAGGTAAAAGAAAAAACATACCCAGTATCGATTTTCATTCTTTCATGTTGCAGTGATAGTTCCGGTAAGCAACACCTCCACCACGAACTCACCAGTGCAGAACACCAGCACCACAAAACAATCCAACTGAATCTGCCTGAGGGAGAAATGCTCAGTGATTGAGGTGTTGTCCACAAAAACAACTGGGCAGGGTACCACTTCCCTTGTGGGACCTTTCTGATCACACACTGCGTGTCCTTTGTCTTAAATCCACACCATTCTCGCATGCATGCACTGATAGTTGGCTGCCTCCCAGCCTTATCTCCTAATGTTACTCTCATTGCCTAGATCCCAAAGACGATTGCCCTGCCTTCTCTCACCCCAATCGAGGGGATATTTATTTTGAAAATCTTAATAGTTAAAATCTTATAAAATTTAATAGCCTAATTTTAACACTACATTATTATTTTGCATTCAAGATAAATCTTAATTGTGGGTCAATCTCATAATTAAAGGTTCTTTATGAAGTTGGATGCTAGAGGTGCATTTCATTAACTGAAGCACTTTGTGTATTAATTCCCGGCAACATGTTCGAGGCCCCACAAGCTTGATGTGAGCCTAGTTTCGATTGTGTGGGGCCCATTGTACGAAGAGATCCATTGTGCGGAAACTTTCATTGTGTGGAGTTATGTCGCAGCTCCGCACAGTGAAAGCCTCCACACAACACATATTGTTAACTCATTGTCCGGAGAGTTATTTTAATATCATTGTGCGACTAATCGTGAATTGGAGTTTTTTTTGGTATTTATTTGCATCTATTACTAGATGATGGAAATGTTAATAAAGTTATTGACATCGAGAAAACCAATAACACACTTTACCACACTTTACTTATGGCAACATAATTCCACTTGGATAATAATTAAACAATCTCTTAAAAAAATCGAATATTAATTAAAACATATAACTCTTCTTTACATTATTTATTAATTTATCTAAACAAACCTTACTAAAAACCCCTTAATTTGTGGAAAGCAAAAACAAAATCAATTTATAGTCCAACATAAGCGATAAGTATTGGTTACTATTGACGATATGCACACGATCTTAATTATATGTTAATTACAAGGGCACCTCAGTGTTAGGAATTGTTTTATATTTTCAACGATGTGTTGCAATTTAAAAAAAAACCTAAAGACTCTTTATTTTAAATGATATCAAGACATTGACCTCTTGTGTACGAATGATTGAGATTGTGATTAATATACTGAAGTTAATCAGATACTTTAAGCTTGCAGTGTTTTAAGATTAACAACATTTCTAAAGAGACGTTATAGTTTTTGCATGCAGGTCATGTACAACCCAAATTAGTGCAGAGGAAGTTGTGTGGAGGTGGTTGTGCGGAGGAAGCCCGTGCAGAGAAAAAATGCTTGTGTGGAGAGCTTACACTGTGTGAAAATATTAATCAATTAATTAGTTGTAGAGACAGGGACAATGTTGCATCGCAACTATTAATCTTGTTGGCTTATTTTTTTAATAGTTCATTAAAATTTAATGAATATTATATAGTATATATATTTTATATTTGTTAAACAATTTAATAATTAAAATAAGTTTTGTTTGTTTTTGTTTTATTTTTTCTTCTTTTTTTTTAGTTGGGTGGAGTTAATTTTGGGCCAATTTTTCTTTTGTGAATCCAAAATTTTCCGTTAATGCCAAATATTACATCTTCTCATAACGTATCTCAAAAACTTATTGGCCTCACTCTTCCTAGATTTGTTGGCCAGTAGGTGCATACCTAGATATATATTAAACTTCTAAAATGACAATTATTTACATAAACTAACAGGAAAAAAGTGTCATTATGCCTGTAAAATTAAAAGACAACAAATGATCATTAGATATCATCATAATTTACCAGGATATGATGATATAGAGTTGAGCTAGGGGATGGTGAGGGTTTGAATTCACAATGGGCACACCTTTCCATGTGAACCATCCTAGTTTCCAAATGGTCAAGCTGCTCCTAATGCACCATTGTCCTCTCCATAGATTGACGAGGTTGTCATGCATCTCCCACAGGTTTCATTGAAAGTTATTCATGAAGTCAGTTGTGTCATTGTGATCATCTTTCCGAGGCCGATTGACTTGGTCCAATGAGTTTCTCAACTATCAAAATATGCTCGCATTGTATTCCACAAAGGAGACATTTCCCACAGAGGGAAAGGACTGAGCGAATGGTGGGTCTACGGTTTCTCCATGTCCCTACTCTTGTTGTTGTTTCCACCACAAAAATCCCCTCGCTTCCATTCCTTTATGCACCCAACCTCATTGAGGATGCATATTCATCACTCTCCTTTGAACTTCTTGTCTCATAAAGAAAAAGTCCGTGTTGCGACAACTAATACTGCTAAGCATACAAGGATACTTCTTCTTCCTACAAGGGGTCACAAACATCCATGACCCCCAATGCAGACGCCACTTACCTGGGAAACCCACACAAGCCACCACAAATATTGCCCAAGATTGCAACCAAACAAGTTCCAATTTGTTGCTACCCAACTCGACCCCAGTGGAGGAAACACCCACCAACCCTCGAATCTGGTCGAAGAAAACTCAAATTGGAATATCCAGAAATCCAAGGATTTCAGAAGCACACAATCAACACACCACACAAGATCCCTCTTTTCCTAGATACAACTAACCCATCTAAATCCGGAAGGAATAACACTCATACCACTCAAATGCCCAACGTAATGATTCCCCTCCTGCTAGCAAACCTCTAGACTTCCCCACTTCCCCAGAGCATACAGAAGAAGCAAGGTAAAATGCTCTTTTCCCAACCATGTCTCTACCCCGACACACCTAGCAAGACTGGAACTTATAAGCATAAAAATGAATAGCAAAGAATGAACAACCAAACTGAAAACTTTATACTTGGTATGGATAACCCATAGCAGTTTTGAGAATGAGTCCCAAGCACCTGCCTCAGTGGTGTAGCCCAGTTGTTCCTCGAGACATTTCCCACTAGACAACTCAATGCCAGATTTATTTTTACCTTTGTTATGAAACTCTTGTACAATATGGTTTTCAAGGCCAATTCCATTCAAGATTCCCCCTGTCATCCCTAGTCTGAGATAGGGAGCCTTCCCCTTGAAGCCCTCCTCACTATTCGACACACAATTTTGGGCCAATTTTTATTTAAATGGTAAAAATAATTTATTTTCATGTGGTTTTCTTTATCAATCTTTTCGTATGAGATTTGAATTTGAACCTTATTCAAAACTAAAATTTCACACAAATCAACTCACTTACATTTCATGAGTTTAATACGTATTCACTAAATTTATTAAATTTTATATTTTATATTTTAATATTAGATTTCATTTTTATTTACTTGTGTTTATAAAAAAATATTAAATTTTAATATATTCATAAAAATATAGTGTTTAAATTTAAGAATATATATTTTCTTTTCAAAAACTATAAGTTTAAATAAGCGAAAATAGAGTATCTACACTTTAATAAATTTTAACAACCAAATAACTAAATAATAATAATAATAATAATAATAATAATAATAATAATAATAATAATAATAATAATCAATACTTATAATAAAATAAATATTAAATTTAATTTTTTTCTTTATTTTGTGTAAAATCTTCTCATTGTAAAATTAAATTACAGACTATATTGACTTTTTTAATAATGGTTACTAAAAAAAACTCAGCTTGATTATGCAAAAATCTTGGATTATGTTCATATGTACGAAATTGAAGTACTTCATTGGATTTGGTACTTATCTTGTTGAATATGTGTTGTATTTGCTTTAATGATCGTTGTGTCTATGTGAAATATTTCACTAGATAACTAACAAATATTTCCTTGCTCTCATGTGCCTCTCTTAGGATAGTATTATTACTTTCCTTCTAGAGACCCACTCTTGTCTCCCCTCTCGTGAAAATATCCTTTTACAAATTGCAATTGGTGTTTCACAACATCAACTTACTTGTTGATTTCAAAGGTTATGTGCATACTCTCTTATGTTATTCATTGCAACCAAGGAAAACATTAGAGCTATAGTGGTCAGGTCGATACTCCGGATGGGGCTCCTTCTCCAAACTGTGTGAGGTCTAATTGGGACTTCACATCGGGGAGACTTGGCGGAATCCAGCATCGTCAACGGGTTTGTTATTTAATATTTTGATTTGATCATAATTTCATTTATTTATAGTATAATTCAATATAAAAAAATATTCTAAAATAAAAAACTTGTGAAGAAAAAATATATTTCATCCATTTTTTTTTTAATTGGAAACAATTAAAGGTGGGAGAAGATGAAGAACGTCAAAAGTTGAATTCCATCATTTGAATTGGTGGACCATCTATGGTTCTTGACTTGTGTTGTTTCGAAGTCTATCGAGATCTTTGTTCCTTTTGTTTTTTGTTTATAGCAGATGGGTTACTTCCATTTTAAACAAATCATGCTTTGCATCTCTACATGTTAGATTATTGCACTCATGCACTAAAATATGAAGGTTTTGCAAAAGCTTGTTGTGTGCCTCTCTGTTTTCTTCCTCCCCTGTTTCTACACCCATCATATGCTCTCTGCAATTCATCAATCCATGAAGATGCCAATGCACTGATTTCAATAAATGAAGCCCTAGTTGATCCTAACTATCTGTTACATACCTCGACACTCTGATAACACCACCCATTACTCATGGACTGATGTCCATTGTGACCTCATGGGTCGAGTAGTGGCTCTACATCTCTCTTCAATGGGTATTTTAGGCCCATTCCCCACTCAGTTTACAAATATTCTAGTACTTCATTTGCTCGACTTCTCCAATAACTCCCTCAATGGAAGCCTCCCCTCTAATATATCAAACTTGAAGAATCTAAAGGTGTTTGATGCCTCCTTTAATGTCCTCAATGAAAGACCTCCCTCCAACATATCACAATTGAGGAACGTGGAGGTCCTCAACATCTATAACAACTCCTTGTCAGGGGCATTGCCACTGGATTTGGCCTATCTTGTGAACCTCAACCATCTTGGTCTTGGATATAATTACTTCTCATGTAGTATTCTTAGAGACTACATGAAGCTAAAAAGTGTACAGTATCTTTCACTATGTGGAAATAATTTGGGTGGAAGAATACCCGGAGAGCTTGGAAAACTGGGGAATTTGAAAACACTTTATTTGGGGGGTTGGGAAACATTTTATTGCACGGGGAATTCATTCGATGGTGGGATTCCTCCTGAAAAATGAAATTTGAGAAATCTTGTACAACTCGAGGGAGTTGAGGGAGTTACATTTGTCCTATAACAGACTACATAGTAATGTTCCATCTTTCATTTGGGACTTGCCAAAATTGAGGAACCTAGAAGTCCTCAACAACCATAACAATTCTTTGTCTGAGGCGTTGCCACTGGATTTGACCTATCTCATGAAGTTCAACTATCTTTTCCTCAGAAGAAAACAACTCTTAGGTAGCATTCCTGGTGAGTACGGGAAGCTAAAAAAATTATAATCTCTTTTTATAGATCAAAATAGTTTAAGTGGAAAAATACCTAGAGAGCTTAGAAAATTGAGAAATTTGAGAACACTTTCTTTGGCTGTAGTCTAACCAAACTGCTTTTTTTCCCTGAAAATCATGATTATTCTGGCAAGATTTTGATAAAATTCGGTAGGGTATTTTGTAAATCTAGGTTACAACTATCAAATTTCAAGGTTTTGAGTGCCCAAGAGGTTTTTGATGGTTTTGAATCCATCTCCACCATAAAAAACATGATTAAAACATTTCTACTGCAAGATATTTTGATTTTTTTTCCCGGATTCTGGCTACTTTTGGCGGTCCGGACAATTCTTCCGCCTGAGTAGACACTTCCCTTTCTTTGTCGTTCAAATCATTCGATGGTGTGATTCCTCCCGAGATAGGAAATTTGAGCAACCTTGTTGATCCGAACTTAAACAGGAATGCAACAACTTATAGATATAATCATAAACATAGAGATGCAGCAAAAAAACACTTCATTTCATTAATAGAAAAATATTGAACTATGCTTACAAACAAAATGGAAATAAGATAGCTTGGGCGATGGTAGCTTATCTATGAGAAGAGATGTGGCGGCTACATGGCCATGAACTGAGTTACAATGAGGCTCAAGGGACTTTTTATTATTGAACAATAAGGGGAAAACCCTAAACAACCAAAACCTAACCCGAGGAGATGTAACACCAAGAGTTGGGGTTAGTTGCGCATCCAACTTCCTAGGGTCGTAACTTGGTCATATTATCTCTGTTTGACGCGTATGATACCTTGTTGGAAAGATTTCTCCAAGGACTACAACTTTTGATGTGATTGCCTTGTCAATCTATTGTGGCCACAACTATCACCCCATTAAAACATGCTCTGACAACAAATTTTAAATCGGTCCCCTTGAAGTTGGATTTTTCGCTTCCCTGAATGATTTGCTTTCATCTCAGAAACTCTAACTCCATGCCGGGTCAACCCTTAAATTCTTAATGGGCAAGGCCTCCCCTTGAAAATATCTTTGCAACATGATTTATTTATAACCTGTACTCTTGTTCCCTCATCAGAACTTCCTCAATCCTCATAAGTGTCTCTGGCAAAATAGGCCCACATACATTATCGCCCCTACCCTTACTATGGCCATTCATGCACTTAACACACAAAAACCTCTATCGCACCTCATTCGCCTTCATAACTCTTTATGGCCGAAGTGCTTCGCAAAGCATACATGAATCATCCCTTTTCACTCATCGCACTTCGCATTGATCAAAGGGCAAAGGCGGGTTTATCATGAATGAATAAGAGAGACGCGAGTAAGTTCCCCACTGCGTCGCCCTGCCTGCCGGGTGGGGGAGTGGGCGGCCCGGGTGGCACTTGCACGAGGGTGCCCTCGTGTAGGCGCCACCTGAGCCGCCCGCGCCCGCGCCCGGGAGGCGTAGGGTGATTCCCAGAATCGCCCTGCCTGTCGAGCGGGGGCGCGGGCTACGCCTGCACGAGGGCGCCCTCGTACAGGCGCCACCCGGGCCGCCCGCACCCCCACCTGGCAGGCAGGGCGATTCCGAGAATCGCCCTGTGTCTGCCAGGCGGGGGCGCGGGTGGCCTGGGTGGCCCCTGCATGAGCCCCGCTCGTGGGGCTGAGGGAGGGTGGGTGGGGCCGAGGGCGGAGGGTGGGTGGGTGGGCGCTGGGGCGGAGGGGGTTCGGGTGGGGCGGGCGGGTAGGTGAGCGCGTCGGGCAAGGGGGTGGGTGAGTGCACCCGAAGGGGTGGGGCGAGCGGGCGGGCGAGGGCGGGTGAGGGCGGCCGGGCCGGGCAGGCGGGTGAGGGCCCCCAGGCCAGGTGGGCAGGTGACGGGGGGGGGTAGGTAGGGCGCCCGGAGGGGTGGGGCGGCCAGGTGAGGGCACCGGGAGGGGTGGCGTGTGAGGGTGCCTGGGCCGAGCGGGTGGGTGAGGGGGGCATGGGTGGGTCGCCCGGAGGGGTGGGGCGGGTGGGTGAGGGCGCCCGGGCCGGACGGGCGGGTGAGGGGGGGGTGGGTGGGGTGAGCGGGTGAGGGCGCCTGTGCCGGGCGGGCGAGTGAGGGCGCCTGATGGGGCGAGCGGGTGAGGGCGCTTGGGCCGGGCGGGTGGGTGAGGGCGCCCGGTGGGGCGAGCGGGCAGGCGGGCGGGTGAGGGGGGTGGGGCGCACCCACGGGTATTAAGCAAATGAGGTTGACCAGGCCCACCATGCTCACGATGGATATAATTGTTATTTTGGCTTAGGAAAATTATTAGTTTAAAAAAAAAATATTTTTCATTAAACTAATTTAATATAAAAGTTTTTAAGGAAAAAAATTTAACTTACCTTTTAATTGCGAGAATTCTTCGTTGAATATGTTGTTGATAGCGATTGTTGTTGATAGTGATTTAGTTGCTCCACAAATTCACGAGTCTTTCAACGATTTTCAGAAAGCCTGGATGTGATGTGAGTAATAGTGATAATGAAATTTTATTATATAAGTGAAGTTACAGAGATGTTTTACTGTACAGTTAATATGGGATAATTTATTTTACAATATTATAAAGTGAATATTATAGATTTGTTTTACAATGGGTTGAATGTGGGATAATTTGTTTTAAAATATTATAAAGTGAATATTGTAGTATTGGAAAACGAATATTATATGGTTTAACTATTATAATAATTAATGTAGAAGTTGTAGTGTACAATTTTAATTATGATTTCATAAAAAAAATTAGTTTACATTTTCCAATAAATTGTAGAACAAAGTAATGAAGCTAAATAAATTTAACAGACTTTTTGGAGGGAAATATTTTCGCGAAATTTTTTGGAGGGAAAATTTCATTCTTTAAGCTATATAATATCTTTAAGAGACTCTCCATTTGTATCATTCAACATCTTCTATTTGAAAGGGATGGATTGTTCTGATAGTGAAGTTTTGATTTATACACCATCAACTTCTTCATCGCGTAACAACTCTATTCATATTGATGAATATAGCGGGAATTCTTCCACTATGAATAGAAAGTAAATTCTTCCACTTAGTCCTGATTCTAAGGACTATGAGAGCAGCACTGATGAAAGAGGGGATGGAGAATTTCAAATAAATAAAGAGTCACAGATTCCACTTAGTCCTACTTCTAAGGACTATGAAAGCTGCAGTGATGAAGAGCATGATGGTGAAGTTAAAAAGAATAGAGTGCCACGATGTCCACTTAGTCCTAATTCTGAGGACTATGAGAGCAACAGTTTTGAAGAGCATGATGGTGAAGTTCAAAAGAATGGAGGGTCACAGTGTCCACTTAGTCCTAATTCTGAGGACTATGAGAGCAGCAGTTTTGAAGAGCATGATGGTGAAGTTCAAAAGAATGGAGTGTCACGGTGTCCACTTAGTCCTAATTCCGAGGACTATGAGAGCAGCAGTTTTGAAGAGCATAATGGTGAAGTTCAAAAGAAGGGAGTGTCACGGTGTCCACTTAGTTCTAATTCTGAGGACTATGAGAGCAGCAGTTTTGAAGAGCATGATGGTGAAGTTCAAAAGAATGGAGTGTCACAGTGTCCACTTAGTCCTAATTCTGAGGACTATGAGAGCAGTAATTTTGAAGCGCTTGATGGAAAATTTCAGAAGAATGGAGTGTCACGGTGTCCACTTAGTCCTAATTCTGAAGACTATGAGAGCAGCATTGATGAAAAGCATGATGTTGATTTTCAAAAGTATGGAGTGTCAAAGTGTCCACTTAGTCCTAATTCTAAGGACTATGAGAGCAGTAGTGATGAAAAGCATGATGTTGATTATCAAAAGTATGGAGTGTCACGGTGTCCAGTTAGTCCAAATTCTAAGGACTATGAGAGCAGCAGTGATGAAGAGTGGGATGGTGAATTTCAAAATATTGGAGTACCACAGTGTCCACTTAGTCCTAATTCTGCGGACTATGAGAGCAATAGTTATGAAGAGCGTGATGATGAATTTCAAAAGAATGGAGTGTCACTATGTCCTCTTAGTCCTAATTCTAAGGACTATGAGAGCAGCAGTGATGAAGGACAAGATGATGCACTTAGTCCTAATTCTAATGAGTATAAAGGTAGCAGTGACAAAGGACGGGATGTAGCATCTTGAATAAGTAAACAGTCACATTTTCAGCGTAGTCCTAATTCTATGGACTATGAGAGTAGCACTGGCAATGCATATGAGGAAGAATATCCATTAAACATCGAGTCATATTTTCCATTCAGTCCGAATTCTAAGGACTACGACAGTAGCACTGAAGAAGCGGAAGATGAAGAATATCCTCCAAGTCAATATTTGAAAAGCAAAGCTGATCATAGTGTGGATAACATTCCTCTTAATGATGATGAAAAGCCTTATACAAATGATGATCAAATGATGGAGATGTTGCCAAGAAATATTGTATCAAGGAGTAGGAGCAGACCTTTTCATATCAATGCAAGTTTTTCTAGTTATACAAGGGGTAGAGCAGAATATCTGACGAGAAGAAGTTCTATCAGTGCTCTCATTTCAACTGAATGTTGCCAAAAAGATTTCTTGAAACATATGGATTTCAAATTTGCATTAGAAAGCAGGAAGAGATATTTGTCAATGAATAAAAGTATGCAAAATTCATATTTAGTTGGGTGCATGCAATCTACATTGTCAAGTTATGATTATCATATTGGGACTTTTTTTATCTGTAGAAAAGGTTTCAAAATGTTTCATTCGATTGGGAATTTTCGTCTCTCGAGAATTCAAGAAAATTTGGAAAAGGATCCCACATTTTATTCAGAAGTACGTCATAAAAGACAGTTTGGTCCATTATCAAATACTGCAATGTCATGGATGAAAGATTTCTTTTCAAAGCATGGAGAGTGTATGCCAAATAGAGAGACAATACATATTCCAGATAATTTTTCAAGACGAGAAATCTACAAATTATACAAAGAATATGCATAAGGTGCTGAGGGACATGGCCAGTTTATTACATATCAATATTTTGTGAAGGTATGGATGAAAGAATTCAACTATGTCCGTATTCCTAAGATGACAAGGATGGGGATTTGCAGTACATGTGCTTCTCTTAAATAAAAAAAGGACAAATGTGAAGGCTCAGAAAGAGGTAAGCGTTCATAACTTTAACTTTTAAAATTGTATAGTCATCAACTATGAAAACATATTTCTTAATGAATCTCTTTATGTTGTGTAGATTTAATTGTCAAACAACTTTAGGAGCATCGCGAACAACAAACAAATGAAAGGAAGAAGTTGTACAAGCATCGAAAGAAGTGTTATGATAATCCGAATAAATATTTGGGTTTGATAATTGATGGTATGGACCAAAATAAAACACTTTTACCACATTTTGTTTGCACACCCAAAAATTTACAGGAGGAAAGCTTTATTCAATTTCACTTGGTCAGTTGTATGGTCTTCAATGGGAAAATGTTGCCAAGGGTGTACTTCATAGCTCCAAATATTCATAATGATGCAAATCTGACCATAACCATAATTCATGATGTGATTTCTCATTGGTCTGGTAATCTTCCTGAAGTTTTGTATCTACAATTGGACAACACTTGCCGTGAAAGAAAAAATCAGGTTGTTTTTGGATATCTAAACATGCTTGTTGAATTGGGAATTTTTCAAAAGGTAAAGATTGGTTTCCTTCTTGTTGGGCACACTCATGACCATATTGATCAGATGTTCAGTCGTTTTTCAGTCACATTGAGGAGGAAGGAAGTTGGGAGCTTGCCATCACTAATTGAATGTATTAAGAAATCATACATGCCAGAGCCTACTTTTGATGTGTTGGAAGAAATTGTTGACATGCGAAGGTTTATTCTGGGATCATATGGTGAGGGGAAATGCATTGAACAACTTAATGACATTAGCTTCCAACATCAATTTCGTATCAAAAAAATTGATGGGAAAACACTAATATGGGGCAAGAAGTATTCAACTACTACAGAATGGGCACCGTCATCAGGATTGCAATTTTTGAAGTTCATTCCAGATCATCCAATATTTGCATCAAAAATATTGTTATTACAATCAGTTGGTGAAGTTCAGAATGCACTTAGACAGAATAGGGCTATAAATTATTTTGATTGCTTGGAAGAAATTAAAAAATGTATTAGATATACATATGAGTACTTTGACATTGCTGATTCAGTTTGGTGGGAGTCGTTTTTCAATAATCAAAGTGATATCATTTTGACAACAATAAATGAAGATATACCTTTGAAAAATCCATTTATTTGGCCACAAAATGTGTCGAATGAACATGAGGAAGTAAACATTGTTGAACAACAACAATCTCAAGGTATTATTAATTCTTCATAGGCAGCGGAAAGAGAGATGTATATTGGTTCCAGAAGATCTCGTGCACAACATGAAGCCATGGAAGACCTTTATAGGGGTTCAGTACAGGATATTAAGGAGGGTTGCATGAATGCAGTGCTAGCAGATGGAGATCCCAATGGCTATCCATTTTGGGTTGCTAAAGTTATAAAGGTCTTTACAGAAAATGAGGATGTTACAAGTGTTGAAGTACATTGGTATGCCACAAATACACACCCATTCAATGGTCTGTATAAGCCAGAGATGGTAGTTGACAAAAAAATGGCGGAAAAAGAAAAAGAGAGGGTACAAATGTAAATCGCCGCCGCACAGACATATTAAAATTGGAGGATGTAGACATACTTGTTTATGACTTCAATTTAACAAAGAGAGGAACTCTTCGCTTCAAGACGATAGAGATTCTGAAAAGGTTGTTACTAGAAGGAACAGTGTTGATATGGGAGTCACCTGAAACCAGTCGTAGATCTAGAAGAATTTTGAAACCTGAAATGTTGGGCATGCATGTGGACTCAGATGGGGCACTAGTTGACGAAAGAGAAGAATATGGAACATCTTCATCAGCATCCAGTCACTCATCTGAAGATGTGAATTCTGATGGTGTGCCAGAAAACATGAGTGATTTTGAATAATTGTTTAAGGCAATTTATATAACTGATGTATGCATCGTATCTTCAAATAAAATTAATGTTTTCCATATGGTGTTAAATGAGAAGTTATGAGGCATTTTTATGTTGTTGGATTATATGTCTTAATTATGATAAATTTTATTGTTTAAAATATCTACAATGCAATATTAAATTAGAGATATAAAATATGTTTTATTCAATATACAAATAATGACTTTTGAATGCATTTAGTGATGTAATTTGTTCATAATGTCATGGTTTTTTAATTTTATAGTTGAAAAAATTTCAAATTTTTTTTGTATCTAGCATGTTATGGTTGAAAACATGTTAAATTTATACTTAGGAAAGAAAAATGATATTCTACCAAAAACATTAGTGTGTTTTTTCCCGCATAAACAACTTTGTTTGACACATAAAAATTTGGTTTTATTAGCATTTTTTTTTAAATTTTGAAAATTGTCCCTAAAAAAAAAATCATTGTTCCAGTGTCATCACTTTCATTTTGAAGCTATATTTTGCACGAAAATTTCATAGTAAATTTTGTAGTCACTGCCAATTTTAAAACATGTTCAAAATTGATGCCAAAAAATAAAAACACCGTTCCAGTATACACACTTTTCGTTTTGAGCACTGTTTTTGATGTTTTTTTGGGGTTTTTTGGCCAGAGTTCCCATTTTGAGTTTATAGTTCTCGTTTCAAAGTTTACATTGTTGAAATTTTAATGCAAATAAATCGCCTTTTTTGGAAAATTCTGGTACATCACAAGTCTAAAACTATTCTCAAACAGATTCTTATAAATGTATCAATTTTGTAGATAAACCTATGGTTGAGTCTTTATTTTGGAAATTATATTTTGATGGAGCTGGAGCAGGTTACATATTGGTTAGCCCTGAAGGGGAAAAAACTATGTTAGCTTGCAGACTTGAGTTTGAATGCAAAAACAACAATGCCAGATATGAAGCACAAGTTCAAGGGTTGTACAAAGACATCGACCTTGAAATCAAATATCTTCAAGTATTTGGAGATTCGGAAATTATAATTAAACAGGTGAGGAATACTATACATTGTCTCTCTAGAAATTCGGAACATTATCAATCACTAGTCCAGGACCTCACCTCCCATCTTACAGCATTCAACATTTCCCTGATTCAAAGACTTCAACATGCAAGTACCGGTATTTTGGCTAATGTTGCATCCAAGCTTATTCCACCAGGAGATTATAGTCCTGATCGCTTTTCTATAGAATTAATTTTTAGGCCTTCTATTCCCGACAACATCACCAATTGGCGAGTTTTTAATAATGATCTGGATATCATAAATTTTCTAACATCTGATGGCTCTTATGATGACCAGATAATAGATGAAGATCAACATGACAACCAGCTTAAGCAGGAAACAATTGCAAATTCCATACCTAAATCTGTGGTTAAGTTAGAAGATTTATATGATCTTAAGGACAGATTCAAGAAACCTACTAACTCAAAGCTTCAAATTTCAACTTTGAGGTTTAAATTAGTTAATCTTGTAACTGACCTCAAACCTCAAAATATTAATCCAGGACTTGGTCTTACATCTTATGAAAGACTAGCTTTTATCCATTTGTTAAAGAAATACAAAAATGTTTTTTCTTGGAACTATGAAGATATTAAGACATATGATACTTCCATCATTCAACATACCATTCCTATGATATTCGATGAAAATCCTGTACAATAGAAGTTGAGAAAAATTCACTCGAATTTAGAAAATCAGATCAAATCTAAATTGAATAAGCTTCTCAAAGCCAAAATATTTTTTCCTGTCAGGCATTCAAGGTGGGTTTCTAACCTTGTTCCAGTTAGGAAAAAGAATGGTGATATTCGAATATGTATAGACTTTCGAAATCTCAACAAATCTTGTCAGAAGGAGAACATTCCATTGCCTCGTGTGGAACAAATACTGCAATCAGTTGCAGGCCCAGAGCTAATGTCTTTTCTGGATGGATTTTCAAGTTATAATTAGATTCTCGTACATGTAGATGATCTGCTAAAGACCACATTTCAAACCAAATGGGGAACATATGCTTACCAAAAGATGCCATTTGGATTAATTAATGTTGGTGCAACATTTGAGAGAACCATGGATATAGCTTTCAAAGGTTTGTGAATAAATTAGTGGTAATTTATTTAGATGAGATAATTTTGTATTCAAAAAAGCGTAGTAATCATTTAAAGGATTTAAAACAAATCTTTGACAATTGTCATAGATATGGAATTTCTCTAAATCCCAAGAAATCTTTCTTTGCTTTGAGTGAAGGAAAACTTATTGGATTTATTGTATCGAAATATGTCATTCACATTGATCCTGATAGGATACAAGAAATTTCTAAAATCTCTTTGCCTCATAATAAAAAATCCATGCAATCTTTCCTAGGTCAAATAAAGTTTGTCAAGCAATTTTTCCCTGGCTTTTCACGAATTGTTTTACCCCTCCAATCTATGATTAAGAAAAAATTTCTTTTTAAATGGGGACATACCGGGCATGAAGCTCTTAATATTATTAAACAAGCAATCATAAATGTTCCCTCTTTAACAACTTGGAATTTTTCTAATCCTTTCATTTTATATACCTTTGCTTCCGAGACATCATATGTAGCTATATTGACACAGGTCAATGATGACAAAGTCGAAGCACCAATTTCTTTCTTTAGTTCCAATTTGCATGGGTTGAATTAAATTATTCAAACGTTGAAAAACAGGCTTTTGCTATTTTCAAATCAATAAAACATTTCAGACCCTTTGTTCTCAAAACTCACACTAAGGTAGTAGTTCCATTCTCAGCTGTGAGAAATTTACTAATGCAAAAAGAAGTAGATGAGAAAAGAGCAATTTGGGTAACAACACTGCAAGAATATGACATTGAGATCAGACCAGCTAAAATTGTTAGAGGTAAAGGTTTTTGCAGAATGTTAGCAAGAGCATCCAACTTACCAACACTACAAGATTCAGGTGATGATATACAAATATGTGAGGTAAGCCTCAACGATACTGAATCTAAATATGTTGATATCATCTTTTATTTGAAGAATGGATATGCCCCTATGCAACTTAGTTACAAAAGAAAAAGGGCTTTGAGGATAAAAGCTAAGCAATATGAAATCATCAATGATGTTTTCTTTAGGAAGAATTATGATTTTGTTTTACTTAGATGCCTTAAAAAATCTGAGGCAAAAATGTTTTGTAGGAACTCCATGATGGACAAGCTAGTGGAAAATTTGGAGATACAACAACACATAAGATCATGCATGTTGGCTATTATTGGCCAACCTTATTCAAATATGCACACAAATATGTAAGGAAATGTAAAGTTTGTCAAATAGCGGCTGGAAGACAAAGGAAACCTACATTACAGTCGCAGCCAGCCAACATTGAACAACCATTTGAGCAATGGGGACTAGACATAATAGGTGAGATCATTCCTCACTCTTCAAAGCAGCATAAATATATTGTTACAACAACTGATTAATTCACTAAATGGGTGGAAGAAATTCCAATTAAGGTAGCCAATTCTAAAAACATCATTGAATTTATTGACCAGTTTATTATTACCATATTTGGCCTACCAACTACCCTCATGTTTGACAATGCATATTATTTCACAGGCAATGCCATGACAAAATTTTCTCTTAAAATAGGTTTCAAACTTAAATATTCCACAAACTATTATCCTCAAGGAAATGGTTTGGCCGAATCTACAAATAAAAATCTCATAAGGATTATTAAACGAACGTTGATGAAAGTCAGAAAAACTGGCATAAATATTTAACATTTGCTTTATGGGCAGATCGAATAACATAGAAGGCCTCAATAGGCACTTCTCCTTTTAATTTGGTCTATGGGAAAGAGGTTTTTCTTCCTACAAATGTATCTATTCCATCTCTAGCCCTATTGATATTTTTTGAAGAAACTCCTTCCTCTTCTATGCAATTAAGACAATCGCAAATCCTCAAACTCGAAGAAGAAAGAGACAAAGCCAAGATCATACATGCACATCATCAACAGTTAGTCAAATCTTCATTTGATGCGAATTTTGTAAGTCCTAAATCCTATCAGCTTAGAGACCTTGTATTGAAGTGGGATAAAGCACACGAGGAGGAAGGTAAGCATACCAAATTCTAAAGAATGTGGCTTGGCCGATTTCATATTGCAGAACAAATCAGCCCATCAACCTTTTTATTGCAAGATATATCAGGCAAAAGAGATTCTCTCCCTATTAATGGGTAGATTTTGAAGAAATATTTTTCATAGAAGATAACCTCTTCTATCCCTTGTACACTATTGCCTTTACTTTTTCTAGGAAAATAAAAGTTAAATACTATTTACCTTTGGCATTTCAATAAAATGCTCTTTCATATTTTGATTTTTTGCTTGTATAAGTAGAGATTGTTGAGAAGATAATTTTCACATTTGAGACATAAGCTAAGTTCTATTTCTCTTAAACTTTCTTGTTTTCCACCAAAATCATTTATCCTTTGTAAAACCTCAACTCTATAATGAGACCTTTTTTCTACCATCAATCAAGAAAAGTATCCTTGACAAAGCAAAGACTCTTTACAGATAAGTACCTTTAACTCTATAATCGTCATCTAGAAACTCTTAAGGAGTTAATGATTCTCCCCATCTAGTAAACTTTTCTCTTTTTAGAGTGTAATTCTAAAATATACTTAAACTTAAAGGATAAGAGGTCTCATCAAGAGCTGACTTACCATGTTCATAGGGAAATAATAAACTGACATTACCAATATTGCATATCAAAACAGGGTAATGGCTTGAGATTATTTTAATCAAAAGACAAGGGGTCTCATCACGAGCCAAATTGTTCAGTTGAGTTACAACCAGTGAATGGCATTGTCAATTTTGGCCACCAAACCAAGACAATGACCTTTAAGTAGAAAAAAATGAAAATTTTTAGAAGAAAAATATAAACTATTTAGAAAGGAAAGAAAAAGGAGTAAGTGTATGAATCCGAACTTATCTCTAAAAATTTCACTCTTATCTGGATGGGATACTGAATCATTGATGGTTAAAAGGTAACCCTGTAGAGGCTATGGACGTCTGGTGGCAGCAGAGGCTCTACCTGTGACAAATGAGTAAAACTAAAAGCTAATATGCAAGAGCCCCCTACTTTATCTTTAAACCAACTAAAGACTGATGTAGACAAAGGAATTTTTATTTTGAAGAGGATATCAATTGGATGGTAATTAGGTGGATTTTTTTATTATTTAGAGAAATGCTACTTATCATAGGTTTCATGTAATTCCTATTTTTTGAACTATCTTTATTTTGGAAGTTTTAGAAGTTTCAAAAGACTATCAGAGATAACTAGTTCTTCCAGTGAATTGCCAATTGTTGTGCTGTTCAACAACCCCCCCATTTATTGATTTAATAGTTAATATTCTATTAATAAATGGGGACCCTTTATAAAAAAATCCTCCAAGAAAAATTTAGCACTTAAGCGCTTTCTTTTTAAATTTTTAGAAATAAATTAAGATATCAAGTCAAATCCATTTAAAGAATAGCAATTCTCACTTTTATCGCATATCACTGGACCAAGTGTGTCAAAGGTTAATTAACAACCAAGATCCATGGATTGCGATGGAAGGGATCACTGTAATAAACTTAGGATATGATTAGACTTTCCATTTAAAGCTAAGACTTAAGGCATTTCTTATAAAATGAAGCGCCTATCACGATCGCATATCAGCTTTCACAAAAAACACAACTCACAAAGCTTGTTGGAATTTGCGAACTGTGATATTGCATTAGAACAAGCCAATACTTATTGCATCGTGACACTTTACTTAAAGGCCAATCTTGTGGATTACAAAAGTTTGCAAAGCATGATGAAACCCAGACCTGATAAAAATACATGTTATAAACTACAAGTTAAGTCCGATGCTTAGTAAGAAGGCAATTTATGCAATAATTATTCATTTAGGCAGAGTATGCTCTAAACAATGAAAAGTATGTCGCTCACCTCACATCTCGCAGAATTCTAAATAACTCCGGAAAAAAGCACAGCCAAAAATACGATATTGCGCTTTACGATAATCTTATCACAATCGCATAATCGACATTTCACACATTAAACTCGCCACCTTAAAGTTTTTCCCTTCTCGTTTGCGATGCGGTAGTTTAAATGATTAATAAAGGAAATGATATCTTTTCATCTACTTTTTGAATAAAATCTCCTTTGTTGTCACCTTTCGAGGTTAACTGTATCATTTAATTCTCACTGTCATTTTTTCTTTGTGTTTATCGATAACTCCCATTGCCCCATTTCAGGAAATCTCTGTAGAAAACATCTTTAGAAAGAATGGTGAAGAAGGGAAAGGCGATTCCATCTGAGAAACTAGACATGGTACCACTTTTCTCCGATACCACATGCAGTAAGGACGGAGGAACCACGACATGGGAAGCCATGTATAACTTGTTAAAAGAAGAGAAGCCTAGGCCACTGGTAACAAAGGCCATGACTAATGCCCAGGAGTCATGTTATGCCTCCTACTTTGAAACAACGTGTTCATTCTTACACCGAATAGCTATGAGACCAAACATAATACCATACATGGATATTGTAAAATGGGTAATTGATGAGGTAGACATATCAGACAAAACTTTCAAGAATAAAAGGCAACAGGTCATGGGGTCTTTCTCACCAGACAATTTACGACTAATGTACCATCTACTAGAGCCTCAAAAGCTCTATAACAAAGAGTTCCTTGAGAGTTTTGCCAAAGAAATCGAAGACCCATTGGATGTTACACAGACTTGGAGGTCAAGCAGAGGCAAACTCAAACAAAATAAAACTGGTATGTAATCAATAGCATCCATCTCTCCCCCTCATAGCTTCGCAGCTACAATGATATGTAGGTTATTCGTAGACCCGATAACACCAAATTTCTATGGAGTGGCTCTCATTAATAGATGAAACAATTAATGCAACAAATAAGAACTCTGGTCAGATTTTATCAAACAAATTAGCAAAGGCCATTATGGAATATAGAAAGAAGAGAAGTATTTCTTCAAGGATTTCCCCCCCTTTCTTTATCAGTGCTTTTGTTATGGACGAAATTTGTTTTTGTTCTCAGTTTCCGAACATGGGATGGAAGTGGACTGTATAGAACCCGCTTCCCATCTAGATATACCATAAAATTCTGTGGGAATCTCAATTCCCCCCCCCCCCCCCCCATTTTTACAAAATCTATCAGGGCGTTATGCTTCCTATTCATAAAGAAGTTTTTGATAGAACAACCCCTAGGTTTTCTAAAGAGGTCGAAGTAGATATATTTCCAGTAGCCAAATGGTTTGGGGAAGAGAAATTCACCTACATTAGAGTTTTTTGGAGCATTGCTTCTCCACATGTCCCCCCATATTATGTCCCAGACAAGCTATTAGCCAGAGAAATAGCTTACTAGCCAACAGGGGAGGGCGGTTTAATGAGAGGGCTAAAAGAACATAAGAAATCCATTTGGCAAACCTTCCCATTATAATGTGGTTCTTTTGCACTACACGATTATGGACATGCAGTAAAGGAAGAAGAGAGTATTATGTCTCTAAAATTGGCTATAGTTTCAGGAAGGCAATATGACCCAAATCACGTTGCTAAGGAATTTACTACTATGGTAAAATTCAAACAGTTCACCCATGAAGAGGATGCCTTTGGTGACCTCTTCCAACAAGAAAAAACATTTTCACAAGTTCAACATATGGCATCCTTATTTTTGACCCCAGAAGATATTAATTCTTTCCATGTGTACATGAATAAGAGACTGTTAAAGGTCCCATTGGACCTATCACTGATTGAACCAATAAGAGATCCAACTCCTAACGTAATCTTGGAGGGAAGTTCCAAAGAAAATTCTGAAGAAGAAACCCAAGAGAAGTCAACTCATGAGTCAGAGTACTTAGAAATACAATCTCAAAATGGGGGACAAAACACAAATAAGAGTCTGAGAAAGACACGTTTGGAAGTACAGAGGAAATGGATGAATAGGCCTTGGCAAAGAAGCAGGCAGAGGTTGCTTCTACTTCAGCTCAGTCAGGTAAAGCTCCAGTCATTGACCTGGAACAAGAACGGGAGAAATTCAATAAGAATCTCCATACAGACACAATTCTTGAGTAAACATCTGAATTGCAAACCCCCAATCAAACTCATCATAAAGAAAATCCAGAAACAACAGGGGAAGGAGCTACATATAGTTGGGATATTGAGATTATTCTTATTGTTCCTACTTCTGAAATTGTCTTGAGAATTGAAGAGATATCTCCATTAGATATATTCTATAGTCCTACTCATAAGGTTGTAGTTAAAAGACAAAGGAATAAAAGGAAACTAGACACTACTCCTATTACGACTCTAGAAAATGAACCAATGGATGTTGTGTGGAAGGGCACACCTGTCGACCCATCAGAGAATCTTACAAAGCTATTGCAGTTGGCAGGAGCATATGCCACAAAAGCCATTGATAAAGCGATGAAAGTTCGAATGCCGTTGAAGGAAAAGGAACATAAAATTCTGCTGCTTGAACAACAATTAGCACAAGAAAAAACTAATCAGCAAGCAAAGAGATAGGTAGCCCAGCTTCAAAGAGAATTCGAGCAAATGAGAGTGCAGTGCTAGGCTAGCTTATCAGAAAAGGATTCCCAAATTCGTCAAATGCAAGCGATGGTTGATAAATTCAATGACAATCTGCAAATTGATGAATTCATCAAAGAACCAATCAGCCTCAATTCCCTATTAATGCGACAAAAAGAAATATTCTACCAGAAAATATCGCAAATAAATCCTTACTGCAAAACCAATGATAAATTGATGAACAAATTAATTGATATGAGGTTTGAGTATGAATAAATCCACAAAAAGGTTTCTAAATTTATCACCTGTCAAGAATATGAAGATGGAAGAAAGGCTCACCTACTAAAAGTGGAAGAGTACCACAAAGATATTTTTTTTACAGATTGGGATTCTCAATTGAAACAGGAAGAAACGGTGATAGTGATAGCAATTAGAGTAGAAAGTAGCATAATAGAAGCCATAAATGAAAAACTCCATAGAGCCAACCTTGACAAAGAATGTGTACCAGGATTTCTACCGAATGTCAAACAACTAGAGCAGTAGTGGAAATAGACAGTGCAGGAAAAGGAAGAGGCAATTAAATAGCTAACCACACTGAATTGGGAGACATACTGGAATTTTCTAGTAAAACCACACAGCCAGTGGATGACTCTGCAGTGTTTAACAACCTCTACACAAAATATGGTGTCAACATTGACATATGCCATATTTGTTGGGTAGTTAAAATCTACAATCATCCAGCTACCTCAGCTCAAGCCAATGATCAATATTTGCGACCTCGGGGATCAAGCTAGCATATTAAATTAATTCAAGTTCAAAGGAGCTAGTCATTAATTTAATTTTATTTCTAGTTTTAATTTTTCCCGTTCTGAGGAAGGTTGTTTGAAACCTCCTCATCTATTTTTGTAATAATCTATTTTGAGGCATATATTTTAGTATTTAAACCCCTCTCATGCATTTAGAGAGCGGTCCAATAATTTTATCAAAAACACTTTTCAAGACATTACACTTCTGTACTTTTGAGAAGTCTTTGATGAAATGAATGGAATGGGATCTATTTTTCTTTGAATATCTAGCATGCTCTGCTGAAATTCACTTATGTACTCTTAGAATGTGTTGGATTGAATGAAATTGGGTCAATATTGCTAAAGCACATGAACAGGACTTATCATATATGGTACTTTTATCATATGATTATGTTTTATTTATGTATTAAGAAATACTTCTTCTCTCTATTGTTTTATGTATGAAAGTTGGAATTATAGTTCTGCATTATTACACTTCTGTATGATGTTAGATCCGATTCCATTTTGAATACATGAATGATTTTTATATGTGATATATTTCTTTGAATTGTTTTGTCTAACTATTTATCCAAAAAAAATTATTGTTAAACGATTTCATTTCTTTTGGCATTTGAATGATCCTTATTACCAATTGTTGTAAGACATCATTATAGATCGATATCTTATTTTATTCCCGGGTATATTTATAGTTAAATAATGTTATATTAAGATATATGCATGTGTTTAGTAGTTAGATTATATTACACTTAGTTGAATCATTTCCCGTTACATCCTATATCATCCCATCAACATTATCAAATCAATCCTCACTGGGAGATTGGTCCCACTATCCCCAGTCAGAGCCACTATACCAAACAAAAAAGGATCTGTTTTCAAGGTCTAGACCGGGTGGTTATCCCCCATGTTGTTGTAGTGAAATTCGAGGCTTCATCATCATCCAATGGTGATGGCTATGCACACGTCCAAAGATCATATCAAGGACTTCTGCGATTTTTAAAATTTTAATATTTCAACAAGAGGGAGACCCACTCTTGTATATGTTTTAAGTGTGATGGAACTTGGAACATATTAGCTCATAACACAATAAAATAAACTTTTGAAAAGGCCCATTTTTTTTTATTTTAATTTCTTTGCTTTTATTTTTGGGATTCATGCACAAAATTCTCTACCTTTTTTTCTATTTTTGTTCTTTTCATTGTTTTTTACATACAGAAAATAAAGGAAAAGTATTAGTGCTACAACACAAGGAAAGGGGTAATTGCTTGTTGTGTCAATAAAACTTATCTAGAATCAAATATTTGCATAATTTCATCAACAGAAGAAAAGCAACGATGCTATAATGATTCAAGATTTATCTCATAATTTTTAGAGGTCTGGTTATTCATAATAATAAATATATTATGGATGCGAAAAGGCACATAAAGAAATGACTTCTTCTTTGACCAATGACTGAAAATGTATACAGTCAGGGGGTGTAGGATATTATGCAAAAGTAAGACAATGAAACCCTTATATCTATATATCTATATTATATATATATATATATATATATCTAGTATCAAGTGTCAAATTTTTGGTCCTGTAACAGAGAAAGACAAAGTAACTTGGTACCAATAAATGAATATGTATGCCTACAAGTTAGAAAATCTATTAGTTTGTGAAAAGAGGAGAAATTTTGTTTAGCATTTCCTGCTAGGTATCATTCTTTAATAAAGGTGTGAGGGTCATCCCTTAATGAGATTGCAGATTTGGATCATCTATGATTCACAAAAATAATGGGTATTTAGGTATGTCAAAAGGCATGAAACAAGAAAATTATCCTCTTTTTATTGAATGAATAGAGGGGTGATGCATGACTACAATTTTTCATGGAACAGTGAAGAAGCTCTAAATATGTTAAATGAAACAGATGCTATTTGAGTATTTGTCTTGCTCTTGTCATTGAGAGGGAACATTTGTCTTTCACCATGATAATGTCGATATGATTTTGTGCCTAAGACCTTAGGGTCTCAAAGGCTCCCATCTGATGTTCATTGTTTTGTGAAGAAAAATAACTAATTGAACTATAGGGTTTAAAAAATAAAATGTCATATTGTATGCTTTTGTGATTCATGATATAATGCTCAGATCTTTTGGAGAAATCACATAGATAACAAAGGGTTGAAGAGTTTTGAACCTAGATCTAGGTTCATCATCAAGACCACGATGAGGAGCAAGATCAACACACCAAAAATACATTGATCGTTGGAATTTACTGTATATATTTTTGGTCTATTGTTCTTGCTCCTCATCATGGTCTTGATGATGAACCTAGATCTAGGTTTGAAACGCGTCGACCCTTTTTTATCTATGTGATTTCTCCGGAAGATATGAGAAAAATAAAATTTATTAATATTAACCTTAGGGTGACCTGTTATCATGACAAGACTTTAACTGTGGGTTAAAATGATAACCACAATTATGTGTCAAAAGCCCTTTTGAAATTTTTTAATGAAAGAATAAGGCTTGCATTTTTTATAGATAGGAATGCAATCATATTCCCATTTTCAAATAGCCTTTTATGAAAAAATTAGAAATATATAAAAAATGCTACAGTTCGAGTCACAGAAAAAACTATTTAATTTCAGACTAAAGCATATAAATACAATCCTGGCAGGTCAAAACATTTATGCAAATTATAATGACAATTTCAAAAATGTGTGTAAGGATAGGTATCAATTTAAGAATCTTATGAAAACAATGAGCAATTTTGTGCTTGAGTTCTCAACCTCAAGGGCTTTGTTGTAGTTCCTAGAGACAACCTTGGATTGCTTACAAGACCAGTGCCTGGGCACATCTAGATTTGGAGTGTCTCAAATGATTCTCGGTAACGAGACCTCACACACACACACACAGATATATATATATATATATATATATATATATATATATATATATATATATATATAGATATATATATATATATATATATATATATATATATATATATGTATGTATATGTATATGTATATTATATATATATATATATATACATATATATATATATATATATATATATATATATATACATATATATATATATATATATATATATATATATATATATATATATATATATATATATATATATATATATATATATATATATATATATATATATATATATATATAAGAGAATGGGTTGGTTCATTCATCTAAAGGAGTAAGACATGGATTTCAGGTATTTCTTCACATGTACAAATCACAGAAATATATGCATGAAACCATGGAGGCCGAGTAGTTCAAGGACTTATAGCTTAATAATATTTTGTGGAGAAAATGAGAGAAGATAAGGAGAAAGAGAAACTCATCACATAGAGCATAAAGCTTCAAGAATTCTACACTTAACACATATAGATTGATGCATTAAGACTTTCTATACTTATTTGAGTTACTGGTAGATATAATGGATGAAAGAGGGATTGAATGCTATGATTCATGTAGTGTAGATTTAAAGATATAATTTCAGTAATCCATACAGGCACATGCATTAATAATGTCGATACAAATGAATATGTGAGGAAGTTACAGGCATATGTATTAACATATCAATACAAATGAATCTGTAAGGGAGTTAGAAATATTTCTAGCAGCTATGATTGCATGAATTCAGAGAAGAAACATGAACATAATGGGTTTTAACAGAGGAATAACATACTGTAATACTTGAAGGGGGAATCACCACCATTTCCTTGATATTCTGAAATATTTCTATTACAAAGCCATACAGTCTGAAAATAACATGTAGTGTTTTCTTTTAGAATTTTTGAACCTTTGTGAAGTGTTTCTTCCCCCTATTTATCTAGATAGGGGAGCATAGAAAATTGATTACAACAAAATATCTTCAGCTAAGTCTCAGATTTCAAATTGAATAGTTGTCTCGTCTAGGGATGGCTCTGTGGCCCAAAAACATTACAAAATTAATTGCCTCATTGAAGGGAGGCACATTACAGGACAACAAATAAGTCAAAATAAAATGAACATGAAAAGAAGATATCTACGTGCCCATCCCTACGATTGTTGCTACTTCAGGTTGGACTATTCTCACGGTCTAGAATCCTATGTTACTCAGATGACTCTTGTCGTTTCAACCTTTACTGCTTGAACTATTCATCTTTTAAAGCTGGGAGTGTGTGCTATTAGTTTCATGCAGCAGTACTGAAGCAGGTGACCTTGGGGTGGTACTTCATTTTCCCTCTATATGGGACACCATGCCTAATAATTAAATCCTCTCAAGCTACTAAGTCCCTTTTCACTCTTGTCAACGCTGACCCTGATTCCTTGTCACAATGGGCCTTTCTAGATCAGCCCATGTCGAGTTTGAATGCACCACCTATTTTCTTAAAAGCCACAACTGCCAACCCATCACGCCTTTAAAGCTCTGCAAAACACTATCAGTGCCCTGATATGCCTAATAATGCACTCACGATGTAATACAGAGGACTTTCCTATGCTATCCCTTCTCATTATAACCTCACAAAATAGGTGAGTTCCGATCCCCCTTAGTCCCTTATGATTCAACCCCTTTTCCTTCATGTGATCGGGAGCTATGACTAGGTGCTTAGTCCTTGAGCACTAGGGCCATTGAACTACCTATTGGGGGGATTTTTCCTTTATTATATGAAATCCCACATACAGTGACTTATAACATTTTACCTTTAACATTTCCCCTTGACATTGTGATCGTCGATCTGCAGGATTGGGCCCACCTGGGGTATCGCAATCGCAACATGGGAGAGGAAGCCTCTTTACCTCCTTTCATAGTGCTGGCCAATTGTCTGGATGTGAAATATTCATAAGGTATAACAAAAAATATATTGCATCTGGGAGGGTCTTCACATATCGCAATCACAAGCCGAGAGAGATATACCCCGCAGAATATGATTAATAAAATATTGCATCTAGGAGGATCCCCCGCATATTGCAATCTCAATCCTGGAGGGACTACGAAGGAGGAGGGCCTTGAATTGTGTGATTTTCGATATGCGATTTACGATGGGTGATGCTATCATTGCCATGTGTCACCCTATGAGTGGTGACACGTGTCACCTGGAAATGCCCTCATAGGACCCCTGAAAATGTCGAATCTACATGCCATGTGTCCTTCGTACTGCAACATCAGGATGATGTAAGATGCCATGTGGATTCATAAGGACCAATGATATTCCGCCATGTGGCCCCCTAGAGGAGAGAGAAAAGGGTTCGCATGTCCCTATTTTTGCGTTAATTCCTTTGTTAAATAGAATCGGCCCCTCCCAGCGTTTTAACACTAAAGCCCAATTCTCAGCGATTTTGTGCTATTGGCCTTTCTCACCCCCATAATTCCTTGGGGCTGTTGATCGCCGATTTGCTGGTATTGCGGGACTACGAGATTGCGGGATTGCAGGATGCGGATTTTCCCACCATCGATTTCCGATCTGTGAGAATTCTGATATGTGGGACCAACCATATTCCGCCACGTGCCCCTTCCCAAAGGAGAGAGAAAGAGGCTGCCTACCCTTGGTTTTTCCTTGCTTTTCTTTGTTAATGTTTTTCTTAGCCCTTTTGGTGTTTTACACTATTATCACAAAATAACAATATTGCAAGGTTGTTAGAGTGGTACCCCCACTAATCTGCCAGTTCACTGATTGTGATGAGCTCCTGAGGCCCACCGACCACCGATAAGCCTATTGGACTAGTCTCACCAATATGAAATTTGTGATATCGACAATCGGCCAATCGCAACTTTTGATGTCTTCCACTTTTGCAATGAGCCTAACCTTAGTCATTTCTCCTTTGTTCGGTGACCTTGAAAGGGGTATCTTTAATATGCTCTAACTTCTGATCCAAGAGTCCTTTTTCAGCCTTCCATATGTCGTTGGAAAGATCGTTCCGAGCACTATCCAATAGGGAGGGTATGATCAGTCTTTGAGTGCTTTGTGGCCTGGAATATGGCTTCAAACTTCACTTCTCTTTGGTAACTTTGATCAACTGAAAACTCACAATACAGTGAGTGACAACAGTCTCGCACTGCATGGCGCAAGTGTACTAAGTAGAGATAAGTGTGGGGCAAGACAATATATATTAATGCCTCAAAGAGGCATTTTCCTTTGCATGCTCATAAATTTAACTTCATACCAACATGTGGAACAAATATTTAGATAAAGACGAGTTTTGTGATCTTTGAGATGTTCTTGAACTAACAGACATGGGATTTCGACTTCATAGAAATTTTGAAACACCGTCATGAAATTAAATAACAAGTGCAAGGGAAAATAGGTATAGGGAATTAAAACTCAATGTAATTTCAACCTATTAAAAACTAGAATGAATTATCCATCTTCATGCATACCTAATGATTTTAGAATTCCCAAGAAGAATTACTCTATGGTCCAAGATTATCCTTTATTTTCCTTTGCCTTTAGAATATTTTCAAGCAATTTGCAAACAAAAAATAGAAAAACGAAAAGCCAAACATTACGAATACCACCTGAAAGCCCATGGACAAATTTAAAACTAGTGTGCTATGATTGAGGTTTGAGACATAGTGGAGAGTAAATGGTAGTGTGAATGCAATTGTAAGGATTTCTAGATCAGAGAATTGTGTCGTGAGGAGAATCATAATATTAATGCCGTGTAGGTTTCCACATCAGCATCAACAGCTAGTTATCGAAAGTGAAAAGGCATCACGTCAAAAACGTTTAAGCATGGAAAGATAATGAGTTGGTGTCATTATCGAATTGTGACTCAAATATTGCGCTAGTGAAAGACAGAATGGCTAGATATTTCATTAATTGGAAGTATCGAATGGATAGAATGATACTTGAATCGGGAAAGATAGGAGAGACAAGGTGTCATGCCTATGATAATTTTATTCAATGAAAATCATAGTTGGTGACAGTGACAGGGTAGAGATCAAATGTATTTGAATCATTCTCATAAAAATTAGCTACCATGTAAACAAACATGTCTTATACTACCTACTAGTGGCTAGTATTATCACCAAGGCACCATAAATGTCACATAATTACTTCATATCAATGGTTCAAAGCATAGGCATATTTCATTTGATTTCACTGGTCGGGATCAACCTTGTAAGGCAAAACTATTTCCACCTAAAACTTCAAAACATAGAATCAATAATCTTGTATCTTAACTTTAGATATGATAGTCAACATAAAAATTACAAAATATCCGACCATAAGTCCCAACCTTCCCACTATGTCAATTCACGATATATTAATTCAAGTCATGGATAATGTTATATTAGTTATAAACATGCCTTCTATAACCACCTCCTCCCACATCTACCCACTTACATTAGTTCACGGGGGCTTCACTCAATGAACCTCTAAGATATCACGTGCATTTGTGGAATATTAAACAATACCCTCAATTTGACTGCATATTGGAAAATACCTCTAAAAATCACATTATTTAACTCCCTACCAATACAAACCCAATACACCTTCCCAATTTAAAAACCCCTACTTTCACTAGATATTGTAGGTATCCATTTTTTCATTAACATTTTTTATACACCTTTATATTTTTCCATTAACTTTGGGGTCCATATTCTATACTTGCCAATATAAAAACCATCTACCCCCTATATATCCCCCAATATATTATGTCAATTTCTCCTCAATAAATATTCCCCCAATATGAACCCATGTGGTATGGTATTGCTCCCCAATTGAAGCCCCTGTGCATTAGTTTTCTCGGGGTAAACATGAGTTGAGGGTCACTATGATAAGACTCAACCTCCTATAGGACCTTAAGGAAATGGAGTCGATAACTTGAGACGTTACTGACTTCCCTCAGGTAATACAGGACCTCCAAGAGATACCCAACCCATACAGGTGTCCAACCCATGAGCCAATTCTCTTTTTCACTGAATTACAACCTCAGTCACTCCCTTGAAAATGTGTCCAAGTGACTGTAAGCCTCTAGTCACCCCATAGGTCTACTTCCCAGCACTTGTGGACTTTTCTAGTCATTTCTATGCCATCGACCCCACATTTTGAGACACTTTCATAGGGCTAGGACTCAGGCCTCTACCTATAACTCAATGAAACTTCCATAAATGATAAATAACTTAGAAACAAAGCTTCTAAACCAAAAACTTGAACAAGGAATTGACCTAACCCTTCCGAACCAGGAGAAGAATTTCGTCAAACACATGGTAAACATGCAATCCATGGTCATGAAAGCATATCTGAACACATGGATATGAAATGTATATGATATTTAACAAGAAGGACCAATGCCTTCTCACAATAGTTGTCATAACACCAATTAGGTCATGCATTCATTAACCATACATTCATTAATTAAAATGTGATAAGATCCATACTTAAATCTATCATATAACCATGCTTAACCAACATATAACCAGGTAGAAAAAAATGATATAAAAACCATTAAAGCCACATAATAAAAAGTATAATTACTCATCAAAAAACAATAGGAACTTGGCTCTTATTAACCATATGCAAAAGCCATCCAAATCAAGGACTTCCACGTACCACTCGACCATAACTTGGCTGAACCAAATCTTTCTTTCAGCCAATCACCCTCGTGCCATATTTCAAGCATGAATGTGGGATCTCATGGGATAAACCAATACATAAATAACCAATGGAATCTAGAGGTTAAACCACCTCCACCCTCACCATACCATGATATCACCTAAATCGGTCCCAAGATCACAAACCCAAATTGAGTTGGATGTCTTAGAATTCCTTCACCATCTCTTGAGGAATTTTCCTATCTCCACCCACTCGTTGAGGGCTTCCCGGAGAAAAACCATCTCCACCCCCAACCCTTGGTATTTTCCTAAGACCACCTCACCGACATCCAAAGCCTTATGACAATCCAAAGATCAACCAAGAAAGAATCCCATCACAACATGGCTATTTGGAAATGGAAAGGAAAGGCTCAAACGATTGTCGAAACCTAGAAAAACCCATGCCAATGACAAAAAAGAAACAAAATACGCACATGCATATACCAAGCATGCTAAAACTAGCTGGAAAATCATACATGCAACCGGTTACCTACAAGTATTCCCACTGAAGCTGCTTGATCCAACCTTTCCTTGCTTGGTCCATGCTTTCCTTTTCTTTCCTTGTCCTTCCTTTTCTTTCCTTACTTTCCTTCTCCTCTTGGTTCTCTTTTCGTCTCTGAGATTTATTGCAAAACAAAACTGAAAAAGGCCCCAAATTGATGCTCTAATGCCTTTTTATTATTGATGCCTCTAATTTCTTCATTTTCCTTCAATTTCCTCCTCACGTGAAACCATTGACCTTTGACCTTCCTTTTCTCCTATTTTCCTTTATTTTCATAAATAAAATACCAATAATGCCTTTTTTCTTTTTCAAAGCCCTTGCTAATTTCCCTTAGCCACAATACACAACAAGTGATACCCACTAGGATGTTTTTCCCAACATTCAGCTTGGAATAAGTGTCCTATGAACTTGGTCTTATTTTTCCTTTATTAACTTTATTACATGAACTTTTAACCTAGGGCCATTACACCTTTTTATAAATACCTCACCATTTTAAAAATATACTCTACCACTACGTTAAGTCACACTTTATAACATGCATCATACTCAACATAAATTTCATTCAATCATTTTTTAGTATAAACAATAGCTCTGACCCCGTAATCATGAATGTTATATAGATTGATGCCATTGTTTGTTTCATATGAAGAGAGATCACCAAGAAATGTATATATAACATTTAAGAATTGTTCAAAACTTTCAATATTAAAAAAATCATGTTTTTACGATAAATTGGTTACACATGCAATAAAGTTTGATTGAGAGACTTGTAGAAATGGCACAAGAACTTATATCTTTGACCTTTAGGTGGTGATCGTGAAACTAAAGCCTTTCCTTTTCTTATTTTATATATTTTGAGGTAGCATATAAATATATGTTAAGGATTTTCTCCTATTTGTCACTTCCATATAGAAACTTTGCCTCCATCCCAAACATGATCACAATCTAAATGAAAATTAAATTCTAAAGTACTTGTTGCTCAAATATCATTTCACATGATAGAAAGTTTTCTTAAGGTAGGGTTCCACCTACCATTTCATTTTTTTTATGCATATTTCTTTGAGATTTGAATTCAATTTAATTGTTAAGGGAATGGGGAATACACTCACAATGGTTTACAAAATTTCATTTTTGACATGCATTAACATTGGCAACTCCACAAGATGGTTTTCATAGTGAAAACTAGAACTTAGAAATCTCAAGTTATAAAATTAATAATTTGGATTGTGAATGAGTAAGATGTGCATTATCATTAGGGGATATGAGACAAGGGATGTGAGAAGTGGGATGAAGAGGAAAAAACCTAAGGTAGTCTGTCACATGTAATGATAAGGTGAGATATAGCTTATTCACAATCCAAATCTTCGATAAAATAAAGGTTCTTTCCCCTGTACTAAAATTTTTGTTGCTGACTAGTTAAAGATGTCAGCATATCAATCTTTTTAGAGAAATAAAGCTTTCCAGCTATATATATATATCTATATAAGGCGTGTAAGGGTTCAGCATTAAGTGTATCCAGCCAGTGATGGTGGTTCTGTGTGGTGGGCAGTAATAAAGGAAGGGTAAGCTTGGTTCATCCCGGCTGGAAAGAGAAGGTGCGAAGCAGTACCCACCCACTAAGCAATTAATTAAGCGAGTGGTATAGGTAGAAGGCAGGTCTTCTAGTTATTAAGGTGGGTTAGTTTTTCACCAAGGGAAGGGGTTCATAGATGCCGTACCCTCCTGTTCCTTCCTGGCTGAAGGCAAGTGTGGTTGGGCAGCACTCCATCTCTCTCCTAGGGTAAAGGCAGTAATCAAGTAAAGGGTAAGGTGATCATCCATCCCATCCGGTCCTTCAAGGGACAAATTGCTGACTCACTCACTTCACTACGTGGATTCTTGGGGCTCCAGGTCTAGTTCGAGCAGGTGAAAGAGTCAAGTTTCTTTCATAGAGAATACTTTACAGCTACTTTAGTGTTCCTGGCTGATAGAGACTCTATCCCCTTCCCTAATCTGGTGCTGCTTCAAAGGTCTGATATTCGTGGCTCTAACAGGTAACTGAGAACTGTAAACTGGTAACTTATAAGACCTCATGTTCTAGGGCTTCAACATAGAAGGGTATTTCTGGCAGGTGAAAAAGCAATGCCCTTTCTTTCGACTCCCGTCCTGACTCTCTTAAGCGGACCCGTACCGGTACCTGCCCTCCCTGAAACACCCACCCATGCAGCATATATAAAGCTAACCTTCACGCACTCGTTTCTCGCTCACCCACTCGTTTCTTTTCTCGCTCAACTACAGGTTTGGTACTCGTGATCAAAGGTTCTCAACTGATTCATTACTCAATTACTGGGTGAGTTGTTCTCTCTCTTGAACCCACCCCCGTAGGTCCTCATGGGAAGGTAGCAATCAATCAATCTTAGTTTATAAGTGTAACCCGTACTGATTCGGTCTGTTCCTGACTAACCTAACCGTCCCGTCCCAGATAAGACCTAACCGTACACGCTCTTTCTTTCTGCCAGGTCCTGCTTAAAGTGGCGCTGTTTCATCTTTTGCGGATGGATGAAGCGATAGCGCTAGCACCCTCCTAATGGGCAAGCGATAGGATCAACCCTAATGGGAAGGTAACAAAAGCAAGCAATGTCCTGATGAAACCGGTCTGCCTGACTCCTCACCTAACCAGACCGTACCGGAACCCGCCCTGAACCAACCATGCAACATATATAAAGCTAACCTGTATATATTTTTTTTTTTCCGAGGAAAAAATCAAAACTTTTTATTAAGAGACTATAAAAAGTTTTACATGCAATTTGGTCATAAGCCATACAGCTGGCTCATATGTTTGCTGATCGGCTCAACATCATGGAGCTGTTTCTGCTGTTTTTAGAACCTGTACAGTCTTCCTCCCTGTTGGAGGCATAGATAATCTCATAATGAACAAAACAAGAAAAACTGGGGTCTCCTTCGACGAAGGAAAAACAACCCCTTACAACAAAAATTAAAAGTCTATAACCATGTGGATACATATAAAAATTATATATAAAAGTCTGTTTGCTGTAGCTATGAACCGGAGAAAAAACTATAATGGAGACTATATAAAAATTATAAAACAGAAATATATATCCGAGAAGGGTGCTGTCAAAAAAGATGATGAAGCTGTGATCAAAAAGGCTGAGCATATGGAGGCTGATCTGATATGAAAGACTGCCCCTGTCTGATCTCTTCTACTGTCCAGCTGCCCAGATCCTGTTGTAGACCAGCCTTAGATAGCTGATCTGCTTCCTCATTCCTGTCCCTGTAGATATGGCATATCGAAAACCTGTTAAAGTATGCCTTCAAGAAAGAAATTTCTTCAACAAGAGTCTTCAAAATCTGATTTTGACAAGATGCATTTCCATTGACCCAGTTTATGACATTTAGTGAATCCCCGAAAATCTGAATTGTGTTGATATATATATATATATATATATATATATATATATATATATATATATACATATACATATAGATATATATATATATATATATATGTATATATATATATGTATACATATATATATACATATATATATATGTATATATATATGTATACATATATATATACATATATATATACACATATATATATATATATATACATATATATATACATATATATATACATATATATATACATATATATATATATATATAGGTAAGCCATATTTAAAATCAAAGAAATTAGCAAGTAGAGCTTTGGAAATCAAGCATAAAGACAAAAATGAAAATATAAAAATAAAAAACGTACCAAAATTGGTCAGAGGATATGAAATAAAAGAAAGCAAATAATTGCAGAAAACTGAAATCAACTAAAAAGAAAATGCAATAAGAGTTAGAGTCCAGAAAGGAAAAGTTGAAAAAGAAATATTTACTAGCAAAATTGGTGATTTTGATGATTTATTCTTGTGAACGAGTCTATGAATGGATAGAGACGACAACCATTTGTATTGTAGGGCGTGGTATGGTTGTTCTCATATTTCCCATAAAAACACTTTTTTGTCAATAGTAAAATTGATAGATTTTGATTTATTATCAAAATATTTATTTACTATATGCATTCTTATTTTAATATTATCAAGAGAATTATTGTGTTTCTCTTATAAATCCAAAAAATCTAATACTCTTTGAGGAATGTTGGTAGAATTAATCTCTTCAGTTTGCATGGAAAGATATAAATATGTGAACTCAATTTCGACAAGGATAATTGGCTCTTGCCCAAACACAAGTTGAAAAGGAGAAGCATTAGTACTTATTTCATGATTGTGTGATCAACCCATAAAGAATATTTCAACAAATTGTGTCAATTGCAAGGATTGCCATTTCTGATTTTCTTCATAATTCTAATTAGATTTTTGTTCATAGATTCAATCTTCGCATTAACATAGGGTAATAGGCATAGGAGGTGGAATTCCTAATCCTATATTGTCACAAAACTTAGTAAATCATTCAGAAATAAATGTTGGACCATTATCTATGATTAAGTCAAGGGAGATACCAAAATGTGACATAATATTATTTTCACAAAATTCAATGACTTTCCTATCTCATGCATTCTTTAATAGAATAACCTTTGCCCACATTGTGAAGAAATCAATGGAAGATATGATAAAGATGTGCCCTGCAGACAATGGAGGATTGATTGGTCCAATAAATTCAATGCCCCATTTTGAAAATGGGAAATCAACAATATAGGTTGCAAAGGCGTGACATTAAATTTTCTTTTCCCAACAACTTGCTAACATTTTTTGCAACTTTGCACAAATTTATATGAATCTGAAAAGAGTGTTGGCCAATAATAACCACATCTTTAAATTTTATGTGCAATAGATTTGGCTCCAAAATGTCCACCTATATGCATTCCTCCATGATTTGAACCATGAGACAATGCTAAAATTCCATCAGCAGACTCGTGACTGACACAACATGAGTAATAATCCATTGAAATATCTTTACAAAATTATGTTTTTAAGGATTAGATATTTGGAAGACTCCAAGCACAATCTTCTTCACCAAGTTTTATCAAGATGATCAACACATTTTTGATTTTGTAATTAATATATTAGGTCATTATACCATGGGTGATCTGCAACATCAATTTTTTGTCCATTGATTATAAATATATCAGATAAGGATTCATCATCATTCTCTACCTCACATGGTTTAGGATATTGAGCCAAGTGAAGTGATAAATTGTGTCCCTTTATCATTTTTGAGGTGATAATTGAAAGATCATGTTCTTGAATTTTGGCAAGCCAATGAGAAAATTTCCCTTTCATATAAGTTTGTGAAAGCAAAAATTTGATGGCAGGTAACAAGACTCTTACCTCTGTATGCTTGCCTAGGATATAGTGCCAAAAGTTTTCAATTTCTTTGACAAGGGAAAAGGCATGTTTCTCAATAAAAGAGTACTTGAATTCATCACCTAAAAGGCTTTGACTCATGAAATAAATTGGTTGTTCTACTCCTTGGTCATTTTTATGCATAAGGATGTCAACAATGGCTTCCTATGTGGAATTAGTGTAGATAGAGAATTCCTTTGTGAAAATTGGCTTTTCTAGTACTAGCGTGGAGGCAATAGATTATTTTTTGGCAAGAAAATCTCTTTGTGCATTATCATCCCAACTAAAAACACAATATTTATTCAATAAATTATAAATAGGTTTAGTAATTTTAGTAAAATCATTGATACAAATGCAGAGAATAATTATTTTTCTCATGAAAGATTGGATTTCATTTTTTGAATTCGTGGGTGGGAAATTCTTGATTGTTTTGACCTTTTTGGATCAATGCTAATTCCAACTTCTGACACAATATGTCCTAAAATATTACCTGTAGTGACCCTAAATACAAACTTCTTAAAATTAAGAGATATAGTGTATCTTCTACACCTAATGAAAACTCATCTTGGATCAAAATAAGCTTTGTGACACTTTAAGTAGACCGCCATATAATTAATATATATTTGGATGATATTCTCGATAAGGTAGTTGATGGCTAACTACATATCCCTCTGAAAAGTAGCACCTGCATTTATCAATCCAAAAGGCATTCTATCATAAGAAAATGTTCCCCAATGAGTGGTAAAAGTAGTTTTGTACTTGTCCACTTTCTTCACGTGAATCTAATTATAACCATAAAAGCCATCTAAAAGTGACCTCATTTCATATCCCACCACTTGTTGTAAAATCTTATCCATGTTAGGAAAGGGAAAATTATCTTTTACACTTGCCTTATTTAATGAGTGATATTTTATAAATAGGCATATATCACCATTATTTTTCCTAGCATGAACTAGGTTGGCCACCCACTCTGAGTACTTGATTGGGAAAATGATTTGAGATTGAAGTAATTTATCTCGTTATTTTCTAATAGTGATTTTGAGAGTAATGTTGACTAGTCTTTATCTCTTCCTTATTGGTTTTACATATTGTTTTATATGAATGGCATGTCGAATGATGCCAAGATCAAAACCTTGAAGGTATTTGTATGACGAGGAAAATACATAAGATAATTCTCCAAAAAAACTAATCAAAATCTCCTTCTCTTCTTAAATGCATTGGGCCCCAACTTGTAATATTTTTGGATCATTAATAGTTCCAATATTTACTATAATTGTTTCTCCAATTTTTCATTTAGATCCTTATTCATTTTCTTCCTTTGAATTACGTATGTCATTTGGTGAGAAAGAACTTTCTAGAGGGGAAATTTTGGTTGGGTATCGGTTGTCTTTTAATTATATGATCTCATCCTCCTTAATATGCCAGTTTTAGATGAAAGCACAAATTTTTTCATCATCAGAAAATACTTTTCAACCCTCATCGTCGTTTGGGAGCTGAGGCCTATGAAGATATTTTAAAATACGAATTGGAATTTTATGTAATATTTGGTGAGAAGGACTCGTTGCATACATGGATAACTAATCAAAAAAGAAATTGAGTTCCCTACGAAGATGAGAAATAGTGAAGGATAAAATTTCAAAGATCTTTTCCCTAGTGATTTGATTATACCTTTCGACGAGTTTGTTAGAAGGAGAGTATATTTTCTTTATTAATTTGACAACCATTTCTAAGTCTATGAAGGTAGCCAAGTACTTACAACCCAAATTCAAAGATTTCTCTATCCCAAGAAGGATTGCTTGAAATTTCACAATGTTATTGGTACATTGAAATTCAAGTCTAAATTTGTATTGGTGCCTTCTTTTGAGAGGAGAATATAAGACTATGTCGATACCATTACCTTCATTAGAAGAGGCCCAATCTAAGTGTAAATGCCACATTTTATCTTCTTGATGGGTTTTTATAGAAAGGGGCACCACATCTTCAGTGAAAATGGAATAAACACCAATGTCTTCTATGTAGTTAACATGTGGTTAGGGTAAACCTTTAATATATGGCATAATTTGAACTTCCCCGTAAATGATAATGTTTTTTCAATTTTTAGACAAGGTCATATGTGTGCCATCAAATGAAATGTAACCACCAGTATGGACTTGCTAATCCCTTCATAGAATTATTAAATAATTACAGACTAGTGTATCCATGAATTTTGTGTTACAAGTAGTTCTAATTTTGGGATGAGTGCAAACAACCAACATGATATCCTTGATTTGACCTATTGTGTCTTAGAGAGAGTTATTGAATGAAAGCACTTTCCTTGGGGTATCTTTAGAATATTGTAGACCTAACTATTCCATTATGACCTTGGGAATTACATGAGGTCCAAAGACTTCGTCAACCAAGCAATAGTGTGCTATTTTGTCATGAAGTTTCATGGATACATGAAAAAGAGGATTTCTAAGAGAAGTCTAGGGTTTACGAATATAAAGGACTTTGACTTAATGGTATTCTTCTTCTTGTTTCATTTTTAGGGAATTAATTGGTTCATGTATTTTACCTTCAAGTATTTTTTTTTAATTATCTTTATTGTTTAGGAATTGTTTCCATGTCGAGTAAGGAGGCATCAACTTTGATGTTGGCCATTTGTTTGAGGATGTCAAATTTGGGCGACATGGAATACAAAGAGGGGATAGAATAATATACAATTTGAGAGGCGAAGTTTGTATTTACAATGGAATGGGAGATTGAGGGATCTATAGCTCTTGGATTTTTAATCTATTTAGAATCTTGGTTTCTAGCAATCCGGGCCCTAAAGGAACCTCTTGTCACAATAACTAACACTTCCTCATTATCAATCTAGTCTAGAGATTCCATGGTGGGATCAATTTTTTCACCAAATATTATTTCTCCCACACTAATTCAAATTTGACAAGTTTTCTCATCGTGGTATTCTTCATGGAAATTACACCACAGAAAGAGAAAAGGGAGTATGGTTGATAGGCTTGTTGGGAAGTGTGAACATGCATTAAAGAAGAGGATCCTGCTTGAGGTTGTATGTTAAGTTTTCTTTTGGGAAAAATAAATATACTTCTCATGTATTTCATGAGTTGAAGAATGGATGTCATGTCAGATTGATTATCTTGGCCCTCTAAAGAAACACTAGTTCGACGAAGCTATTGCTCGTTTTCTAGGAAAAATTAGAGTGCAAACTCTATACTTGTAGAATTCTTTATTCTAATTATTGATGGTAAGGTGGGGGAAATGCACTATAGTAGTGCATCATCGCTTCTTTGTTTTGACAGAAAATGATTTCAGGAATGTGACTATATAGTTTAGTAAAATGAAGGTTAAATTATATAATGGTTTCCCCTTTTGAAAAGGATATATTATTATAATTAGATAAGAGGTTGATAGGGTTCCTGAGTTGCCCATAGGTAGACTTGAACCAATAGAAAAGCTCTTCCCAAGTGGAGAAGGATTTGGGAGGTAGTTTGAAAAAATCAGTAGCAGTCCCCCTGAAGGGAATTCACAAATAACTACATGAATGTGTCGTTATCACTTTCCCAAATATTGTGGCAAGCATTAGAAAATAATTAATTCTTGTTCATAATGATGGTTAAGTCGGTTGAGAAATTATGTAAATGGTATTTAAATTTTGGAAGAGGCATATTTATGGGTGCCAAGTTTAAATGGGATTGCACATGCAAAGGGATATTATTAAGATCTTCTTTGAATTGAAACAATTTATATCTATTAATGACCTTCGCATGATTGGTGGTTGACAGATAAGGAGTGAAAGATGAATAATTGACCCAATAGAGATATTTGGAGTGGTAATTGAACTTGAACCTCATGAGAAATATTTAGAGGCTATGTACCCCTGGGTCAAGAGGAGGATTTCACTTGAGTTCGAGACGTTATGCACTTTGGAATAGAGGTAGTCCTAGAAGAGTTAGTTACACTTTGCAATAATCAATGTCAAGCTTCGACTTCTAAGATAACTTTATGTCTTTGAATTTCATCAATAAAAATATATTCAGGACTTTCACCTCTGATATGTCTAGAGGATCAAGATTTACTACTCATATGAAGATCATTGGCGAGGGGCATGTATGTGTTGGCATTCACATTCTAATTGTTGATTGATTATGACTTTTTTCTTGTTAGCAATTTCAATTCCCATCCAATCGTAGCCCAATATTGATTTAATTGATCAATAGTATGGGAATTGTATAATATGTAATGGATTAAAGAATTAGCAATGTGACTTTGATCATTAAATTATGGAACAAGAACAGGTTTTTAGTTAAAACGAATGGTCATTTATCATATTGAAAGAAGATCAATGAGAGATATGGATGAACAATTATCTTTAAGCTAGGTTTTCACATTCATGAATTTTCCTTTGAAATTCTTCTAGTTATTCTTGCAATTGAATATATTATGATATTATTTCCTAATTTCGAGCACACTCTTCATTAGAAGTAGTGTTTCTAAGGATAAAATTGAGCAATGAATGAGAAATGCTAGTCTGGTCAAGCAAACAAAATACAAGATTAGACTATTCAAAAGATTGAATAGTCATGAATTCAAAACAAATGTGAGATAACAAGGGAACTAATAATTCCCCAATATGGTTACCAAAATATTATTGATCAAGGAGAAGTTATATGCTTCTCTGTTGGGTCCCTATAATACTAGTGATTACCCCATTATTGTTGTGCCCCTATTGCCCCCATATTGTTATTACTATGCCCCATAGAATCCCTCTATTGTTATTTTTGTGGCTTTATATTATTATTGTTAGGTCGGCTGGGTTATATTGTGACTCCTTAGACTCCTATATATAGAAAGGAGGTTTTGTCATTTGAATCATCCAAGAATTGTTCATTTATGTAATGTAAAGGAGGTTGCCCCCTCGAAGAGGCTGAATTCTAAGACGTTGATCTATCTTTTCTATCTTTTCTTGAGCTGGTTTCATAACATTTGGTATCAGAGCTTTGGATTCCAGGGTTTCGCTGCTCCAAACAGGTCATCATGGCGTTTTCGCTATAACTTTTTTTCTACGATGTTTCAGAAGCTAAAAAAAAAAACCCATTTGAGAAGACATCGCATTGAATCTCAGGTCCGAAGTTCAGATATCTTTGTGCTATATTTGCAGAGAGATGATCTAAGGAAGTTGGTCTTTTTGCAGACTCCTGAATTACATTCCAAACAGGTGACCTGGGGAAAATCATCATAACGTTTTCCCTAAGAATTGGATTGAAATTTCATAAAAAGGCGCAGAAAGAGGACAGACTATAGTTTCTTGTATATATTTTTCAGAGCCAAAGGATGAAACAGTGACTCGTGGCACGTCGTACAAGTTCACTCTACTGAACTAGTCTATAATCAGGTCACTATGGGAGATTTTGCATAACTCTTCCTTGGAGAATCCAAATTGGATCAGACTGGTGGCATTGGAAAGAGGACATAGAGGGCTACCATAGGTTGCAATTTCAGAACTAGATGATCTGAAAGTACAGAGATACATCAGAGGCAATATCGAGCTCCTACAAAGTGAAAAAAAGGTGTGTAGATTCTTTTAAATTTTTGCTTAAGAGTGGTTTGAAAATTTATTTTGAAGGAATTCAAAGGGCTAGTAGAGCATTATTATCGGTAACTGATGCCTCGAGGAAAGAAAATGCAAACACCTAGTAAGGAACCTGAAAGCTCTAGCATGACTCATGAAGAAGAAGAAGAAATGCTATATGATATATCAAAATTACAAGAACAAGTGCAACAAGTGTCACTTGGACAAAAAACAACAAAATCTAAGATGGATGGTTTAAGGAAAGATGTAGAAGCTAATATGGATGGTTTAAAGAAAGGTGTAGAAGCTAAGATGGATTGTTTAAAGAAAGGCGTAGAAGCTAAGATGGATGGCATGGAAACTAAGGTGAATGGCATGGATGCTAAAATTGATGGCATGGATGATAAGATGGAAGAATTGAAGATAAATATGAATAAGTTGCTACAAGAAATGGTCACTAATGGTGAAAGGGTACTAAAGGAAACTCATGATGAGAACAAAAGAAATGTTAATCATGATTCCATAGACTCTAATGTTGGATCAAAGACTCACCATATTTCAAAAATCGATATGAGGAAGTTTGATGGCAAGGATCCCGCCACATGGATATTACAGATGGAGCAATTCTTCGATCTCAATAATGTGCAAAACACACAAAAGGTACGTATGGCAACTTTATATTTGGAACCAAATCAGTTTGTATGGTATCAATGGCTTTGCTCTCGTAAACAATTTATCACTTGGGCAATTTTTACGGAAGAATTGATAGCACATTATGAGGATACAAAAAGCAACACTTTTTTTAGCCAATTGATAAGTCTCAAACAAAAGGGTTCAATAATGGAGCACATTGAGGAGTTCCAAAAATTGAACATAAGGGTAAAAGATATTCCAGAGGAGCATAGGATTGATGTGTTCATAGGGTCTTTAAAGGATAATATCCAACATGATGTTTGCCTTTGGGAACCTGATTCATTAGAGAAGGCATTCAGGTTAGCAAGAAAAATGGAAAGAAAAATTATGGCAACCAGGAAGCATACCACTCACAACTATAAAGACGGAAGTGTTGTTGCCCCTAGTCTTCCACAACCTATAAGGTTGACACCACAACAATTGGAAGAAAAAAGAGCAAAAGGGCTTTGTTACAGTTGTGATAGCAAATACACTAAAGGTCATAAGTGTGCTGAGAAGAAATTATTCTACATAGATTGTGAAGAGGAAGAAGAAAAGGAGCAAGAAAGGTCAAAAGAAGAGGATATACTCCAGGAACAAAGCCTAGATGGAGAACAAATAAATCCGACCATATCTTGTAATGCATTGGTGGGAATTACCACTCCTCAAACCATCAAGATAGAAGGACAAATCAAGAAGAAAAAGGTAATAGTGTTGATTGATTCAGGAAGTACCCACAATTTTATTCATTGTAAGGTAGCAAAAGAATTGAATTGCTTCCTATATCCAGCACCAGAGTGTCAAGTGATGATTGCAAATGGAGGAACAATAAATTGCTCTGGAAAGTGCCATAATATCAAGCTATCCATGGGAGAATATGTATTGACTAGCCCAATGCTTTCCATTCCAATGGGAGGTGTTGATGTTGTACTAGGAGTCCAATGGCTACAATCCTTGGGTACAATAGCTTTTAATTTTCAAGAACTTTTCATCAAATTTTCTACAGAAGGAAAGGAAGTTGAATTAAGGGGTATTGCAGGGAAACCAGGAAAGATAATCAGCTCTAATGGTATGACAAAGCTTCTAAAAAAGGAACAAAGAGGTGTAATTGCACAATTATGTTCGCTAGATGTTTCCACATCGGAATCATCTATTTCTCCAGATCTCCAAAAAGTCCTGGACAATCATTCCAAGGTATTTGAGACTCCCAAAGGTCTCCCACCTATGCGTGATCATGATCATGCTATTCATCTGATTCCAGGAAGTGTTCCTCCAAACATCAGGCCGTACAGATATCCCTATGTCCAAAAGAGTGAAATTGAACGTATGGTTGCAGAAATGCTAGAGGCTGGTATAATTCAACCAAGTCAAAGTTCTTTCTCTGCTCCAGTAGTATTGGTGCACAAGAAGGATGGATCATGGCGCATGTGTTCGGATTATAGGGAGCTCAACAAGCTCACTATTAAAGATAAGTTCCCCATTCCTGTCATTGATGAATTACTGGATGAATTGCATGGATCAATTTACTTCACCAAGTTGGATCTTCGTTCAGGATATCATCAAATCAGAATGAAGACTGAAGACATTCCCAAAATAGCATTTAGAACTCATGAGGGTCATTATGAATTTTTGGTCATGCCTTTTGGCCTTACCAATGCACCTTCAACATTTCAAGGTTTGATGAATTCAATTTTCAAACCATTCCTTAGAAAATTTGTGTTAGTATTTTTTGATGATATACTAATCTACAGCAAGTCTTGGAAGGATCATGTTGAACATGTTGACAGGGTGCTACAACTATTGGAGGAGAAACAATTATATGCAAAAAGATCCAAATGTTTCTTTGGAGTCCAGGAGGTGGAATATCTGGGTCATATTGTATCTCATGAAGGAGTTAAGGTAGACCCTAGCAAAATTAAAGCCATTAAGGAATGGAAAATCCCCACATCCATAAAGCATCTGCGAGGATTTCTCGGGTTGACAGGGTATTATCGCAAGTTTGTTAAGAATTATGGGAGAATAGCAGCACCTCTAACAACATTATTGAAGAAAGATGCATTTTCATGGACTCCGGAAGCAACAAAGGCCTTTGAACATCTTAAAGAGGCAATGTGCCAAGCACCGGTCTTAGCTACACCGGACTTCACAAAAACCTTTATTGTGGAATGTGATGCTTCAGGAAATGGAATTGGTGTTTTTCTAATGCAAGATGAAAGACCCATTGCTTTTGAAAGTCGTCCAATCAAGGGAAAGTTTTTAAGCAAAGCTATTTATGAGAAGGAAATGTTGGCAATACTCCATGCACTTAAGAAATGGCGACCCTACCTAATGGGAAGACACTTCAAGGTAAAAACAGATCATGATAGCCTTAAATACTTTTTAGAACAAAGATTATCCTCTGAAGAGCAACAAAAGTGGGTCACAAAGATGTTGGGTTATGACTTTGAAATCATCTACAAAAAAGGGAAGCAAAATGTGGTGGCAGATGCACTCTCAAGAAAGGATGAGGATGTGGAAGCATTTTTGTGCGCCATTTCTATTATCCAACCAGATTGGATAAACGAAGCAAGGGAGGAATGGAAGAATGATGAAGAAGTGTGGGCACTTATTCGAAAGTTACAACAAGATTCCAGTACGTCTGATACATTTAGCTGGAAAAATGATTCGTTATGGTACAAAGATCGCTTATACCTCTGTAAGAATTCCCAGCTAAAACAAAAGATTCTTATGGAATTGCACACTTCTCCCTTAGGAGGGCACTCAGGATTTTTAAAAACTTACCACAGGGTTAAGAAGGAATTTTTTTTGGATGGCCTTAAATCAGATATTCAAAAGTTTGTGGCGGAATGTTTGGTTTGCCAACAAAATAAAGTTGAAACAATTAAGACATCGGGTCTATTACAACCTTTATCCATTCCAAGCCAACATTGGGAGGAGGTTTCAATGGATTTTATCACAGTTTTACCCAAGTCTGAGGGAAAGAGTGTCATCATGGTGGTAGTTGACAGACTTACCAAGTATGCACACTTTTGTGCATTATCACATCCATTTAAAGCCAGTACAGTTTCTACTGCATTTATGGAAACAATTCAAAAGCTACATGGAAACCCAAAGATTATTGTAAGTGACAGAGATCCCATTTTCACTGGAAATTTTTGGACAGAATTATTTTCTTGTCTTGGTACTCAGTTAGCTCATAGCTCATCTTATCATCCTCAATCTGATGGGAAAACTGAGATAGTAAACAAATGTTTGGAAGGATATCTTCGTTGCTTTGTATCTGATAAACAGACACAATGGGTCAAATGGTTGCCTCGGCTGAATGGTGGTATAACACTTCCTTCCATACAGCAACAAAAATGACCCCATTTATGGCACTTTATGGGTATCAACCACCATCCATCACATCATATTTAAGAGAAAATTCTAAGGTTCAAGCAGTGGAACATCACATCGAACATCAACAACAAGTCCTCCAACTCTTAAAGGATAACCTCGTGTTGGCACAGAATAGAATGAAACAACAGGCAGATCAACATCGCAGTGAAAGAAGTTTTGATGTAGGTGATTGGGTATTCCTATGGCTACAACCATATAAGCAAATGTCCCTCAAGCAAGCTAAGAAGGATAATAAATTATCACCAAAGTATTATGGTCCGTACAAGGTGTTGCAAAAGATTGGTACTATGGCATACAAAATGGAGCTTCCTGCAGCTTCTCGATTGCACCCAGTTTTCCATGTTTCATGTTTAAAGAAGGTTATAGGCGACAAGCTCCCAGTTCAAACAATATTGCCAGAACTTGACGAGGAAGGAAGAACTTATTCATTGAAGATTCCACATGGGAGGATGAGAATTTTATACAGAAGTATCCAGAACTACTCAAGCGTTGAGGACAACACTTTTTTGAAGGAGAGGGGCATGTTGGGTCCCTATAATACTAGTGATTACCCCATTACTATTGTAGTTATACCCCTTATTAATATTGTTGTGCCCCTATTGCCCCCATATTGTTATTATTGTGCCCCATAGAATCCCTCTATTGTTATTTTTGTGGCTTTATATTATTATTGTTAGGTCGGCTGGGTTATATTGTGACTCCTGAGACTCCTATATATAGAAAGGAGGTTTTGTCATTTGAATCATCCAAGAATTGTTCATTTATGTAATGTAAAGGAGGTTTCCTCCTCGAAGAGGCTGAATTCTAAGACGTTGATCTATCTTTTCTATCTTTTCTTGAGCTGGTTTCATAACATTCTCCTAGGCTAACCCCTCATATCTCACTAGGGCGAGTGAAATAATGGGGCAAGTTTGCCCAAAAATTTATGCATTTTTTGTGACTGATTTTGAAAGAATTTACAAGTTTTGAGTGATTTAAGAAGATTAATTACAATATATTTACACAAAAATAAATGAAACTAAGACTTAATATTTAAAAAGCAATGCGTGAAATTTTGTAAAAATTCTGAAATATAAGTATACATATTAAAATTTAGCAAACACAAATTGAAAATCATACATAAGAAGCAACAAACTAATCAGTGTTTTAAGGCTTTTGGTCTCAAACAACTGTAGAGCCTCAAATATGCAAAAATTTTGAATTAAAGAGAAAATATTGTAAATAAAAAACTATATACTTTTGCGAGAAATATACATATTAGTAAATACAGAGAAAAATAAGGTTGGTTTTATTAATCAAAAGTCTGTGAGTAAAACAGAATTGGAAGGAAAATTCCTGGAAAGAGTCATTGACCAAATCAGATTCTAGGTGTCTGCAATGTAAATAAATCATATACATACATTTTGGAAAGAAAATAAAAGATGAGACAACCTTCAAAACACCTTCAGATGATCTGATACAATGATTGACAACTCGTTTCTCTACAATATTAATGATTGTTAGCACTGGTTAAGTAAAAACTAGACCTTCAAACAACAAATGAAATGACAAAAAAACAAGTTACCTAAAATGATATGTCCAAAGGATGAGTGGAGTTTCTCATTTGACTATATCTTCCCTTCGAAAATGATCTGCTACCACCTTTTGGTTCAACTTATTGTACTTCAAAGAGTATTGAAATCAAGAGGAAGGAGTGATAACTATAATTTAATGCATACCTCTCACTGTAGTATGCTCTCCCCTCCTTCATAGCTACCTCCCTCTTTTATGCTTCCTCAAAGTGGTTAGGCAGTTGAACCACCTTGGTCATTTGTTATAATATATTTTCTAATCAAATATTCAATAGAGTTCAAGGGTGGGTTTTCTAAAGGGAAATCTAAAAATATTATTTTTTATAATAATTATATTTGAATTTCCTAGTAGGTGAGACCTCCCCTATTCCATAATATGAGTCATTTATATGACTTCTTGCCATAAATTTTTAACTATTAATATTATGATCATCATAAAGTACATGTGCCATATAAATAAAAAATTAAACTAATCATGTTGTCATAAAATATGCATAAGAAAACATAATATTTGTGCTATTATAAAAGTCATCATCATCTATGCGCATGCATGCTGAAATAAATACCGTCAAATAGAAATAGATAATCTCCTTGTGCCTTCCAAAACACCCTTGTCTCTCCACCATCATAATGACCATTACATGAATAAATCCTTGAAAATGTACATGCATCCTTAGAAGAATATATGTAATAGATATATCATAAAAAACCACAAAAATTCCATCCATAAATAAGTGCTATAAGCCATCCGTATGAATATACAAAACTGCCATATGTTTGTGTAAATTTGTGTTGATGAAGTAAACCAAAATAATAGTATAAAATGAGATATAATCCATATCTGCATAAAACTCAATATGAAAATACCCATGAATTGTCATTCGGTCCTGTGAGCGGGAGCACTTTCAACCTGTTTCTTCTGCTGGTGGGGATGGGATGTGATAGAGTGAGAAGAACCATGAGATGAATAAGATATTGTAACATGATCCTTTTGCTTTTCATGGTTGGAAGCAAGTTGAGCAATGATAATGGTATCTTTAGAAGGTTCAGCAATAGATAGAGGAGGTCGGTCAGGAGGCCTGAAGGACTTGGTTTCTGGTTGTGGCATGGGAACAACATGAGAAGCAGCTGATTATAATTGATTTGGAATGTGTGGTTCAGGAGAGGGGGAGGGGGAGGCAATGAAGTTGTTGGCCATCCATGAACAGATTGTAATGGTTGTGACTAGAAAATGCTTTTCCAACCATCATTAGTAGGGACTGCAAGAGGGGAAAATGTGAGGTGGTACTGGGATTTTGATAGTAGGCCTATTTTGAATAGAAGGTTTTGGAGGCTAAGCAACAAGTTGTCCGGTTTGATTAACAATGCAAGTTTGGAGAAGTTGCCTTAGCTCTTTTGAATCTCGATCAAAATGAACATAAACCCTAGGCCTTACAACTCCTTTTATCTATTATTCCTTCCCCTTCCTTTATTTTTGTTATAAAAAGTCATGTAGTAACATAAACATGAAGTAACTTGCAAGTCATGAAAAAAAAAAAACCCAGTATCAACAAATTTACTATTACTTGGCCTTTTAAAAAATATTAGTAAGAAAGAATTGCAAGGAAAGGGATAATTGCTTGATGTGTCAATAAAACTCATCTAGAATCAAATATCTGCATAATGTTATAAAGAGAAGAAAAGCAATGATGCTATAATGATTCAAGACTTATCTCACAATTTTCAGAGGTCTGGTATATTCATAATAATAAATAGATTATGAGAGTGAAAAGGCTCGTAAAGAAATAAACACATGTTTGACGAATGATTGAAAACATATACATTTAGGGGGGTGCATGAGATTATGTAGAAGACAATGAAACCCTTCGATATGAATCTAAGGGTTATATATATATATATATATATATATATATATATATATATATATATATATAGATATATATATATATATATATATATATATATATATATATATATATATATATATATATATATATATATATATATATATATATATATATATATATAATTTTAACATACGATTCTAAAGGAATACACATGTAGAAAAAATAATAAGACATTGTATAGATCTTGTGCTCTGAATGAGTATAAATATCAATTTTTTTGTCCTATAGCAGAGAAAGACAAAGTAACTTGGTGCCCATAAATGAATATACATGCCTACATGTTATACAATCGATTGGTTTATTCCATGAGGAGAAAATTTTATTCAACGTTTCCTGCTACATATCATTCTTTAATAAAGGTGCGAGGGTCATCCTCTTAATTATATTGTATATTTGGAGCATGTATGATTCACAAAAATAATGGGTTTTCAAGTTTTTTAAAAGACTTGAAACAGGAAAAAACTCCTCTTTTTATTGAATGATTATAGGGGTGAGGCATGACTACGATTGTTCATAAAAAAAACAAAATCAAGAAGCTCTAAATCTGTAAAATTAAGTTGATGCTATTTGAGGATCTATCTTCCTTTGGTCATGCAGAGAAGACATCTATCTTATGCCATGATACTGTCAACATGACTTTGTGCCTAAGACCTTAGGGTCTCAAAGGCTCCCATCTAACATGCATTGTGTTGTGAAGAAAAATAACCAATTGCACTGCATGATTTCATAAACAATGTATTCATATTAACCATGGGGTGACCCATTATCACAATAACACTTAAATTGTGGTTTAAAATGATAACCATGATTATATGTTAAAAACCATTTTGAAAACTTTTAATGAAAGAATAGGGCTTGCATTCTACATAGATAGGAATGAAAAATCATTCCCATTTCAAATATCCTTTTATGAAAAAATGAGAAATATATTGTAAATTCTATAGTTCGAGCCACAAAAGACTATTTAATTTGAGACTAGAGCGTACAAAGACAATCCTGGCAGGTCAAAATATTTATGCAACTTACAATGATAATTTCAAAATGTGTGTAAGGATAAGTCCCAATTTAAGAAGCTTATGAGAACACAAAGCGATTTTATGTGTGAGGTCTTGACCTCAAGGGATCGCACTACATGGCACAAGTGTATTGAGTAGAGGTAAGTGCAGGGCAAGACAATCCACATGAATGCCTCAAAGATGAGTTTTCCTTTGCATGTGCATAACATTCACTTCATACCAACATGTAGAATAAAGATTTAGATAAAGACAAATTTTGTGAGCTTTGAGATTTTCTTGAACCAACCATAAGGGGATTTTGACTTAACATAGATTATTTCAAATAAATTTTGAAACAACATCAAGCAATTAATAAACAAGCACAAGGGAAAATAAATATAGGGCATTAAAACTCATTGTAATTTCAACCGATTAGAAATTAGAGTAATTATCTATCTTCAGGTATACCTGATGATTTTAGCATGCCCAAGAATATTTCCTTTATAATCCAATATTATCCCTTCATTTCCTCAACCTCTAGTAGTAGTTTCAGTCAGTTTGCAAAGAAGCAACTAAAAAATGAAAATCCAATTATTATGAATATCCCCTGAAAGCCCGCGAACAAATTCAAAACTGGTGTGCTATGATTGGGGTTAGAGACATAGTGCAAAGTAAATGGAAAAATGAATGCAGTTGTAAGGATTGCCATATCATAGAATTATGTCCTAAGGAGAATCATAATATAAATGACACATAAGTTTCCACATCAGTGTTGACCTCTGGTAATCACAAGTGAAAAGGTACCATGTCAATATAGTTTAAGCAAACAAGATAATGATTTGGTGTCATTATTGAATGGTGACTCAAATATTACGTAAAAAAAGATAGAATCAATAGATATGCCATTAATTGTAGGATCGAATGGAAAGAATGACACTTGAATTGGGGATCATAGGTGAGACAGGGTGTCATGCCCATGATCATTTTATTCAATGAAAATCATAGTTGGCGATGGTGACAGGAAAAAGATCAAATGTATTTGAATCCCTCACATAACAATTGACTACCACAATAACAAAAATGTCTTATATTACATGATAGTAGTCGTTCTTATCACCAAGGAACCATAAATGTTATATAATCACTTTGCATCAATGGTTCAAAGCATAGGCATATTTCACTTAATTTCTCTAGCCAGGATCAACCTTATAAAACCTAAATATTTCCACCTAAAACTTTAAAACATAGAATCAATGATCTTGTATGTTAACTTTAGATATGATAGTGAACATAAATATTACAAAATATCTTATCATAACTCCCAACCTTCCCACTATGTCAATTCACCATATATTAATTCAAGTCAAGAACAATGTTATATCAATTATAAGCATGCCCTTGATATAAATACTTCATCGTTTTAAAAATATACCCTTACATTACCTTGTGTCACACATTACAACATGCATCGCACCCATCATAAATTTCATTCAATCATTCTTTAGTATGAGAAATAGCTTTGACCCTGTAATCATGAATGTTATATATATTATTGCCATCATTTGTTGCATATGAAGAGAGTCAACAAGAAATGTATATATAACATTTTAGAATGGTTCAAAACTTTTAATATTAAAAAAAAACATGTTTTTACCATAAAGTGGTTACACATGCAATAAATTTTGATTGAGAGACTTGTAAAATTGGCACAAGAATTTAAATCTTTAACCTTTAGGTGGTGAACATGAAAATAAATCCTTACCTTCTCTTATTTTATATGTTTCAAGGTAGTATATAAATATATGCTCGAGATTTTATCTTGTTTGTCACATCCATAGCAAAATATTTGCCTCCATCCCAAGCGTGGTCACAATCTAAATGAAAAAGAATTTCAAAGCATGCGTTGCACAAATATCATTGCACATGACATAAATTTTTCTTAAGGTAGGGTCCCACCAACTAGATTCATTTTTCTTTATGCATATTTATTTGAGATTTGAATTTAATTTACTTGTTAAGGAAATGAGAAGGGAACTTGCAATGGTTTGTGAAATTTCATTCTTGACATGCCTCATCTGTTAAATTTCCTTAGGGCTATATTTTTATTTTCTTCAGATAATTGTATTTCTTCATTTACATATTAAATTCATCCCACAACATTATAACATTATTTATTTTTACCACATTATTTAGCAACATATGAAATTATATAGAAAGAACAATATCATCATTAATGCAATAGAACATAAAGGAACAATATAAGAAAAGCATTCACACATAGAGACACTAGGATTGGTCGGAGACTAGGGAAAAACCCACTACGGGGAAAATCCTTTCAAATTATTCTTCTTATTATATTGTCATAAAATGTTCAGCAAAGAGAGAGTACAATGATCCATATCTTCAACCACAAAAATATCCAGTAAAATCAACTAATCAACATCCAATAGATGAACCCAACAATGCTAATAATCAAAACCCTGATTCATAAGCCTGCGGTTAACTATCACTATTTGCAGTCAACTACAGTAAACTGAAAAAGAAAACCCTTGTTTCCAACTTCACTCAAAGAGTGTATGTGCGTGCAGATGAAACCCTCCAACCGAAATCATGAGCCTACATGCCTGCAGTTGCAACTAGAAAATGCTTGTGTTATCCCTACAGCTAGAAACCAAAGCCATATGTCTCACGTGTGAGCTCCAGACCTTGCAATTTCGAACTTGTATGAACCAATCTCCATGAACCAACTTGGACCTATGCGAGCCAAACCAAAGAAAGAATAATGATCGCGATGATGTCGAAATGAGGGTCACCCGACTTGTATTTATAACAATTAGAGGCTGTCCAATTTCTCTTTTGGGCTGAGCTATCCTTTTGTGCACATGTGGGCTTCAATTCAAAAATACACTGTCCCCTGTCGAAATAAAGTGCTTCAAAAGTCAAAATTGGTCCTCTCAAAAAGAGGAATCTAGTCTCATGATCATAATTTGTCACTGAGCTTCCACAATAACACTCCCTCTCATCTAGGGAGAAATTCTAACTACATCATGTAATCATTGCAAGTATCATTTCATCAAACTGTATCCTATCTCAAGTATCTCCCCATCAAATGTCAAAACTTCTCATCTTTGCTTATCCCTGCTTATCTATTGATTGTCTCTACTCATATGTTGAACATTCTCGAATCTAGAAGAAGAAGAATTTGACATCAGAGGGGAGTCCAAGCTATCACCCTTTATTCATTGGGGAGCCACTGCTACCACCCTTTATTAATTGGGGAGCCACTTCTACCACCCAGAATCATATGCCATTGGGGAGCTCAATGCTACAACTCAAGAAACATCAGAGAACTTATAATTAGGGAGCCCTAATCAACCTAGAACCACATCTCAACATGTAATCCAATGACATTGGGGATGGTCCTATGGGACACTCCCACCTCATGTGTATGAAAATGGGGAAGGTACTATGCGACACTCTCACCCCAATTCATATCATAAAGCAATAAGCAAGATAAAACTTAACAAGAAAGGATCACAACCAGCCAATTGTGTAATCAATGTTTGAGATAGCACTTGCTATACGAGGTAAGGATAACAACCATATTATTTCTTGTTGATCTTCCCAGTCATGTGGTAGAACATCTTCATCATAATTATCTTAGGTGAGATACTTGAATTACCAAAGGTAGAGATCACATACCCCCAAGCTCTCTCTCAACCCATTGGCCATACAGGGAGCGACAATTCTAATAAGCCCAACTTGTGGGTATGATGCCAACTAGGGTATACTCTGCATAGAAGAAGATAGGGGAGAAACATATTCCACCCTATGGGTAAAAGATAGGGGTATACCCTATTTTATAGAGATACCTCAACCCTAGGAACCCTCCATCTCAATTCCACACCCTGGGAGCTCAGACATGGGGGAATAGCTATCTTGGTGTCCTTGATCAGTCCTGCTCTTTGTAGATCAGAAGCATATCAACGTGCTCATATCCAATACTATCTTAAATAACTCACCGAAGAGTTCAATCATAATTTCTCAATAGCAGTAGTCTCTTGTTCATGCAGGACATAAAATAAAATATTATATTAAAACACATATATATCATAAAAGGATACATTATTCAGCCTCCCTCTCATGGAGGAAACAAACACAAGCCTAATATTTTCTCGTACAACAACATTGTCTCAATATATAAAGATATCTTAGTCCCAGCTATATATGAGATTATTTTCCAATTATATACCACTCTTTATTATCTGAATGTATCACTGTCATATCCAGAACCTATTCAAAGTAGCTTTCCAAAGAGTTTATTCAACTTGCCTCATAGTTAGCCATGCTAGCAACATTGTACTCAACCTCAATCGTGCTTAAAGCTACAGACTTTTCATCCAAAATATCATGGAAAATATCATACTAAAGTAGCACCTAGATGTGCTCATATCATCAATAATGATCCCATACAACATCAACACATCCATGTAATTATATATCATAGGAAGAATATCTCAGACCAAAAATTGATTCTCCCATGAAAATATCTTGAAGGGTGTTTGGTGGCAACCCAATGTGTATGAAGTGAATTAATTATGAATTGACTTAGATTTTATAAGGAACATCAATGCTTCAATCAACTGTTAGTTTCCAAGTAAGGTACAACAATATATTTGCATAACTTCTTCACATCCATCAAGGTGTCCAAGGAATCACATTCCCACTTTCCAAAATTTATTTAATATCTTCACAATATATTTCCCTTTTTCAAACTTCATCATGCCAAGTTCTTCATTTCAAACTTCAGAGGCCATCTCCATCTTCCTTTGATCATCAGAGGCTCATTACCTGTCAAGAATAGATCGTCAACATATAAAACCAAAATCAAAGGCATACCTTGGACCACTTTGAAGTAGAGGTTTGGATCAACACATATTTCAAGCTTTACTAGGTAACTGTCAATGCAGGCATACCAAGCTCAGGGAGCTTGCTTCATACAATGCTTTCTACAAACATAATACTTGACCAAACCAATATGCTTAGCCTCAAACAAATCAATATTGTGCAATCAAATCAACCAAGTCTACTTGTCAAACCAAAACAAATATCAAAGCTATGAAAGTTCCTATTAGTATCATTGTTAAACCTTTTAATCCAAGTCCCCAAGTAGAGCTCACATCCAAGTACCAGGTTACAACCTTATCTATTTGACCTGTCAATAGTTGTTATTTATAATATCAAGCCAGAATTCATTAATTCATCGTTATGATCATAATTTATGTCCCTAGATGTGAATGCATACACCAAGAATAAGTCATATAAGTTTTATCTATTCATAGTGAGATCATTGAATCATAATTGTTTACTCTTCAACCAATGTGCCAAATGCCAATGATGCCAATACAAAATCAATTATGTCTACATAGCACTGTTATTTCACATCAAGGAAAATTACCATTATCAAGAACCAAACATGATCAAAACCATAATTCATTATCATTGTGAATTCAATTAATCCATATGCCAAAACATATTTATGAACTGTTAAGCATCATGTCAAAATTCCAATATTTCTCATCTATATTAAACCAATAATCCAAATATTTTCAAACCCTTGAAACTGTTATCAAATACTAACATATACTAACTTCAATGATCAAATCAAAATAACATACTAAAATTCAAATTCCAATCCCCTGCAAATAAAAGTTTAGATAATACATTCACATTCTATATAGTATGTCAAACATTCAAACTTCCTTACTCATAGGACTTTCTATTGTCTGCCCCATATCTATAGGACTGTCATACTCCTGGTGTGCTCTTGATATCATGCATAAGGCTTCATTTTTTGTGTCCTACAGATACAAATGTACCCATAGGCCTTCTTTCATGTGGTTGGGAGGCTTATAACCACATCCTTAAGCCTTCTTTTGTGCAATTGGGGCTTAGACTAAGAGAACCCCTCTCTGCTAAAATCAGAACCTACCAAAATATTTTTCCACAACATCAGATGTTCATTCATGTCTAGAATATTTCCTCCAACAATCAAGTGTCTTATTTTCAAATAATAATAGGTGTTAAAATAGGCTCATGAAAATATTCTCCCTCTAAATGGGAAGCCACTTCAATCATCATCATTCATAAGATTGTCATGCATCGGTAGAATTGTTAGATCATGAAATCAAACTACATTAGGTTCTAAAACTTATTTTCATCATGGTCATAACATGTTAGCATTAACCACTTTTGTTGGAAACAATGTTAATATTGAGGAGGGGGTCAATCAATATTAAGGCTAATTTTAACTTTTATGCCAATTTATCTTTACTCATTCAAATTTGGCATTCATTATATGAGATCAACCATTAAAAAGCCATAAAATTGTCCATATCAACCAATACAAGCATACACATCATGAGTAGAAAACACATGAGACACGAAGGTTTAACGTGGAAACCCTTCTGGGAAAAAACCACCAAAGCTTGTTGTTGTTATTGATGTAAAAATGACAGCACCTACTCTATTACATCAATCTATTTGTGAGCTACCACTCACAGGAAGAACCAACTCCCTTTTATTGTTTTCTATCACCCACTAGCAGGAAGCACCAAATCCCTCTGTTTGTAAACACACGATAAACTTACCAGAAGCACCATGTGAAACACCAACTTCACGAATTTGTTGCAAGCACCAACTTGCAGCTCGTTGGATTTATGCAATCACAAAGTTGCAGGAGGAACCAACCGCCAAGCTTTCTTCAGACACCCACTAGAGATGGAAGCACCAAATTCTTGTATGCAGGATCCAACCCACACTCAACAAGGAACTAATGTTCTCTGTAGATGGCAGCTACCATTAGGGGATTTTTGAGGTCTAAAATGGGCCTCCTAAAAAAAATGTACAACAAAAATAAAATTTATAAGAACCAATAGGATTCAAGATGATGATGTCAACCATGGGGGATGATTCACCATTTTTGGAGTAAAAAAGTAGAAAGATTAAAAAATAATAAAATAATAAAACAACTTTTTCAACTCGTATTTTCAACTTATCTCCCTTAGTTTTTACTCTAATTTCGAGTGGGAGTTCTCATTGGATGAAAAATTTAGTTCCTCATCCAAGGAGTACCCATTTTTCATACTTTCAATGGACCTTACTACATGAAAAATGAGAAATACATGAAAAAATGTGATTGTGATCACGCTTTTTCATGTATTTCTCATTTTTCTTGTAGAAGGGTCCATAAAAAGTATGCAACATGGGGACTCCTTGGATGAGGAATCAAATTCTGCATCCAGCGAGTGTTTCCTCTCTAAATTTGAGTAAACCCATATGGAGATAAGTTGAAAATACGAGTTGAAACAATAATTTTGTCTTTTTTCCCTCTAAAATTTAATGATATAATCTAATTTTTTTTTATTATTTCCACTATTATTTTATAATTTCCTTAGGAGGCCCATTTTAGATGTCAAAAATCCCCTAATGTATGCCTGATATCAACTATGTTCTCCACAAGAGCCTTTCCTCTACTCAACCCAGATTGCACTCTTTCCACTGCACGCTTTGTAGCGGCCCACTATTCTACTCAACAATAGTCACTTGTCACACCTCTCTTAGCACTCTATACACACCACAACATAATACTATTCTTGGCCCTCTGCTCTTAGCAACATATATTCAGTACTCGAACCTTTCTATTCCACAGGGTCTCTCGACCTCTAACACAGAAACACAGGATCTCTTGGCCTCTCACATAGTAGCACAGACTCTCTCGGGGTCTCTTTCCTCTGCATAGGCACTCTCAACCTTTCTCTGCAACACTGTTGGACTTGGGTTATCCTCATCAGTGCACACACACACCCATAGAGCTCTCAACACATCTCTATCAAAACAATTCTTCTTCCCCCACATTGCTCAACTGGAATCGTGAATTTTGTTTCATTGTCACACAGTGAACAATGCAGTCTCTTTCAACCACCACTCTACCATTCACACTATCAGAGTGTACCTATGTATCGATTCTCCATCCTTTTTTTGTGTCTAATACCTTTCTATTATGATCATATTTGTTATATCTCTGATACCATTTGTTATAGCTTTGATACCACTTGTTATAGATCTAACCTGCAAATATATGTAAATAGAAATATACTCAAAAATAACAAGATCTGAATATAGATAAATGCTTCTCTTTATTAATCACACCTTTAGGTAGGGAAACACCATACATTCACTCCTTAAGGAAGGAGAACACTCCACAAGCCATATGACTATTCATACAATAATCCTTGACCTCTCTCAATGGTGAGTCTCTAGCCTCTATATAGGCCTCATACATACAATACCATGGGTCATTACCATGGTTCTCTCAATACCATCTATCTAATACCATGGGCTTATTACATTATTGCTAACTACTTGTGGTCCCTTACATGATACGGGTTAACCACCTTATATATTACTATGCCCCATCCCATTATTACATTATTACCTTGGGTACCTCCCTCTGTACCCCATATTATCCCCCCTAGGTATACTACATTATTAAACGCGGAGGATGGGCCTCTAAGCATTTTATCCTCCTCAACTACTCAACAACTACAATTCATGCTTCCCGAGTGTACTTTTGTACTAAGCACTCCTTCCTGTTGTTGCATCTGATACATAGGACTACAACCTCATTAACCACTAAGAATGAGCTTTGTTCTCTCACTCATTGTTGTTGCATTAAACATGAGGATTGGCACCTAAGTTTTCCCATGCTGAGACATAAGTCCTCAGTTAATCCTGCACACTCCAATAAGGGTCTCATCCTTTCTGTGAATAAATCTCCTGTCCCTGAGGCTCTGATATTCATTCAATTCCTCTTATTATGTAAGTAATATCAAGGATGGCTTATCTCATCTCATGATAGACTCCATTATTTCATCCTGTGCAACCGTGGTCCTATTTGTTCTTCGAGCCAAGTGTTTCTAAAGTTGCCATTATTCTAGCGAACAACTCTTATGTGCCCATTTACTCTTAGATGCCAACTCATTCATCCTTCATACACCTATGTTTTTCAATTTTGGAGCCCCACATATCATAACTTTATTTTCAGGATATGTTACGAAATTGCGAGATTCCGAAATTTTGAGCTTGGGCTATAGCCCCTTTTGCTTTGCCACTTATTTTTTTCCCACCGTAGGATTGGGTGTTATGACTGGTGGCATATAACTTAGTTACTAAGCCCTTTAGGATCCTGTCGGGGGTATATCTCCTTGTGTTCTTTCTCTCGCCCTTGGTTCTTTGGGCTCCATGACCAAGTGCCAACAACATCGAAGCTCCCCGGTATCGAAAGTTTTTCAAATTTCAATTAGAGTGGAGTTACGAAATCTCCAACCTCCACTATGGACACATGGCATGTCCATAACACTTAGGTGATAAGGCTTGCTCTATGCCCTTGGTTCTTTGGGCTCCAGGACCAAGTGCCAATCAGCATCAGAGCTCCATGTATTGAAACTTTCTCAAAAAGAAATTACAAAGGAGACAAAATCTCTGACCTCCGATATATCCAGGGTGGCATCATGCTAGTGTCATCATCTCCACGTGGCATCTCCTTAGTGGTGACATGTGTCACTAATATTTTACCCATTAGGTCACTCAATAATGATAAATTTGAATGCGACATTTCCTCTATACAACCACGTCATGCTGATGTCATCTGCCACCGTCAGCACCTAAGTGCTAATCAATGACTTCCATGCGTCCTGTTCGAGGAGAGAGAAAGTGTCCCTCAATCTTTTTTTGGGAAAGATTTCCTTTGTAAGCCCTGCTCCATGCAACCCTTAAAACTTTTAAAAAGGATTCATTAATAAGGAGTTATGAAATTCCAAAACTCCAAAGTTCTGAAGTTCTGAACCTTTGAGGTTCCGATATTCCGGTCAGCTTTTGAAATTCAACCTGCTCTAATATTCATCCCTTCTGACATCCCAAGCTTCCGATCCTCTTTAATTCGGGATTGCGATATTCATCCTGCATTTGATATTTGGCCTACTCCAATATTCATACCTTTCGATGTCTTGAGCCTTTGACTCTCTAAAATTCGGGGTTCCGATATTCGGCCTGCTCCCCTAGTTGAAAAATTTGGCTTTCTCCTAAGGACTTCAAGATCCTTACTTCGACTATCAATAACTTTTGATCTCGAGATCCATTTATGGACTTCCACATACCATTGGAAATATATTTCTGAGCACTAACCAACTGTGCTAACTCTAAGAGTATTTGAGATGATATCTTGAGGAATAATATCCTCCAAAGTCTAGGACTCCAAACCATCATAACCATCATTTTATGGCTTCTAAAATAAGTCAACTACCATAATGATTCTCTATAGAGCACTGGAACAACCATGGGACTCCTCGTGAGCTTAGTACACCAAGAACATCAATGCTAGCATCTGGTGCTATCACAACTAGCCTTGTGGACATCAATGTTTTCTTTCCTAACATCATGTTAGCACATTCATCCATGCTAATATGGTTGACATCAATGCCAATGCACTTGCTAACTATCAGGCAATGCCAACTACCCATCTTGATCTCCTAGCATGACTGTTGACATCAATGGCAACACACTTACTGCCACTAGCCAGACAAATAATGGCAACACACTTACTGCCACTAGCCAAACAAACAATGCCAACTGTCTAACAATCTCCCCCTTTGGCATTAATGGAAACACCTCTTCACTTTTCCACATTGGTGGAAAATCCTCATGATTCTTCCACACATCTCCTTGCATGAGCCACAAATGGCTTTATTTCCTTTTCTTGGGCCATCATAACTTGTTCTCCAATAAGCTTCTGCCCCCCTTTGACATGAATATAAAATGGCTTACAAGCTGCTTCTTTTTCCCACACAATCATCGATTGTTAATGATCGAGGGTCTAGATGCCAATGTGCATTCTACTTTGTAGACTTCTCTTCAAGGAATGATAGTTGCTTCTTCTCTGTCAACTAGACATATGTGATATGATTCCCTTAGACATATACTTCCTCCATGCCAATAAACCTCCAGTTTTAGACACCTTATGGTTTCCGGCTAAATATTGTTTTTTCCAATGCATCTTTTGTACCAATTAAAAATAAATTGATACCAATTAAAACTTCTCATGGTGTTTCTGCTACTGCAAATACCAATCATTAGTGATGCATTGAGCTTGTTTTTCACTACTCCTGCTACTTCATCCTCTATGCTCACTTCTCCTAAGCATCTTCATTAATCAATTCTACTCCCCTTAGATCAAGCTACTCCAAATATGGAATGTTGCTTAAATAATACCAATTGCACCAAAAAATATTATAGAAATTGGATACCATACTAGGAAAACTCTAATACTTCCTTTCAAAAAGAAATTCCCATTTGCACAAAAAGATTGTCCATACGAACCTAGACCACCAATTGACATAGTGATACCAATTGAAAGCTAAGGGACATTCAAATCTTGTACCTATTGTGTTTCATGAACACAAGACTGTTAGGAAAAATCAAATTCACAACTTAAATGAAATAAGGGTATTTCACCCAAGATGTAAACCTTTCATTTCTTGTGCAATATTTCTTCCCGAGGCTAAAAATTGTTTCCTACTACTGCTTAATAAAGTAGCTCCCCCTTAGCCAATGCTCTATGATATTATGCATCTACGTGAGGACAGGTCCTATGGACTCGACTTGATTGTGGACCTTTTGTCATTCCACACTTTTGTTGCAACTCATATTCTTCTTCCCACAACATAAGATGTTGTTGTGTACTCCCCTTGAAACCTGGATGGCTGCACTCCTCCTCTCTCTTTCAATGCTAATACATTTGAAATAAAAAAATACATTACTGTAATCAGCAAGGGGACTCGACCATACTTTTAACCATTAGATGCACATTTTTTTTCTATTCTTTCTAGATTCATGCATTTGACTTATTCAGACTCCCTTTAGACCATTCTCTTCTTTTAACGAAGAAAAACATAGGATCTACTCCCCCTGAGTAGATCATCTTCCTTCTTCTTCCAAACTTTTAATGTCTGTGTCCTAATAGAAGCATTAATTTCTAGGTTCTTCTTTTCCCATGTTTGGGCTTTGTCTTGGATACACATGGCTAGAGGAAACTTCTCCTTCAAGTCCTCTTTCTTCACCCAATCCTCTTGCTTCCTTTGTGCCTTACAGATGTATCTTTTACAAGAGGAGGATGATCATTTTTCTGATTTCTTCCTCCTCTTTTCATCTTTCTCTTTTGATAACGAGCACTGAAGGCAAACTTGTATTCCTATACTCCATTGTTTCTTCTTGTCTTCAAATTCCAAGCTACTACATTTTCATGCATATGCTGAGAAGCATGCTTTCTCTCCCCATATCTGTAACGTGTTGGGGCAAAGGAATTGCAATATCTTCTAACAATATTTTCAAAACCTCTACTACTACCAGCATAACTTTTACGGGCCACTTTGTGCATTCTTGGGTTGCTTCTCCCCAACATGTCTTGTTTTCTTTCATGCCATCTACATTCTATGGCTTTATGTCGAAAATTATTGCAAGAAAAATAATACCCATAAAAGGGATTTTGAGCACTGAAGAAACCTTTTCTTTGAGATATTTGTCCTTGAATGGGAAAGAACCTCTATTGGTTTTTCACGTGTCTTCCATGGAAATTTGCATTACTTCCTTGCATTCTTCCTTGTTATTGCTTGGTTCTCTTCTGTTTCTCTACTTGTTGCTGATTCTTAGCATTTTTTCGTTGACTTTTCTCCTCCTGTTGTTGATGCTTTCCTTTCTGTTGTTGAAGTTCAACAACTTCTTTTCCTTTGTTGTTGTTAGAATCTTGAACCACCTTGACGTATGAAGTTGAACCTTTAGTCTTTTCATTCTTAGAGCTTGATTCTTCTTTTAAAACCAATCCATCCTTGATGAGAGAGGATATTTGCTTGACAAGAATCTCATCCAAGACTTTCTTGCTCTCCCCAAGCTTATGATGTTGAGACAATTATTTATTTTTCTTTTCTAGATAATGTCTCAATGGGACTACCTCAACTTGTAGTCTCTCACAATGATCTTCTCATTAATCTAGCTGAATGATTATCCTCCCATTCAATATACTGGCCTCTTCTTGTTGAGCATTTAGATCGACTATTGTTTTGCTCAACTCCTCATTATCAAGCTCATACTCGTGAAACTGCTCCTTTTGCTAGAGATTTTCTTTTGATAGCCCCTTGATCTCTTTTAGAGAAGAGATCGACTTCTTCTTCAAATAGATCCTTTTCTTCGTTATCAGAGGTGTTGGATGAGCCACCACAGAGATATAAAACCATCTCTATGTCTATGGAGTCTTCCACATGTCTAAGGGGTATCCCTTCTTCATCACTACTATGGGTACTCTCATTTTCTCCTATGGATGAGCACACTTGGGATCCCTCTTCCTCTTTAGAGGATCCCTCTTTCGCTATTGCTACTAAATGCATGGCTATCTCTATCCTCAAGTGATTCAAATGAACATCTAGATAATGAGTTACCTATTTCTTTACATTTATAAAAAAAAATAGCTTACCTTGTGAGATGCATGGCCTCTCATCAAGGTCTTCTTCTTCACCATCCTTGTAGTGAAGATCAACAATTTTCTCATAGGAAGAAATATCTTCAATATTTTGAGCATCGTTCCTTTCAGATGCCTTCTCATTTTTCTTCTTTTTCTTATTATCACCAACAACTACATGTTCTAGTTCACTACTTGAGAAGCAAGGTTCTTCAACCTCTTCTTGATATGTGTAGCTTTATCCTCCATATAGACATTGCAATCTATCCAACATTTCCTTTTCTGACTCACAATGCCTCACTTTATCAGCATCTAGCTTAGACAACCCTTTCATGATGATTTCATTGGCTTCTATATTGAACACATTCCTCTCTATGTATACCACAGACAGCTAATGTCTTCATTGACTACCATCAAGTAAGCTTCCATTTTGATATTTTAGAGATCATAGTCTGATCCATTTAAAAATGGAACTCCTTCTACTGTTAGCCAAACTTGATTAGTCATTGTTTCCTTTTGATCTACCTTCTAGAGATTAAGCTATTCCTGAAGGATACAAAGATCTGATACCAATTCTTGGAAACAATGTTAATACTGAGAGGGGCAGCAAACCAGTATTAAGGATAATTTTAACTTTTATGCCAATTTATCTTTACTCATTCAAATTTGGCATCCATTATATGAGATCAACCATTAAAAAACCATAAAAGCATCCATATCAACCAATACAAGCATACACATCATGAGCAACAAACATATGAGACACGAAGGTTTAATGTGGAAACCCTTCCAACAAAAAACCATCAAATCTTTTTGTTGCTACTGACGTTAAAATGAGAGCACCTACTCTATTACATCAATCTATTTGTGAGACACCACTCACAGGAAGCACCAACTCCCTTTCATTGTTTGTTAACACCCACTAGCAGGAAGCACAAACTCCCTCCTTTTATAGACACCTGATCAGCTTACCAAAAGCACCATGTGAAGCACCAACTTCATGGATTGGTTGCAAGCATGAACTTGCAACTCCTTGGATCTATGCAAGCACCAACTTGCATGAGGCACCAACCCCCAATCTTTCTTCAAACACCCACTAGAGATCGAAGCACCAACTTCCTGTATGCAAGCTCCAACCCACACTCAATAAAGAACTAATCATTAGGGGAATTTTGAGGTCTAAAATGGGCCTCCTAAGAAAAATGTACAACAAAAAAAAACTTTATAATAACCAATAGAATTCAATATGATGATGTCAACCATGGGGAATGATTCACCATTTTTGGAGTAAAAAAGTAAAAATATTAATAAATAATAAAATAATAAAACTACTTTTTCAACTCATATTTTCAACTTATCTCCCCAAGGTTTTACTCAAATTTCGAGTGAGAATGCTCAGTGGATGCAAAATTTAATTCCTTATCCAAAGAGTAACCATGTTTCATACTTTCGATGGACCCTGCTACATGAAAAATGAGAAATACATGAAAAAACACAATTACAATCACATTTTTCATGTATTTCTCATTTTTCGTGTAGCAGGGTCCATTGAAATTATGCAACATGGGTACTCCTTTGATGAAGAATAAAATTTTGCATCCAAGTGTTTTCAATCAAAATCTGAGTAAACCCATAGGGAGATAAGTTGAAATTTGAGTGGAAAAAATAGTTTTTTTCTTTTTTCCCTCTAATATTTGATGATGTAATCTAATCTTATTTTATTATTTCCACTATTATTTTATAATTTCCTTAGAAGGCCCATTTTAGACCTCAAAACTCGCCTGATGGTTCTCTATAGATGGCAGATACTCTGCCTGATATCAGCTATGTTCTCCTCAATAGCATTTCCTCTAATCATCCCAGGCTGCACTCTGTCCACTGCACACTTTGCAAAAATCCACTGTTATGCTTAACAATAGTCACTCATCACAACTCTCTCATCACTCTGCCCACACCACGACATCATAATATTCTCGTCCCTATTCTCTCAACAACATACATTCAATGCTCAACCCCTTCTATTCCACAGGTTCTCTCAACCTCTCACACAACATCATAGGCTTTCTTGAGGTCTCTTCCCTCTACATAGGCACTCTCAGTATTTCTCTGCATCACTCGTGGACTTGGATTCTCCTCAGTAGTACACATACACACCCATAGAGCTCTCCAAAACACTCTATTGCAACAATGTTGCTTCCCCCACATTGCTTAATTGCAATCTTGGGTTTTGTTTCACTGTTAGATAGTGAATGATGCAATCTTTGTGAACCATCACTCTATCATTCACACTAATGAAGTGTATCTCTGTATGGCTTCTCCATCCTACTGTTGTATCTAATACCTTGCTATTGCGATCATATTAAACACAGAGCATGGGATTTTGAGCATTTTCTCTTGCTCAGCTACTCAACAACTGCAATTCACGTTGCCTTAGTGTACTTCTACAGTTATCACTCCTTCATGTTGTTGTGTCTGATACATAGGCACTACAACCTCATTAACCACTGAGAATGGGCTCTGTTCTCTTACTCATTGTTGTTTCATTAAACATGAGGATGGACACCCGAGTGTTCCCATGCTGAGACATAAATCCTCAGTCTATCCTGCACACTCCAAAAAGGCTCTTATCGTTTTTGTGAACAAATATCATATCTCTAAGGCACCAATATTCATTCAATTCCTTGTAGCATGTAAGAAAGATCAAGGATGGCTTGTCTCAGCTCATGACAGACTCCATTATTTCATCCTGTGGAACTGTGGTCCTATCTTTTCTTCGAGCCAAGAGTTTTTTTAGTTGCCATTATTTTAGCGGCCAACTCTTCTGTGCCCATTTGCTCTTAGGTGTCGACTCATTCATCCTTCATACACCTCTATGCTGAAATTTCGGAGCCCCACATATCTAACTTTATTTGTTGGATATGTTAGGAAATCGCGAGATTTCGAAATTTCGAGCCTGGCCTTTAGCCCCTTTTGCTTTGCCACTTATTGTTTTTACACCATAGGATCGGGTGCTATGGTTGGCAGCATATCACTTAGGTTCCAAGCCCTTCAAGATCCTATAGTGGGCCTATCTGTTAGGTCCCTATAATACTAGTGATTACCCCATTACTATTGTAGTTGTATCCCTTATTAATATTGTTGTGCCCCTATTGTCCCCATATTGTTATTACTGTGCCCCATAGAATCCCTCTATTGTTATTTTTGTGGATTTATATTATTATTGTTAGGTCTGCTGGGTTACATTGTGACTCCTTAGACTCCTATATATAGAAAGGAGGTTTTGTCATTTGAATAATTGAAGAATTGTTCATTTATGTAATGTAAAGGAGGTTTCCCCTTTGAAGAGGCTGAATTCTAAGGCGTTGATCTATCTTTTCTATCTTTTTGTGAGCTGGTTTCATAACATTTGGTATCAGAGCTTTGGATTCTAGGGTTTTGCTGCTCCAAATAGGTCATCGTAGAATTTTTTCTATAACTTTTTTTTGGCGATGTGTCAAAAGCTAAAACAAAAAACCCATTTGATACAAAATCACACTGAACATCGGGTCTGAATTTCAGAGCTTTCCGCACTATATTTGTGGAGATATGATCTAAGGAAGTTGGTCTTTTTACATACTCCTGAATTACATTCCAAACAGGTGACCTGGGGAAAATCGTCATAACTTTCTCTCTGAGCATCAGATTGAAATTTCATAAGAAGTTACAAAAAGAGGACGGACTTTAGTTTCTTGTATATATTTTTTAGAGCCAAAGGTTGAAACAGTGACTCGTGGCAGGTCGTACAAGTTCAGTCTACTGAACTAGTCTATAATCAGGTCACTGTGGGAGATTTGGCATAACTATTCCCTGGAGAATCCAATTTGGATTAGACTGGTGGCATTGGAAAGAGGACGTAGAGGGCTACTGCAGGTCACAATTTTAGAACTGGATGATTGGAAATTACAGAGATACATCAGATTCAATATCAAGATCCTACAAAGTGAAAAAATGTGTGTAGTTTTTTTAAATTTTTGCATAAGCTTGGTTTGAAAAATTAGTTTGAAGGAATTCAAAGGGCATATTAAAGAATTATTATCAGTAATTGATTCCCCGAGGAAAGAAAATGCAAACACCTAGTTAGCAACCTGAAAGCTCTAGCATGACTCATGAAGAAGAGGAAGAAATGCAATATGATATATCAAAATTACGAGACCAAGTGGAACAAGTGTCACTTGCACAAAAAGTAACAGAATCTAAGATGGATGGTTTAAAGAAAGATGTGGAAGCTAAGATAGATGGTTTAAAGAAATACGTGGAAGCTAAGATGGACGATTTGAAGATAGATTTGAAGACAGATTTGAAGACAGGCATGGAAGATTTGAAGACAGATTTGAAGACATATTTGACAAAGTTTCTACAAGAAATGCTTACTAATGGTGAAAGGGTAGTAAAGGAAACTCATGATGAGAACAAAAGAAATGTTAATCATGATTTCATAGACTCTAATGTTGGATCGAAGACCCACCATATTCCAAAAATTGATATGAGGAAGTTTGATGGCAATGATCCTGCAACATGGATATTACAAATGGAGCAATTTTTCGATCTCAATAATGTGCAAAACACACAAAAGGTACGTATTGCAACTTTAAATTTGGAGCCAAATCAGTTTGTATGGTATCAATGGCTTTGCTCTTGTAAACAAATTATCTCTTGGGCAATTTTTACGGAAGAATTGACAGCACATTATGAGGATACAAAAAGCAACACTTTTTTTAGCCAATTGATAAGTCTCAAACAAAAGGGTTCAATAATGGAGCACATTGAGGAGTTCCAAAAATTGAATATAAGGGTAACAAATATTCCAGAGGCATAGGATTGATGTGTTCATAGGAACTTTAAAGGATAATATCCAACATGATGTTCACCTTTGGGAACCTGATTCATTAGAGAATGCATTCAGGTTAGCAAGAAAAATTGAAAGAAAAATTATGGCAACCAGGAAGATACCACTCACAACTATAAAGACGGAAGTGTTGTTGCCCCTAGTCTTCCACAACCTATAAGGTTGACACCACAACAATTGGAAGAAGAAAGAGCAAAAGGGATTTGTTACAGTTGTGATAGCAAATACACTAAAGGTCATAAATGTGCTGAGAAGAAATTATTCTACATAGATTGTGAAGAGGAAGAAGAAAAGGAGCAAGAAAGGTCAAAAGAAGAGGATATACTCCAGGAACAAAGCCTAGATAAAGAAGAAATGAATCCGACCATATCTTGTAATGCATTGGATGGAATTACCACTCCTCAAACCATCAAGATAGAAGGACAAATCAAGAAGAAAAAGGTAATAGTGTTGATTGATTCAGGAAGTACCCACAATTTTATTCATTGTAAGATAGTAAAGGAATTGAATTTCTTCCTATATCCAGCACCAGAGTGTCAAGTGATGGTTGCAAATGGAGGAACAAAAAATTGCTCTGGAAAGTGCCATAATATCAAGCTATCCATGGGAGAATATGTATTGACTAGCCCAATGCTTTCCATTCCAATGGGAGGTGTTGATGTTGTACTAGGAGTCCAATGGCTACAATCCTTGGGTACAATAGCTTTTAATTTTCAAGAACTTTTCATGAAATTTTCTACGGAAGGAAAGGAAGTTGAATTAAGGGGTATTGCAGGGAAACTGGGAAAGATAATTAGCTCTAACGGTATGAAAAGCTTCTAAAAAAGGAACAAAGAGGTGTAATTGCACAATTATGTTCGCTAGATGTTTCCACATTGGAATCATCTATTCCTCTAGATCTCCAAAAAGTCTTGGACAATCATTCCAAGGTATTTGAGATTCCCAAAGGTCTCCCACCTATTCGTGATCATGATCATGCTATTCATCTGATTCCAGGAAGTGTTCCTCCAAACATCAAGCTGTACAGATATCCCTATGCCCAAAAGAGTGAAATTGAACATATGGTTGCAGAAATGTTAGAGGCTGGTATAATTCAACCTAGTCAAAGTTTTTTCTCTGCTCCAGTAGTATTGGTGCACAAGAAGGATGGATCATGGTGCATGTGTCCGGATTATAGGGAGCTCAACAAGCTCACTATTAAAGATAAGTTTCTCGTTCCAATCATTGACGAATTACTGGATGAATTGCAAGGATCAATTTACTTCACCAAGTTGGATCATTGTTCACGATATTATCAAATCAAAATGAAGACTGAAGACATTCTAAAAACAACATTTAGAACTCATGAGGGTCATTATGAATTTTTGGTCATGCCTTTTGGCCTTACCAATGCACCTTCTACATTTCAAGGTTTGATGAATTCCATTTTCAAACCCTTCCTTAGAAAATTTTTGTTAGTATTTTTTGTTGATATACTAATCTACAGCAAGTCTTGGAAGGATCATGTTGAAAATGTTGGTAGGGTGCTACAACTATTGGAGGAGAAACAATTATATGCAAAAAGATCGAAATGTTTCTTTGGAGTACAAGAGGTGGAATATCTGGGTCATATTTTATCTCATGAAGGAGTTAAGGTAGACCCTAGCAAAATTAAAGCCATTAAGGAATGGAAAATCCCCACATCCATAAAGCATCTGCGAGGACTTCTCGAGTTGATAGGGTATTATCACAAGTTTGTTAAGAATTATGGGAGAATAGCAACACCTCTAACAACATTATTGAAGAAAGATGCATTTTCATGGACTCCAGAAGCAAAAAAGGCCTTCGAACATCTTAAAGAGGCAATGCGCCAAGCACCGGTCTTAGCTACACCGGACTTCACAAAAACCTTTATTGTGGAATGTGATGCTTCAGGAAATGGAATTGGTGTTGTTTTAATGCAAGATGAAAGACCCATTTCTTTTGAAAGTCGACCAATCAAGGGAAAGTTTTTACACAAAGCTATTTATGAGAAGGAAATGTTGGCAATACTACATGCACTTAAGAAATGGCAACCCTACCTAATGGGAAGACACTTCAAGGTAAAAACAGATCATGATAGCCTTAAATACTTTTTAGAACAAAGATTATCCTCTGAAGAGAAACAAAAGTGGGTCATAAAGATGTTGGGTTATGACATTGAAAACATCTACAAAAAAGGGAAGCAAAATTTTGTGGCAAATGCACTCTTAGGAAAGGATGAGGATGTAGAAGCATTTTTGTGTGCATTTCTATTATCCAACCAGATTGGATAAACAAAGAAAGGGGGAGTGGAAGAATGATGAAGAAGTGTGGTCACTTATTTGAAAGTTACAACGAGATTCCAGTACATATGATACATTTAGCTGGAAAAATGATTCATTATGGCACAAAGATCGCTTATACCTCTGTAAGAATTCCCAACTCAAACAAAATATTCTTATGGAATTGCACACTTCTCCCTTAGGAGGGCACTCAAGATTTTTAAAAACTTACCACATGGTTAAGAAGGAATTTTTTTGGGATGGCCTTAAATAGGATATTCAAAAGTTTGTGGCAGAATGTTTGGTTTTCCAACAAAATAAAGTTGAAAAAATTAAGACCCCGGGTCTATTACAACCCTTATCCATTCCAAGCCAAAGTTGGGAGGAGGTTTCAATGGATTTTATCACAGGTTTACCCAAGTCTGAGAGAAAGAGTGTCATCATGGTGGTAGTTGATAGACTTACCAAGTATGCACACTTTTGTGCATTATCACATCCATTTAAAGCCAGTACAATTTCTACTGCACTTATGGAAACAATTCAAAAGCTACATGGAAACCCAAAGATTATTGTAAGTGAGAGAGATCCCATTTTCAATGGAAATTTTTGGACAAAATTATTTCTTGTCTTGGTACTCAGTTAGCTCATATCTCATCTTATCATCCTCAATCTGATGGGAAAACTGAGATAGTAAACAAATGTTTGGAAGGATATCTTCATTGCTTTGTATCTGATAAACAGACACAATGGGTCAAATGGTTGCCTCTGGCTGAATGGTGGTATAACACTTCCTTCCATACAACAACAAAAATGACCCATTTATGGAACTTTATGGATATCAGCCACCATCCATCACATCATATTTAAGAGAAAATTCTAAGGTTCAAGCAGTGGAACATCACATCGAAAATCAACAAGTCCTCCAACTCTTAAAGGATAACTTCATGTTGGCATAGAATAGAATGAAACAACAAAAAGATCAACATCGCAGTGAAAGAAGTTTTGATGTAGTTGATTGGGTATTCCTACAGCTACAACCATATAAGCAAATGTCCCTCAAGCAAGCTAAGAAGGATAATAAATTATCAACAAAGTATTATGGTCCGTACAAGGTGTTGCAAAATATTGGTACTATGGCATACAAATTGGAGCTTCCTGCAGCTTCTCGAGTGCACCCAGTTTTCCATGTTTCATGTTTAAGGAAGGTTATAGGCGACAAGCTCCGAGTTCAAACAATATTGCCAGAACTTGACGAGGAAGGGAAAATTATATTGGAGCCGGAAGCAGTCACAGAAACAAGAACTCGACAGCTATGAAATCGATCAATTTCAGAGTATCTCATCAAGTGGAAGAACTTATCCATTGAAGATTCCACATGGGAGGATGAGAATTTTATACAGAAGCATCCAGAACTACTCAAGCGTTGAGGACAACACTTTTTTGAAGGAGAGGGGCATGTTAGGTCCCTATAATACTAGTGATTACCCCATTACTATTGTAGTTTTATCCCTTATTAATATTTCTGTGCCCCTATTGTCCCCATATTGTTATTACTGTGCCCCATAGAATCCCTCTATTGTTATTTTTGTGGCTTTATATTATTATTGTTAGGTCTACTAGGTTATATTGTGACTCCTTAGACTCCGATATATAGAAAGGAGGTTTTGTCATTTGAATCATCGAAGAATTGTTCATTTATGTAATGTAAAGGAGGTTGCCCCCTCGAAGAGGCTGAATTCTAAGGTGTTGATCTATATTTTCTATATTTTTGTGAGCTGGTTTCATAACACTATCTACTTGTGTCTTTCTCTCACACTTGGTTCTTTGGGCTCTGCGACCAAGTTCGAACAACATTAGATCTCCTTGGTATAAAAAATTTTACAAATTTCAATTAGAGTAGAGTTACAAAATCTCTGACCTCTGAAATACCCACCTGGCATCTCCATAGCACTTAGGTTCTCAGCCTTTCTCTATGCCCTTGGTTCTTTTTGCTCCATGAGCAAGTTCCAATAAACATCAGAGCTCCACGTATTAGAACTTTCTAAAAAAGAAATTACAGTAGAGTTACGAAATATCTGACCTCTGATATACCCAGATTGATATCATTCTCATGTCATCATATCCACATGGTGTCTCCTTAGTGGTGACATATGTCACCAATATTTTCCCCATTGGGACAATCAATAATGTTGAATCTAACTTCCACGTGTCCTCCATACAACCAAATCATGCTGATGTCATCTGACACCATCAACTCTTCAGGGCCAATCAATGACTACCATGTGTCCTATCCAAGGAGAGATAAAGGGTCCCTTCGTCCTTGGTTTTGAAAATGATTTCCTTTGTAAACCCTGATCCCCACAACCCTCAGTGATTTTAAAAAGGATTCATTAATAAGGAGTTATGAAATTCCAAAACTCCAAAGTTCGGAAGTTCCAAACCTTCGACATTCTGATATTTCGACATGCTTCTTATATCCAACCCTTCCGACATCCTGATCCTCTGAAATATGGGGTTTTGATATTCGAACTACTTATGATATTTGGCCTACTCTGATATTCATCCCTTCCTATGTCCCGAGCCTCTGACCCTTCAAAATTTGGTGTTCCGATATTCATCCTGCTTTTGATATTCATCCTTCTCCTAATGACTTCAATATCCTTACTCCGACTATCAATAAATTTTGATCCCGAGATCCATTTTTGTGCTTCCACATACTGTTGGAAATATATTTCTAAGCACTAACTAGCTGTGCTAACTTCAAGAGTATCTGAGATGATCTCTTGAGGCAAAATCTCCTCTAAAGTCTAAGACTCCCAACCATCATAGCCATTCTCCAATAAGTCAGCTACTATAATGTTTCTCTACAGAGCACTGCAAAAACCATGGGACTCCCCCTAAGATTTATACACCACGAAAATCAATGCTAGCATATATTGGTATCATAGCTATCCTAGTGGACATCAATGTTGTCTTGCCTAACATCATGCTAGCACATTCATCCATGCTAACCTGGTTGACATCAATGGAAACACACTTGCTAATTGTCAAGAAATGCCAACAGCCCAACTTGATCTCCCAACATGACTATTGACATCAATGCCAACACACTTACTGCCAATAGCCTTACAAACAATTCCAATTGCTCGACAACTTTATCATCACATATGAATATGACATCAAAATTTCATCAAGGGTTAGTTTCATATAATTAGCACATGTGAAAAGTGTATCATCATACTTCAAGAATCATAATCACTACATCATTTCTTTATCACATTTTCCAACCATCAAGACATGGTATCTAGATTTACCACATTATCAAATTTACGAAGCTTATCAGAACCTAACAAGAAGGTCTTGAGTATAAATCTTATTGTTATAATTTTATCATCAATTTTGTCATGCTTATCACAATAATTAACAATAGTATCAAGTCACCATATATAAAAAACAATGTATCTAGCTTGCTTCATAAAATCAAGAAATCCATCATGTCTAAAATGTAAGATACTTGTCAAATATCAAGTGCACCAATATATCACATGTACCATAAATCAAACTTACTTTCATATGCATATATGAGTCATTCATGAAGATGATATTTCCATCATACCTTAGGGCTTATCTTTCCATCCAAAATTGTAATTGAAACAATATACTATACATACCTTATAACATTCAAATACCTTTTCACTTTGTATCACTTACTTTCCATGGGCAATTATAGCTCTTATCTCCCTACACTAGCTATCTTTCCCCGTGCCTCAGATGATCCTCAAGAAGGATCAACTTATCACATCTAATCAAGAGGTTATAAGTATCCAAATACTCAAATATACATGCAAGAAATATAATCAATGATCAAATCAATGAATCTAAACAAAAGTAAAGACATAAAGAAGTAACATAAATAAAAATAAATGTACTTATCTTTAATGAGAGGTGATCACCTCCCTCTCCAACCAACATACAAGAGTCATGATTGTCCATTGTCCCTATATCATTGTTGCCTTCACTATATTTCAACCACCTTCATCAACAACCTAGCCTAATTTCAACTATCCCATCTAGTGCTACATCAAACTTGTCACAAGTGCTAGAACATCTTCACACTGATCATGCTAGGGTTTCTAGATTGCATATCTCAAATATTTGTCATAATACAGGGTTTCTTCCAAACCCTAATCTCATCATATCCATAAAACCCTAATAACCAGATAACGTAGGGTTTCCTTCAAACCCTAGCCTTCTTTTAGGTCTCCTCCATATTCTCTTGCTTCCATCAATGATGTCTTCATAGGGGTGATCTTAATGACTTTTCTTCAACCCAAATTTGATACCATGTTAATTTTTCTTAGGGATATATTTTTATTTGCTTTAGATAATTGCATTTCTTCATTTACATATTAAATTCACCCCACAACATCATAACATTATTCAATTTTACCACATTATTCAACAACATATGCAATTATATAGAAAGAACAATATCATCATCAATGCAACGGAACATAAAGGAACAATAGAAGAAAATCATTCACACATAGAGACATTAGGATTGGTTAGAGACAATGGAAAAACCCATTTCGGGGAAAGCCCTTTCAAATTCTTATTCTTATTAGATTGTCATAAAATGTTCAACAAAGAGAGAGTATAATGATCCAAATCTTCAAACACAAAACTATCCATCAAAATTAACTAATCAACATCCAAGAGATGAACCCAACAATGCTAATAATCAAAACCATGATTCAGAAGCCTGAAGTCAACTGTCACTTTCTGTGGTCAAATGTTGAATTCAATGGTCAACTAAAAAATCAAACCCTAGTTTCCAACCACATTCTGAGAGTGTAAGTGTGTGTGGTTGAAACCCTCCAATGGCAATAATAATCCTACATGCCTGCGGTTACAATCGAAAAATTATTGTTTCATCCTTGTGGTTGAAACCAAAAAATGATTGTGTCATCCCTGCGACTGGAAACCAAAACACTAGATCTCACGTGCGAGCTTTAGACCTTGCAATTTTGAACCTGTACGAACCAATCTCTGTGAACCATCTCAAACATGTGCGAACCAAACCATAGAAAGAATAATGATCAGGATGATGTCCAAATGAGGGTCACTTGACTTGTATTTATAGCCATCCGAGGGTGTCCAATTTCTCTTTTGGGCCAACCTATCCTTTTGTGCACATGTGGGCTTCAATTAAAAAATACACTTTCCCTTGTCCAAATCAAGTGCTTCAAAAGTCAAAATTGGTCCTCTCAAAAAGAGGAGTTTAGTCCCATGATTGGAAATTGTCACTAAGATGCCAAATTAATATCAACATGTGTGTGTGTGCACGTGTCTATGCATATGACTAAGGATTCATGGTTATCATTGTAGTTCTCCTATTGCAGAGTGTGGCCATGCATGTGTGCAGGAACCCTATATCGGGAGGCCGTAGAGTTCTAATTATTAGTGCCTAAAAGTTTGGTTGAGTGTTTTATTTATATTATCGAAGCTCATGAGAGATAGGCTCGACATTGTATATGTGTTGAGGGTGACTTATCTATATATATATATATATATATAGGCTCCAAAAATAGTTTGTATTGGGATCTTATCATAAATTACCTTCATTTAGAAAGAAATGTGGAAGACTACATGTACACGTGAACATAGAGGAAACTCCAATTTGTAATCTATATTTCCAATCATTTGCAACAATTTATAGAGGTGATAATACCTTGGTGCTAATTTATTGACAGGTTATTTTGTTACTTGATGGACATCTGTTTATATGGTTGTATCCTAAAAAAACTCCTAATCCCCCACTTCGAATTCCATTTCACTGTGATGTTGATTTATTTGTTGTTTCAATTTATTTTGTGTCATAAATAACTTTTCCTTCAATAGTTTGAGAAATTATTTTTGGTTCCCTATGTGGCCCTCTACTATGTGTGTTATCGAAATTTACGCATAGCAACTAGGAGTTATTGCTCCATAGTCTTGGCCCTGACAAGACTACCAGATCGAGGAGTATATGGAAAGAAATGAATAGACAAACAAATCCCCAAACCATACAATCAAATCAATCATCTATGCAAGATATATCGTCCTCTACAATAGATATGCACCACCAAACAATGCACGCAAATGGCCTTCCACGTAGGATCACCAACTCAAACAAATAAACATGAACATGAATAATTGATCATAATTTAACGCAAATATGATGGAAAGGAACCTTCACTTCTATTAATCATGAAATAAAATGAATACAAAATGTATTATACCATCATATGGATCTTCTCCTCTAGATTCTGATAGAGTCTCCCCTTCTCTAAGCAATATGACCTTGAGAACAAAATGGCTCACAATCTCTCACAAAATAAAAATAGCAACATGAATCTATGATTCTCCAAAACTCTCTAGCTTGAACCTCAAGGATGGAACAATATATAAATTTTCAAATTGCTTCCAAGGAGGATGAATGTAGATGCTTATGGTGAAGAGAAGTTATGAAGCTTCTCTAATAATGCATCCAATCCAACTTGAATGGATATGATAATATTGGTTTGAATTGATGTCCTAAGTAAGCCTCTAGAACATAATCTAGGGTCACAAGGATTGAAATAGGAAAGTTTGGCTCTAGCCACTATGAAGATAGGATGATCCATGAGGTTAGAGGGCTAGAACTACTCTGTCAGACATTGGGTCCCAAGGACTGTGGACAAAATTAAGTTAAAGAAAGGTTCAAAGCTCAAGCATGTGTTAAAAAGTAAAAGGAATGATAAGTACTAACTCTAGGGAGAAAAATAGGCTAATAATAGATCCCCCCTAATGCATGAGGTCAGAAGAGTAATTGATGGCTGAAATGAATTATAATAAAGCTTAGAGGTTAAATTGGGAGGAAAGAGACAAAGCCAAGGAACCAGATCGGAAGAATCCAAATGCTATAGTTTCAAATTTGTTGATAACAGCCCCGAGGTAGGCATACTCATGCTCAATCATAAATAGATACTAAACATGGCTGCCAAATACACACTACGGATCCATGCCATGAAACATTAAGACATAGCCTTGAGCAATACATTGTGGATCCATGTGACACATCAAAAATATCATAGCCACAAGCAAATACAATGTGGATTTATGTCACAGTATACATTAGCAGGACTATGGAAACATAAGGCAGAAGGTGGCCTAGATTATTCCTAAAAAGTGATACATAACTCCAACGCAACTTGCGAAGGGTACCATATAAGAGTGAGATGTCCCTAACCAAGGTTCTTCGACATAACCTCAATGGTATGAATCTATGACATGTGGAAAGATGAACTGATGTAGAGCATGGTAGAAACCGTGATTACTGGTCAAAGAGGTATACTGTTAACAGACACGAGGGGACCTACCAATGATGAAAATGGACCCTAAGGTACCTAGTACAGTCCACTAAGTGTGAATAGATGAGTTGATGTCGAACACTTGCAAACTCAACTGATCAGGTTTCAATGATGTAAAACCATTGTCAATCACAAGGAAACCTACCATTGAGGTCTGAAATATCCAAGGTACTATTGGTTGTTGGATCAAGCTCTTGGATAATGAGATAAAGTTGATAGGAAGATATCCGTCAAAGGAGGGCCTTGATGTCTCCCCCATCAATCGACATGAAACAAAACGAGAGATGATGTGAATGGATGAAGTCATGAAGTGATGCTAAAGCACAACTAGCATAGGATGACTGACTCAAAAAGGTCAATAGGAAATTGTAGTTTCACCGACACAGGCTAGGACTTCCCTTAAACACATGACGACATGACACAAAAGTGACTTGGCAACATGACTAATGAGAACCACGTGATATCATGCAACAACAAAACAAACATTGAAGCATGCTCCATAGTGACTAGAAGAGTAAACAACTAGAGGAGTAGACATACTCATATGTATGGCACAAATCTTAGGCAAACTAAAATTCAAATGTAAGATAATGATGCAGATAAATGTAATGTTCAAGGGTAATGCAACTAACGTTTCCATTTTGATGACTAAGAGAAATAAAGGTCCCCTTCCCATTTTTTATTTTTAGCCTCCTTCATGGTTTAATGAGCATGAAAGAGAAGACAAGTATGCTCAATAGGTTCCTTTTTTGTAAAGTTTAATGAGGCCAAAAAAGAGATAAAAGTACACTCGTACCCTTCTCATGGTTTAACGAGCTTTGAGAATGGAAAAGAGATCACTCACTAACTTTCAATTTAATTAACAAGTAGGAAAGTATAGAAAGAACTCGAAATTTTTGTTTATATTTTATAAGCATGAAAATATAACAAAAGAATATTGAGATTTTCATAATTTTAATGAGTAATGAAAACAGGACCAAAATGAACTCGTTGTTTTCAATGATTAATGAGGAGGAAAAAAAGGAAAAAATGAGTTTGGTTCCATTCAGGCTTTAAAGAGCATAAGAAAGACACGAAGGAATCTCTTCTTATAGGAGATATTGGTATAAAAGGTAGCATCTACTTCCGATATAATGGAACCACTCAAAGCATAAGGAGATAAAGAGGATGGCTTAATAAGACCACTCATCACAATGATTCCTCCAACAAATGGTAAAACACCAAGTGAAAGTGAATGATAGGCTAAATAGAGGATGATGATGGAATGAGGAAACCAAGGGTCATCGTACAAAAATAGGCTAATAAAATGCATCAATCGCAATGGACAAAGTTGTGGAATCCTCCGAGGGTAAGGCTAGAAATATGACAAAGAAGAGAACACGAGGCTCAAATTCTAGGTCATGGAGGATCAAAAGGAGGAACTACATAAAGGAAATAAATGAGATATTGCATGGAAACCATTATATTAAAGAGGTGCTAAACTAGGGAATCCATGATCAGGTAGGTGCTACCACCAAGTTATGACATGTATAAAAGAGAGAGGCTAATGTTGCAACTTAACTGGGTCAGACCTAAGGCACAATTATGGCACTGAAGTTCAATAAGGAAACAAAGATGATGATAGGTGACCTACCCTTGTATGTCAGGTTCAGAAGAAACAAACCTAAGTTCCATTGGACGTTGCAATAAATACGTCACCTTGTCCTGTAAAAACATGGAGGAGGTAAAAACATAACCATATGTTTTTGGTTTTTTGAGTTTTATAATTATTTTTGGATTTTTGGAATATATGAGATACTAGAAAAGAGCTCTCACCACAAACCAAACCAAAAAGAGATAAAAGCATCATACACACTCTTATGTACAAAATGTACTAGAATAACTTAGTCTAATAGGTCATGTCAAAGTGTGCCCACTATTAGGCATAGGCCAAGGATTCCCATACATGAAGTCATAGAGGAGTTGAGGTAACATATAGTGCACAATGGTGGGGCCATGCCATAAAAATTTGAACTTATTGATTCCTAAATGTTGATGATGTGAGGTAAAACCTAAAAACATAGCATTATAAGGAATGAACTGAGGACATACAAGGTGAGTGATATTGTGATCTAATGGATCTCCTTGCCAAGGATTATCAAGATGTAAAGGGGGTACAAGACATTTGTCAACAGGTGGAGAGAAGTGGGACAATTCATTGGAAAGTTCAACATTAGAAACCCAAGACTTGACTCGGTCCAAGGGTGGAACTTCTGAGGGGAGCCAAGGAGATGCTCCCTCGGTCTATTCAAGGTTTTGTTTTCCAATCTCTACCTTTTCCAAGTCAAGAAGACTAGAGGCATGAAGAGGCATAATCTCCCTAGGATGAGCAATAGGTGAATCCATGACCTCCAAGATGACTTGTTGAGAAGAAGACTCGTTGTCAAGGGAATCACGTGGAAGAGGCAGAGTGATGGCCCATGTGGGAAAATGATCTTGTTCATATTCCATATTGGGATGAATTTTATGTGCAATGTTAGGAGGTACTGACAGGACTGTCGAGGAAGAAATATCTTCCAAAAAAGGTGGTGACACATGATCACCATGTTGATCTACATCTATAGAATAAGACACCACCTAAGGGTTAGGAGATCTTGGGGTCCACACGTGACAGAAGGGATCATGTGCATAGGAGTAATGGTAGAAGAATAAGGAATGTAGGGTGGGGGTAAAGGAAAGACTACCATGAGAGAGGAATGTTTAAACAACCCCACCCTAACACTCTGATAACTACCAGGGATATCTCCAATGAATGGTACAATATTACTTGTAGATATAAGTTTATTCAATGGTATACAATAATCGAGTTGATCAATTGTGACAATATTTCCTTCACAGGGAAAGTGAAGCACATGAAACACTGAAGATACGATAAAACAAATGGCATAAAACTAACTACATCCAAGGAGAAAATTATAATCTAAGGGATAATCTACAACTTCAACATCAACTTAGGTAGTCTTGCCCCCTAATTTGATGACAAACTCCAGAAGAATCCCCAGAGGGACAAAATGGTTGTTGTTAAAGGCTTGAAGAGTATTACTGAACTTCAAAAGTGTTGGAGACATGATACATTTCCATCACGATGTTGACATAACACAAGTGGAAGATCCTTCATCCACCAAAGAGAAATATACATCATGAGTGAAAATTTTCACAACGATCTGAAAGGAAATCTGATGGGAAATTATACTATGAGGTGCATCAACATAAAAGGTGATAAAACTAGACTCTCAAGGGTCCACCCCTCCAATGGAAGTCAACAAGGATTTTTGTTGTTGAGGGAAGCTCTACAAAACCTCCAAAGTAGACATGGCACTAGGTGTTTAAGCAAAGTCCTCAATAATACTATAGTGTTGGGCAACCCATGCATTGGGTTTTGTGTGTTGAATTTCAAACTACACCCTTGGGTGGGTGATATACTGGTTCTATAGGCTTATCTAATGTGAGAGGTCCAAGAGAAGCAGTAGGGGTGGTCGAGTCCTTAGGAGCAGAACTCGACTCAGGAAGGTCATAGGATTTTTCTTACATTGTCACGTTAACCTCTTCTTGACACATTAGGATTGGTGCATTGGTAGAAGCAAGATGAAATTGTAGCCCCCAATTTCCCCATTACAAAGGTTGAGGAGCCTGTGAATGTTGAAAATAATACTGAGGGGGGGGGGGGGGGGGGTGAATCAGTATTATCAAATTCTTTTTTCAATTTATGCAAACATTTGCAGATCTGACTAATTAAACTTGTGTATACCTTCCAAACTTATAATTTAATTTATTCTTCAGATGTTGATCATTAATCTGTGTGTCAGAACCATATAACAGTAAACAAGAACAGGAAAAATAGATAGTCACACCAAATAACACAAGATATAAGGTGGAAACCCAATGTGGGTGTAAACCACCTGCTGCAATATGTCTCTATCTTCTTCCAATTAGAAACTTCTTTTTACAATGATTCTGTACTGGTGCAGTCTTATACCAGCATGCAGGCTTCAACCTGCAGAAGGCTACAACCTTCTCTTTTCTTCCAAGGACCACGTTTCATAAATTTTCAGACTGGATCCATGAATATCAATCAAAAATCAAATAAAACTGCAATCAACCAACTTCCTTGTACAAATACTGAATCAATAACTTCTCAGTACACAACAACTAGACACCAATTCAGAACCCTGAATACTGCAATAATAGACAAAAGCAGCTAAAACAAATTTTAAGAAAAGTTTGCAACTTCACCAATAGAAACCTGCGGGTATCCGCACCTCCACTGTGTCGAGCCTGCGGTTCTCCACACTTGCGTTGTGACTAGCCTGCGGACCTCTGCATCCGCGTTGTGCCTAGCCTGCGAGTCTTCGCACCTACGCTGTGTCTAACCTACGAGTATCCGCACCTACACTGTGTGTAGCCTGTGGACCTGCGGGTATAGATAGTTTATCAGACTTCAAGTATACCCTAGACTATCAAATTTACAGATCTGATCATGTGTCAAAGAGATCTCGACCCATCAGTAGATCCTTCTTGTAATGCTCGGGTTTCTCCTTGATTCAGGTCGAGCTATCACTCACCAATCGATCACTAGTATTTCAGACCTTGCTCTTCTTAAGATATTCAACACATTAGTGTCCAGCTAAATGATCTCCTTTCCCTTTTATAGATTAGGCCTTTACTCAAACCATGATCCAAAACCATAATGATCCAATACTAGGGACCCAAAACCTGGGTTCAATACTTTAGATGCAAAACCACGGACCAAAACCATAGGATCGGAAATGTCGGACTAAATACCATGGACCAACCATAAGATTTCCCACGTTCGCGTGTTTTTCTCTGCATGAAAGTGCGTGTACTTTACGTCCACACTTTTTGACCGGTACACCTACGAATATGTCCGTACCTTTTGTTCGGCGCACCTGTGGAACCTGCCGATGTCCGTAGCTTTGTGAACAGGAACCTGCCGGTATCTCATTTTCTACTATTTTGAGAGCCTGAACTTGTGATCTGCTCTTGAGTGAGTTGCCATCAAGGACAACACTTATGTCATCGAGCCAAACCTGTGCCAAACCTGTGTCATAATGCCAACAATCTTCCCCTTTGGACTTGATGGCAACCCAAAGTCACTCAAAGTCTTTCCTCCCCCTTTGACATCAAGGGAAAAGGGTTATGCTTCCCCTAAGTACATGCTGAAATCTCTGCTCTGTTGTGCTGTCCAAGCTCCCCCTGACATATAGGCAAGATCTGCGAGAAGATGTTCTATAAAAGAAATCTGACTTTATACATCATAACTGACCTTCCTATCACCAAAGACTCATACATACAACTCCCAACCAAGTGGGGATGCATGACATAATAAGCATATTACATTATCCATCCTAGGCATAGTGGGGCAACCAAGATAGGCCATTACATGACCTTAATAAAAGAAAGATAGAGACAAAATATCAGCAGCATCTGTCAATCATTATTTAGATCAGTATCCATGTTCTCCTTCTAGAATTGCTCCTCTTGAAATCAAAACAACTGAAGAATTGAACCAAGATCTTCTATGATAATGCCAACAATGCATTATTAGAAGAATATATGCTCCCCGTGAACCTGTGCCAGATTGTCCCTGACAAACCCATATCGAACTCTTCTCATCCTTGCTTTTCTTCAAGTCGATTGTATACACACATGTACCCACATAAATCAGCGTATGTACACGTATACCCCATATGAAACTCGCGTACAACAATCTCTGAAACAGACAAGATTCAACAACAAGATGATGCATCAACTACCCCCAACTTTTGTTTGAGGTATTCAAAGGTCTCCCTGGGCAGTGGTTTGGTGAGAATATCAGCAACTTGTTCCTTAGAGGGAACATACTCCAATTTAACCTTTTGTTCAAGCACTTGTTCTTGAAGAAAATGATACTTGATCGGTATGTGCTTAGTCTTTGAGTGCATGACAGGATTCTTTGAAATATTGATTGCACTTGTATTATCACAAAAAATGGGGATAGGTGGAGTGCATGTGAATTGAAGATCTTGCAATGTTTGCATCATCTAAAGGAGTTGTGTGCAGCAAGATGCAGTAGCTACATATTCTGCTTCAGCTGTAGATAATGAAATAGAGCTTTGTTTCTTGCTGAACCAAGATACTAATCTAGGACCCATGAAGAATGCACCACCACTAGTGCTTTTCCTGTCATCCACGCTTCCTGCCCAATCTGCATCTGTGTATGCATGAAGTGTGAGATCTGTACCTCTAGGATACCATAAGCCATAGTTTGAGTTCCTTGAAGATATTTGAAAATTATCTTAACTGCCTGAAGATGAGTTTCCTTTGGATTTGCCTGAAACCTTCCAACTATTCCCACTGCATGCATAATGTCTAGTCGGGTACCTGTTAGATAGAGCAGACTACCAATCATGGATCTATAGGTTGGTTGATGTACTACTGCCGATTCATCATTTGCGCTGAGGCTGCATCCTATCACCATAGGGGTACATACTGGTTTCGAATCCTCCATCCCATATTTCTTCAAGATCTGCTTGAGATACTTGGTTTGTGATAGAAAAATGCCATCTTTGTTTTGTTGGACTTGTAACCCAAGAAAATATGTGAGCTCACCAAGCATGGACATTTCAAACTCTTTCTGCATCACCAAGGCAAAATTTTGACTCATGTCTTCTTATTTGCTGCAAAAGATGATGTCATCAACATACACAACAAGTATCAGCAACTTATCATTGTCAATTTATATATATATATATATATTGCTATCAGTTGATCCTTTTATAAAACCTTGTTGATGGAGGTACTTATCCAACCGATAATACCACGCCCTTGGAGCCTGTTTAAGGCCATAGAGAGCCTTTTTGAGTCTGCATACAAGTTTTGGATCATTTCCAAGAATAAACCCATCTGGTTGTTCAATATATACTTCTTCATTCAAGTCTCCATTCAGAAAGGCAGATTTTACGTCCATCTGAAATACTTTGAACTTCTGAAAGCTAGAGAGAGCAAGGAACATTCTTATAGCCTCAAGTCTGGAAACTGGTGCAAATGTTTCTTCAAAGTCTATGCCTTCTTGTTGCGCATATCCTTTACAAACAAGTCTTGCTTTGTTTCTAACCACATCCCCATTTTCATTCAGCTTATTTTTGAAAATCCATTTTGTCCCTATGACATTCTTATCTTTTGGTCTAGGAACCAATTCCCAAGTGTTATTCTTTTCAATCTGCTCGAGTTCTTCCTCCATGGCCTTGACCCAGCATTCATCTTTGCAAGCCTCTCTTACATTTTGCAGTTCAGTGGAGGAGAGCAATGCTAGATAGCTTGAAGCTTCTGAAATGGTTCTTCTTGTTTGTACACCTGCCTCTTTCTGCCCCAAAATTTGAGATTCTGGATGATTCTTCTGAACATATCTGGATGGAGTTTTTTCTTCTATCCTTATCTATTCTTCTGGTGCCTCATGGGTTTCTTCTTCATCATGAACCTGATTTGATGTTGACGGATAGTCTTCTTCGAAATCTTCAGATTTTACTTGCCTAGGAGTGTCTCCTTCTTCATCAACCACTACATCAATGCTTTCAAAAATTTTACCAAGTCTTTCGTTGTAACATTTGTAAGCTTTGCTATGGGGAGAGTAGCCAAGTAAAATGCCTTCATCTGCTCTAGGTTCAAACTTGCCAAGATTTTCATTAGTTCTTTTAATGTAGCATTTGCTTCCAAAAATTTTGAAGTATTTTACTGTGGGAATCTTACCGTACCAAAGTTCATGAGGAGTCTAAGTGCTATTTACCCGGCCGTTTGTCTTGTTGAGTATAGTAACAGCGGCAAATGCAGCTTCACCCCAGAAGGTTGCGGGAGTTCTAGACTCATCAAGCATAACACAGGCCATTTGTTGAACCGTTCTGTTCATCCTTTCCATTACTCCATTTTGCTGAGGAGTCCTTGCAGAAGAGAATTCCCTTCTTATTCCATGTTCTTCACAAAAATTGAAAAATTCATCTGAGGTAAATTCCCCTCCTTGATCAGATCCGAGGCATTTGATTCTGCGATCTGATTCATTTTCAGCCAAAGCTTTGAATGACTTCAACTTTTCAAAAGCTTCATCTTTATACTTCATGAGTCCTATCCAACACATCCTTGAAAAATCGTCAATGAACAATATGAAATACTCTTCTCCTCGAGGTGACCTCTTCCTAGTTGGACCACATATATCAGTGTGGACAAGTTCAAGTGGCCTGCTAGCTGATCCTTCCTTCTCAGGGAAATTAGTTTTGGTTTTCTTACCAAATTGACATGATTTGCATATTGTATTGTCTGGAATTCTGATGTCAGGAAGATCACGAACTGCCTGATATTTGCATGCTTTCCTAATCTGAGAGAAGCTAAGATGCCCCAGTCTTCTGTGCCATAGCCAGTGTTCATCATTCTTGCTTAAGTAGCATTGTTGATGTTCTCCCTTGAGTACGTATAAGTTATTTGGAGTTCTTATGACTATGATCACTATTTTTCCTTTATCAAGCTCATGAACAATACATCCATTTGATCGAAATACTACCTCAGTTCCTTGATCACACATCTGACTGACACTCAATAGATTATGCTTTAAGCCATAAACATACATAACATTTCCAGCCCTGACCTTTTCTTTCAAATGAACAGAGCCTTTACCTTTTATGAATGCAGGGGTGTCATTTCCAAATGAGACCTTCTTTTCTTTTTCTAGGGCACTATATGACTGAAGTTTTTCTTTATTACCTGGCATATGTTTCGAGCATCCACTATCGATGTACCATTGATTTTTCTGTCCTTCCACATATAAGGCTATCCCACATCTTTCTGATTGCGTTTCTTTCTTTTTCCATGTTTTGGAATTCAATGCAACTTGCTCCTTCTGAGTTGTTTGCTGAAACCTACTTCTGCATTCAGAATCTTCATGACCGAAGTTGTTACAGATAGAACATTCTATTTCATTTCCAAGAGAAGAGAAGTTATTGTAGGTTATTTTCATGATTCCTGTCATAATCCTTTGTTTTTGAGCTTCCCTAGTCATGATGGTCTTGTAGGCAACACATTGAACAGCTTTATGACCAAAGTTATGACAAGAGAAACATTGGCCATTGAAGAAATTCCTGCGACTATCAAATCTACCAGCCATATGGTTGTAGTTTCCATCCATTATTGAGCTATATTGAGAACAAATTACCTGTGGTTAGATGAGGCTTCTGTTCATCCCTGAAGTAGATTGCCCCCGATTTACTTGATAATCTTTGATCATTCCTGAAGCAAATTGTCCCTGATTTACCCGGTGATCTGTATTATGCTTTTGCTGTCGATTATCAACTTGTTCATTTCTCCTTACTGCATCAAGATAACTTTTGGAGGTGGATGGCTTCTGAGCTTGAGATGCTTCTTCGGAATATCCGAGACCAGTCTTGATTAGAGGAGAACGTTGCACTTTGATAATCTCTTCTAGAGTTTCAGATCCTTTAGCAAATCTAAGATTAAGGGCTTTTGTTTTCTCAATTTCTTTTCTGAGTCCCACAATTTCACATTCTAACTCTTCATTGTGTTTATCTTTTTCAGCAAGTTGGAATGTTAGAGTATCTATAATCATATTCTTTTCCTCTAAACAAACTTTAAGTTTAGAAATTTCTTCATAAAGACCTTCTTCATTTATAGCATCCAAGAAATCATCATCTTCAAAAGCCATCAAAATTCTATCATCATTACCTTGTTCATCTTCATCACTATTTGACAATCCATCACTATCTTCATGCGTGTAATAGCTCTTCTTATTTACATTCTGTTTTCTGTTCCATCTAACAGGTTCCTTTCCTTTGTCTAGTTTATCTTTATGGGGACATTTTGCAGCATAATGACCGACTCTTCCACAAGCAAAGCATTTGAAAGGCAGCTTACCTATGAATCTTCCAGTTCCCCATTGAAGGTTCTTGACAAAGTTTGATTCTTCCTCTTCTTCTGACATATGTCCTGACTCATAGTAATCTCCTTTTCCTGAAGCCTTGAATGTAGCTTCCCTCCTATCTGATGGTTCTCATTTTCTCATTTCGTAAGTAGTTAGAATTCCGTGTAGCTGTGACATGGTAAGGCTTTGTAGATTCTGCTTTTCTTCTATGGCAGAAACTTTTGAATCAAACTTAGGAGACAAAGATCTTAGAACCTTTTCAACCAAAACAACTTCTTTTATTTCTTCACCCAAGTTTTTCATACAATTTACTATCTCATCTATACGTAGGAAATAGCTAGCCACACTTTCATCATTATGCATTCTAAGACTTTCATATTCAATTCTAAGAGTTTGTAATTTTTCTCGTTTTACCTGTTCATCTCCTTCATAGCTCAGATCAATCTTGTCCCATATTTCTTTTGCGCTTTTGAGTTGCATAACCTTGACGAATTCTGATTGAGATAGACTTCCTAATAGAGTATTGACAACTTTTGCATTTGTTTCATACTGCTTCTTACCAGCTGCATCTGTAGGAGTTGCTGATGGAAATGTGTATCCTGTTTCCAAAATATCCCAAACTTCTGTACCAAGATATTGAAGATAGTCAGTGATTCTTACCTTCCAATAGACGAAGTTGCTCCCATCAAAAATCGGTGGCTTGATAGATGCTTCCTTTTCATAGTTTCTCATGATGATACATCTTCCTTCAAGCGATCAATCTTTTCTTGAAGGACTTGCTCTGATACCAATTGTTGAAAATAATACTGAGAGGGGGGGGGTGAATCAGTATTATCAAATTCTTTTTCAATTTATACAAACATTTGTAGATCTGACTAATGAAACTTGTGTATACCTTCCAGACTTATAATTTAATTTATTCTTTAAATGTTGATCATTAATATGTGTGTCAGAACCATATAACAGTAAACAGGAACAGGAAAAATAGATAGTCACACCAAAGAACACAAGATATAAGGTGGAAACCCAATGTGGGTGAAAACCACCTGCTGCAATATGTCTCTATCTTCTTTCAATTAGAAACTTCTTTTTACAATGATTCTGTACTGGTGCAGTCTTATACCAGCACGCAGGCTTCAACCTGCAGAAGGCTACAACCTTCTCTTTTCTTCCAGGGACCACGTTTCATAAATTTTCAGACTAGATCCATGAATATCAATCAAACATCAAATAGATCTGCGATCAACCAACTTCCTTGTACAAATATTGAATCAATAACTTCTCAGTACACAGCAACCAGACACCAATTCTGAACCCTAAATACTGCAGTAATAGACAAAAGTAGCTAAAACAAATTTTAAGAAATGTCCGGAACTTCACCAATAGAAACCTACGGGTATCCGCACCTCTGCTGTGTCGAGCCTGCGGTTCTCTGCACTTGCACCATGACTAGCCTACAGATCTCCGCACCCACGCTGTGCCTAGCCTGCGGGTCTTCGCACCTGCGCTGTGTCTAGCCTGCGAGTATCCGCACCTACGCTGTGTCTAGCCTACAGACCTGCGGGTATAGATAGTTTATCAGACTTCAAGTATACCCCAGACTATCAGATTTACAGATTTGATCATGCATCAAAGAGATCTCGACCCATTAATAGATCCGTCTTGTAATGCTTAGGTTTCTCCTTGATTCAGGTCTAGCTCTCACTCACCAACTGATCACCAGTATTTCAGACCTTGCTCTTCTTAAGATATTCAACACATCAGTGTCTAGCCAAATGATCTCCTTTCCCTTTTATAGATTAGGCCTTTACTCAAACCATGGTACAAAACCATAAAGATCCAATACTAGGGACCCAAAACCTGGGTTCAATACTTTAGATGCAAAACCACAGACCAAAACCATAGGATCGGAAATGTCGGACTAAATACCATGGACCAACCATAATATTTCCCATGTGCATGCATTTTTCTCTGCATGAAAGTGCGTATACTTTACGTCCCCACTTTTTGATCGGTACACCTGTGAATATGTCCGCACCTTTTGTTCGGCGCACCTGCAGAACTTGCCGATGTCTGCAGCTTTGTGAACAGAAACCTGCGTGTGTCTCATTTTCTACTATTTTGAGAGCCTAAACTTGTGATCTGCACTTGAGTGAGTTGCCATCAAGGACAACACTTATGTCATCGAGCCAAACCTGTGCCAAAACTGTGTCATAATGCCAACAGTGAAACCATTTGTTGTTGTGGCCGGGTTGGGAATGGATAAGCCAATACAACAGGTTGGTGGGAAGCGACTGGTGATGCAAGGAAACAATGGCATTCATCCATATGCAGGCACTCATGAGTTAAATGATCACCTTGATAAATATTGCAAGGGAAATTAATCTTAAGATGTTTTTCATTCACAACCCAACCCTAAGTGGGTTGGTTTTTTTTATTCTCATGAACAAGTTTGTACTTTTGCTTATCCATTTTTTTCTTTTTTTTGCTATGTTTCTGAGCATTCCTAGGTGAAGTGGACTTCATGGTAAGAACATCAGCAGAATGCATAGAATAAGTGGGTTCCTATTGAGAGACATGGGCACTTGTTGGGGCTTTGGAGCTAACCATCATTTTCCTTAGCTGAGCAGCTAACTGGCTTATGATATCAAAAGAAAGAGAACCAATCACTACATGAAAGTGTGGTCCAAGTTTGGGTCATTGCGGGTCCATTAAAGGGTGAGGAGAATTGGGAAGAATTTTAAATCAAGGTGTTGAGCATGTAAAATGGCCTGCTCCTCTATAGTTTCCCTAATCATAGTGACATCCTAGGAAATCTAAGGTTGAAGGGATCAGGTGAACCTGTCTCTAAGAACATCATCAACGAGTCTAGTTTGTACTATCTTATTATGTTTGCACCACTCATGGATATGATCAGAGATGGGGTGGAATAATCTTGTTTAAAGTTGTACAAAAGTTCAATCGTGAGATCATGTCGCTTATGCAATTAAAAATGATTCGAGAAATTCTTAGCCCAGGAAGCAAAGTCGCTATAGGATGCGCAATTGATTTCATTGTACCATTTGGTGGCATCCCCTTTTAGGGTATGTTAGAAAAGTCTCAACTTCATATAATCATCCACCAAAGAATTAGATGAACACCATAGATGAAAAGTGGTGATATGTGTCGAAGGATTTTCTCGAGGCTTCCCTTCAAACTTAGGAATATCGTATGGTAGCTTGGAAGGCATATGTGGCCACCTAGGATCATGACAAATGGGATAATTGGTCAATTTATCCAGATCAGGTAAATCAAGAGGAGTGAGAAAAGGAATTTGTAACTGACCATACAGATCATAAGGGTCGTAACCCTAAATGGACCATAAGGTCCTCCCATCCCGTAATGAAAGGCAGCAGGATTAGGACCAAGATTATAGTTCATCCAAATATTTTAATATCTTGGGCTAGTAGATGAGGCATAAGGATTATGTCCCCCAGGGAAAGTTCCCCCAGAGAACAAAGGATCCCCATAAGGTTATACCCAACACTAGGGAATGGACCTCCTTATGTAGAAGCACTAGTATAAGCATTAGAACTCATAGGGATAGAAGTGCTAGTGAGGATGGTAACTCCCAAGTATACTGGCCCCTCTAGAGAAGAAGGAAGTTCCAGAGAAAGGTGTCCCTCCAAACATAGAACTTGACCCAGGTTGAGATGTACTACCATAAAAAAAGTTTCCCCCAGGTTGACTAGAGGGAATATACGATCCCCCTATCATGCTTCCCAAGGTAAATATGCCCGTACCCAAGTTAGGAACCATAGGTTGAAATGAACTAGGAGTAAATATATTGGCTCCCATAGGTTGACTAGAGTGTCTCCCTGCTCAAAACGTGAAGTTAGGAAAAGGCAATGACATAGATAAATATGGAAAAATTAATGAGCTTGATGAGCCTCGGTATTGCAACAAGAATGCTACAACTCCCAAGGCTACCGACTTTATCTATCAATCGGGGGTTCGTACAAACTTAAGAGGTGTCAGCACTATATGTGTGGCATACAATGTGTCCTTCCTTTGTTGTCATGATGTAATGGATTGCATGTACTAAAGTCAAATCCTAAACTAACTGCAGAAAATGAAATATTCGAAATGGCACCTTAACCTATTGCAATAAAGAAAGTACAAGGAAAGAGATAAAAATTCAATGCTAAATCACAACATTCCCTAATTAACCATTTAAGAAGCTATGCTAGGTAGAAATGCTAAAACAACATGAAACAAATGCTACTATCTAAATTGTTAGAGTAAGAAGCATCAAACAACACTGATGTGCAATTAAAGAGACTGAACTAAATATGTTTTTGATTTTTTTGTCTTTCTATGCAAAATCAAGTATGCAACTAATTACTTTTGTGGATGTGGCAGGTGAATTAAGGATGTTTGAGGATGGCTGGAAGGGCTATGATATGGTTGGATGCCATGGAGGACCCCTGGGAGGATTTTGGTGACTTCTTAGAGGTTTTCCATCAATTTGTCCTCAAAACAGGCCATTTCAAGAAAACCTACAGGATGTACTAGAAACCTATAGCATGATCCTCTAGGAATTACAGGAAACCTACAAGATACAACAAAGAGAAAAATGTGAGGTATTGGAGATTATGGGAGGCCTAGGAAAGGTGTGTGATGGGTGGAATGGAGTGGGAAAATTCCTAGGATCACTCAGAACTCAAAACCAAATTCGGGAGATGGATGGATTCGCTCAAAAATCTTGTGAAATGATGAAATTGGTGAGGGTCTAATGACCAAGCAAATCAAACCCAAATTGGATGGGATTTTTTTTTTTATTAACTAGGATGTTTTAGGCCCCTATCCAAGTGGAATTACTCAAAAATACCTATGCTAACCCATACAAAAATTAAATAAAAATCATTACTAGTGGAAAATCTAGAAATTTGAGAACCAGTGAGCTAGTAAATCTAAAAAATGCATAACCAAATCAACTAAAAATTCAATGGGGTGATTTTTGTTATGAACTAGAATTTTTTTTGATCTAATGCAAGTGGAATTAAGTTGATTGAATCTCATTAGAATTCTCTAAAAAATAGCATAAATTTATTGTTCTTTGCCAAAAAGGAGGTCCAACAATCTAGATTTGGGAATAAGAAGACTAATCCAAGCAGCTCAATGATTTCTATGAACTTCCAAAGCTTTTCCAAGGATGAAATAATGCTTGTGATCCTGCAAAAGAACTTATATCAACCATTTAACTCAATCCTACAACAAGAAATTATTAATCCTAAATGCAGAAATAGAAAGACATAAAAACTAGAGATGCATGTGAATAAGCAATGAAAAGAAGGAAAGAAAATGATATAAAAGGGCTCTGAGGCTCTTAGGATGGCCAAGCCCAGGGAAACTCAGATAACTATGGAGGAGAACAAGATTTAGAAGCTGAACATGACACCAATCTTCATTATTTTCATCAATGGAATTACATCCCTGTAAGAAAATACAATCGAGCTGCAAAAATACAAGCTCTCTACATCATAATGCTCATGAAAATCCCCCCTAGAGGAAACTTCAACTTGGTACTTATAAAAAATGATTAGGAATTATTCCCCATGAATGGAGGAAGCTTTCCCCACCAAAATCCCTTGATTAGTGGATCTAGCTCCCAATACTAGGAATTTGCATTAAATGGCAGGGAACACATTCCTAGATTTTCCCAATCATTCCCTAGAGGAAAACTTGATTTGGTACTTATAAAAAATGATTAAGAATCATTCCCCATGGATGGAGGAAGATTTCCCCACCGAAATCCCTTGATTATTGGATTTTCTCCCTCGATTGGTGGATTTGCTCCCTTGATTAGTGGAACACTGTTATATACCTAGGGGGGATAATATGGGGTACCAAGGGAGGTACCCAAGGTAGTAATGTAATAATGGGATGGTCCATAGTAATAAATAAGGTGGTTAACCCATGTCATGTAAGGGACCACAAGTAGTTAATAATAATGTAATGGGTCCATGGTATTAGTTGATGGTATGAGGGAACCATGGTAATGACCCATGGTATTGTATGTATGAGGCCTATATAGAGGCTAGAGACTCCACAAGGAATATAGTGAAGGAATATTGTATGAACAAGCATATGGCTCGTGTAGTGTTCTCCTTCCTTAAGGAGTGAATGTATGGTGTTGCCCTACCTTAAGGGTTTTGATTAATAAAGAAGCATTTCTATCTATTTCTATCTTGTTCTTTCTTGGGTTTATTTCTATTATCATATAATTTTGATCAGATCTATAACAAGTGGTATCAGAGCTACAACAAGTGGTATTAGAGCACTTTCTTGAGCAAACAGTGGAGAAATTTTTTTTTATTTTAAATTTTTGCAGGATTTCGGGGGTGGCGAGTTCGCAGATCAGATCTGTACGTTTTGGTGTAAGATCTGCTAAATCTAATTGCAGATCTAGATTATTGGTGAAAAAATAGCCGATTTCAAAAAACAATCGATTGAATCGGAGTCCGGATGAAGGAAATATCGCTGATCTAAAAATCAGAGGTAGCGATTTTGCGACGTAGATCTAGACATCCTGGTACAAGATCTAAAAAATATAATTGTAGATCTGGATTCTATGTGAAAAAATACCCGATTTCAAAAAAAAATCGGTCAAATCGGAGTCCGAATGAGAGAGATGTCGCTGATTTAAAATCAACTATTTTTGCAGAAATTTTGGTGACGACGGGAGAGTTGCAGCGCAGATCTGAAATTTTAAGTGCCCGGATCAAGATTTCTATCACATGGGTAGATGTAGAATGATTGTTCCATTTCTGAAAATAGGTCATAATAGGGATTCTAAGCAATATTGACGAAACTGTGACAATTTCAAATTCGCCAAGTAAGTGAATTTTTCTCAATGGCGATTCTATATTTTACAGGAAAAGATGATGGTCCTACTATTGAAGAATTCATACAAAGATACAAGTCCACACATGGGACATATTGGAAGATTCCAATGATGCTTAATATGAGAGATGAGGCTCAAAAGTGGAATTTATCACTTGACTTAAAGCAGTTGCTCAAACTTTCAGATGCAGAATTTGAAAAAGTCTTTTTGGACAAATGGTCTCGGGCTAGAAAAAAGGAGAATGAGACACATAAGGGGTTAATTGCTACGGGTGTCTCCTTATTGCAGGTTCATGGATTGATTCAGAAGGAGAAGATCGTTGTGTCTATAAATCCTAGTTGTAAGCATAATTTTATCAATGTTAATTTGGAAAAAAAATTGCAAGTTTCAACAAAACACATTGAAAATATACAGGTTGATAATTAGGATGTTCAAGTTTATAAAGATTTGAAGCTTTCTATGGATAAGTATGTGTTGCATTGTGACTTTTATACTTCAGATATGGATAACATGGATGTTATTTTGGGATATCATTGGATGGAATCTGTGGGTACGGTCAATATTAATGTGCAAAAGAAATTCCTGAAGCTCTAGTATAAAAAGAAGAAAATTACATTACAGGATATTTCCATCAATAAACAGGTAGAGTCCACGGAGGTTGACGCAGAAGATGTTCCAGGGAATGACATATCAGATGATGAGCAGTTGATGGTCGACAATCAAACACACACAGAGGCTGAGGCCGAAAAGGTAACAGGTGCTGACACATCTGATGAGGGTTCAGTGGTTGAAGTCATATTGGAAAAGAAGACACCACAACGGGCACCACAGCAGGGTGAATTAAAGAAAAAGACACTGTGGGTTAAGACTTCAACATATCATCACCCACATCACCCCGCAAGACAACAACCAACAAGATGGCAACCAATTAGCCACAAGGACAACAACCCCCGTATGACGGATAGCGAGGAGCGACGATCCACCTACTACACACAGAAGCGCTGCCACGATCAACTTCCATCTCAAGCGAGCAAGGCACCAACGAGATCAAGGGTTCACCTTTCTCTTGAATGGCTAGATGCACGTGCATGGTACCAGTGGACTACTCTTTTGAGTAGATCTTATTATTTATGTCCTTCCCATGTTTCGGGGACGAAACATGTTTAGGGGGGTGGAATGTTATATACCTAGGGGGGATAATATGGGATACCAAGGGAGGTACCCAAGGTAATAATGTACTAATGGGATGGTCCATAGTAATAAATAAGGTGGTTAACCCATGTAATGTAAGGGACCACAAGTAGTTAATAATAATGTAATGGGCCCATGGTATTAGTTGATGGTATGAGGGAACCATGGTAATGACCCATGGTATTGTATGTATGAGGCCTATATAGAGGCTAGAGACTCCACAAGGAATATAGTGAAGGAATATTATATGAACAAGCATATGGCTTGTGGAGTGTTCTCCTTCCTTAAGGAGTGAATGTATGGTGTTGCCCTACCTTAAGGGTTTTGATTAATAAAGAATCATTTCTATCTATTTCTATCTTGTTCTTTCTTGGGTTTATTTCTATTATCATATAATTTTGATCAGATCTATAACAAGTGGTATCAGAGCTACAACAAACACATTCTTAGATTTTCTCAATCATTGTAGTTCCACAATTTGTGCCATAATTCCATAATATCTTGTTGAATTATTATTTATTATTGATCCTCCAGTAGTAGGGAACAAGTCCCTAACTTATCTCCTCCTCCAACTCTTCATAATCTACTCAATATTCTCATAGTATTCCATAAAAAATAAATAATATTAGGCACAAATATTCAATTATTCATAAACCTTCATAATGAATATATTAAAGTTAAAAATAAATTATCTAATGTAAAAAGAGAGGTTTAATGTGCTAAAGTATGGTCATAGGCCTTAATTTATGTTTTAAATTAGAGGCATGGGCCTTAATTTATGTCTAATTTAGAGGCCCATCATACCCCGCTCCTGAAAGTGTTGCTCATCCTCTCAGCAACTTAGTGACCTCATTGTGCCTCATCCATGGCCCTGGTGGCCTCTCTCTTGTGCATTAAGAATTTTTGTTGTAAGCTCTGCAATGACAAGCCAAAAAAAGATATTTGTGCAAAGAAAAATCCTTGTTTCTTGAGACCATTAGTTTTCCTTCTTCCCCTTATTCAGGATGGTTCTTGATTTTTTTTCAGTTTGGCAAGGTCTTCCACACCCTTGTCAACATTCTGCTACCTTGTTCCACCATTTATTTGCTCCTCCTGTAGGATTTCTGGGTTGTTGTAATTCCTACAGGATCATCCTGTAGAAAACATTGTCCCTTTGTAAACTGAAGTAAAGGAGTGGAAAAAATGACATAAATGGTGGAGGAATGAATGGTAATGAGTGGTAAAATAAAAATTTGAGTCACTGGGGTCTCTTTGTGATCCTTGTTTTCTCTTTGACCATCCTTCTTGCTGACCTGCAAATGGAAATTTCATGAAAATGGAGAGGATGCTCTCTTTATTTTTTTTTATTTTTTTTTTCAAGAATGAAATGGGATTGATGAATGATGAATAGATAGTGAATATGAAGTGGATGGAGGGCTTGGAGTGCTATAGTGACCTTGGCCTTTGCAAAAATTTCTTCTTTTAACTATTGTTCTCATTCCTTGAAATCATCAGCCTTCATAATTTAGCTTTTCAACATTGCATGAGTGAAGGAGTGAGCTGCAATCAACTAGTTGAAGACAGCTCAGACTATTGACTCGTCCTTAGCTTATAAAACCTCATCTCTCATGCATTGATAACAAATTTCTAACTATAATATGCTCAAGAGAAGAGGTCAAGAATATTGCATACATGTACCTACCTGATGGTTTTTGGAGAGACATGCATGCCGTTGTTGAGTTGATGTTCATGTGAAGGTGTTGGATGGTGATGCTAATGATCCTAATGCTACTGCTAAGCTCTGGAGGAGCTTCTTTGACCTCTGGATTTCCTTTAAAACTGCTCACTGTCAATCCTGTAGGTTTTGTTCTGTATCTTGTAGGTTTGCAGGACAACGACTTGTTTTTTCCATATCTCCCAAACGGTAGACTGGATTGAGCTGAAACTCTTTGAGTATGTTTCCATCATCATTATGCACCTCCCCATAGAAAAATTCTGGTCAATGGATAAACAGATCATGAGAAACACTAAAAATGGCTGAAGGTGATGGAGGCCAATTTCTTGGAAACCATGCACTGGAATTTGCTGAAATTTCTTGGGCATGTTACCATCATCCATGTACATATCCCCATGAAACTTTTTAAATGGATGCACGGATATTGAGAAAATGAAAAAATGGCTGAAGGTGATGGAGGCCAATTTCTTGGAAACCATGCACTGGAATTTTCTGAAATTGCTTGAGCATGTTACCATCATCCATATGCATCTCCCCCTGAAACAACTTGGCAAATGGATGCATGGTTTTCAAGTTACAGTAAAAAAAAAATTCTACTCTATGTATTTTTGTATCCTGTAGTAAAACAAAGCATCCTGTAGGTTTTTAGGACAAGTAAAATGAGTGGTAGAAGCTTGAGAATGATGGATGGATGGTGAAAATAGATGGGGGTGATCGATTGGCATGGCCTTGGCCTTGTTGGAGCATTTGAGCAAAGGAGGAGAAAGTCAAAATTTGACTTCTTTTCACTAGGCTTGACCAATTTTCCTTTTGGTACCAACTTGTTCTTCTTGCTTGCAGATGTTGGAGAGTACATGCATTTATCAAAGAGATGCATGGAGCAAGGATTTCTTTTATTTCTTTTCTCTTTTTTCTTCTAGGCCTACTAGCTGCCTCAATGAGGTTTTCAACTACTAGGTCTACTTAGGCGCCTCAAAGTAGGTTTTCACCTAGGATCTTTTCTTTTTTTTCTTTTTTCCGAACCCATTGACTGCCTCATGGAGGTTTTCAATCAATGAGCCAATTTGAGGCACCTCAAAAGAGGTTTTCACCTGAGATTTCTATTTTTTTCTCTCTTTTTTTTTTTACCCTACCCTACTTGAAAAACAAAATCACTTTCAAGTATAAGAATACTTCCAATGGAGCCATGTGCACATCAAGATGACAGAAAAATTGATGTGTAGGCTTGAGATGAATGCTTTTACATTTACCTAAATTTGAGACATGAAATGATCTTACTTTGATGATATCAAGCACAATTGAAGAAGAGGGTATTGCTACAACTTAATGACTGTATAGAACCATATTTCAATATAGTTGTGATGCCCCTGGTCCACTTGCTGATTTGGATCATTCTTCATGTCTTCTTCTACCATGACCTTCAAATCTTCCTCTTTTTGCTGATTGTTCTCTTGAATACATGGAGGATTTGATGGTATCCATGAGGTATTTCTCTCGATCTCTGATTTTGATGTCTGCTCTTCATCAATCGCAACCCATGGTAATGTGGTCTTCTTATTTGAATCTTGTTCTTTTGGACGTGGTCCTTCAACGATATCAAGATTATCTCTTTTTTGCAATACTCTTCCTGAGCTATGGTGAATACCATTGATCTCAAGAGGATATGTTTGGAAGCGTTGTACCTCAGCATTGTAAGTGGGCTGAGCTACTTCAATGTGTGGGTTTGGGAATGGTGGTACAGATAGTTAAGTGGGAGTGTATATTTGATATGGATGTAGATGGGGTTGTGGTTGTGGTGGAGGTGAATGGTAAGGATAACATGGAGTTTGATATGGAGGATATTGAGGAAAATACTGAGGATACTATGGATGGATCCCATAAGTTCCTTGCCAACCTTGTTGCCAAGATTGGTTTTTGGGTTGAGATAGCTAATGTTGCTAAGGAAAGGGTGTGTTCCAATTACTTTAAGGTGGATGTGCATAAGCTTGAAATTGTGAATTAGGCTCTTGCATCATATTAGGCTGAATAGGCTGCCATGGTCCTCTTGGAGCTACATAACATTGTTGCATTGGCAATTGAATTGCTCCATTGTCATCTTGGTGAACTTCCTTCAACCTTGGGAACGAGGAGCAACATTTAACATCATGTGATTCTGCAACACAAATATCAACATTTTCTTTTCCTTCATCTTGCATTCTTAACATTTCTACTTGTTTTGTTAGATTGCTAAGAATTTCTATTTTAAAATCATCAAACTACTTTCCAAGTTTAGATTGACTTACCGATCTCAATGCTAATTTACCTACTCTTGCTTTTCCTCTTGATATGTGTTTGCATGTTTCACAAATTTCCTCAAATGATAATTGATATACATCACATCTACTCAGGAGATTAAGGAGATCAATCCACTCATCCCTAATTGTTATAAGTAAGAGGGTTTTTAGTGTGTCAGATCCTCAATGATGTAGTTTTTCCCTCTTAACATTATATATGAACCTCTTTGTTAGATCCTCTAGACTCTCATCTTCTCTTTGATTCATTCTAAAGATTTCTTCCTTGAGATCATGATCTTTATATTTTTCTAGAAATATCTTTTGCATATCATTCCGTGATCTTATTGAATTAGTCCCTAAACTCATGAACCATTTAAGAGATCTATCCTTCAATGTTTCTAGAAACAATATCAGTTTTTGAGTTTTTGATAAGTAACCATAAGATCTACAAACAATTTCAAATTTAAAAGAAAGGTTTCCGGATCCTTTGACCTTAGACAATGAAATTTTGGAAGAAAATATGGAGGGATGTTCTTCATGTACACACTACCATTAGTATCTTGAATGGGAAATCCAAGAGGATCTTCCTCATTGTCATCATCTCCATCCATTTCTTCTACATTCTTTGCCATCTTCTTCTTCTACCTGCAAAAGTGAATGGTGATATGGCTTTTACTACACCATGTGATCAAATTGGGGGAGGGTGGGTTTGTGTTGGATAATTTTTTATTTTATTATTATTTTTTTTTTATTTTTTTTATTTTTTTTTTATGATTGAATGAAAACTATAATGCAATGCAATTTTCTACTTTGAAATTAAATATGCCTAATGAAAATATTTTTTGTTTTTGCAAAAATTAAAAAGAAATGAATCAACTAGGGAAGAAAAAAATGCATACTTTGACACCTCCCCGGCAACGACGCCAAAAAGTGATGAGCCTCAATATTGCAACAAGAATGCTACAACTCCCAAGGCTACCGACTTTAATTATCAACTCGGGGTTCGTACAAACTTAAGAGGTGTCGGCACTATATGTGCGGCATACAATGTGTCCTTCCTTTACTGTCATGATGTAATGGAGTGCATGTACTGAAGTCAAATCCTAAACTAATTACAGAAAATGAAATATTTGAAATGGAACCTTAACCTATTGCAAGAAAGAAAGTACAAGGAAAGAGACGGAAATTCAATGCTAAATCACACCATTCCCTAATTAACCATTTAAGAAGCTATGCTAGGTAGAAATGCTAAATCAACATGAAACAAATGCTACTATCTAAGTTGTAGGAGTAAGAAGCATCAAACAACACTAATGTGCAAGTAAAGAGACTAAACTAAATATGTTTTTGCTTTTTTTGTCTTTTTATGCAAAATCAAGTATGCAACTAATTGCTTTTGTGGATGTGGCAGGTGAATTAAGGATGTTTGAGGATGGCTGGAAGGGATATGAGATGGTTGGATGGTGTGGAGGACCCCTGGGAGGCTTTTGGTGACTTCCTAGAGGTTTTCCATCAATTCGGCCTCAAAACAGGCCATTTCAGGAAAACCTACAAGATGTACTAGAAACCTACAGGATGATCCTGTAGGAATTACAGGAAACCTACAGGATACAGCCGAGAGAAAAATGTGAGGTTTTGGATGTGATGAGAGGCCTAGGAAATGTGTGTGATGGGTGGAATGGAGTGGGAAAATTCCTAGGATCACTCAAAACTCAAAACCAAAGTCGGGAGAGGGATGGATTCGCTCAAAAATCTTGTGAAATGATGAAATTGGTGAGGGTTTAATGGCCAAGAAAATCAAATCCAAGTTGGATGGGACAAAAGTTTTTATTTGCTAGGATGTCTTAGGTCCCTATTCCAAGTGGAATCACTCAGAAAGACCTATTTTAACCCATGCAAAAAAAAATAAAAAACATTACTAGTCGAAAATCTATAAATTTGAGAACTAGTGAGCTAGTAAATTGAAAAAATGCCTAACCAAACCAAGTGAAAATTCAATGGGGTCATTTTTGTTATGAACTAGAATGTTTTTGTGATCTAATGCAAGTGAAATTAAGTCAATTGAGTCTTGTTATCATGCTCTAAAAAATAGGAGAAATTTATTGTTCTTTGCCAAAAAGGAGGTCCAACAATCTAGATTTGGGAATATGAAAACTAATCCAAGTAGCTCAATGATTTCTATGAAAATCCAAAGATTTTCCAAGGATAAAATAATGCTTGTGATCTTGCAAAATAATTTATATCAACTATTTAACTCAATCCTACAACAAGAAATTATTAATCCTAAATGCAGAAATAGAAATACATAAAAACTAGAGATGCATGTGAACAAGCAATGAAAAGAAGGAAAGAAAATGACACAAAAGGGCTCTAAGGCTCATGGGATGGCCAAGCCCAAGGAAACTCAGAGACCTATGGAGGAGAACAAGATTTAGAAGTTGAACATGACACCAATCTTCAATATTTTCATCAATGGAATTACATCCCGGCAAGAAAATACAATGGAGCAGCAAAAATACAAGCTCTCTACATCATAACACTCATGAAAATCCCCCCTTAGAGGAAAAATAGACTTGTTACTTACATAAAATGATTAGGAATCATTCCCCATGAATGGAGGAAGCTTTTCCCACCAAAATCCCTTGATTAGTGGATCTAGTCCCCAATACTAGGAATTTGCATTAAATGGCAGGGAACACATTCCTAGATTTTCTCAATCATTCCCTAGAGGAAAATTCGACTTGGTACTTATAAAAAATGATTAAGAATCATTCCCCATGGATGGAGGAATCTTTCCCCACTGAAATCCCTTGATTAGTGGATTTTCTCCCTTAATTGATGGATCTGCGCCTTTGATTAGTGGAACACATTTCTAGATTTTCTCAATCATTGAAGTTCCATAATTTGTGCCATAATTACATAATATCTTGTTGACTTATTATTTATTATTGATCCTCTAGTAGTAAGAAACAAGTCCCTAAATTATCTCCTTCTCCAACTCTTCATAATCTTCCTAATATTCTCATAATATTCCACAAAAAATAAATAATATTAGGCACAAAGATTCAATTATTCATAAACCTTCCTAATGAATATATTAAATTTAAAAATAAATTATCTAATGCAAAAATAGAGGTTTAATGTGCTGAAGGACGGTCATAGGCCTTAATTTATGTTTTAAATTAGAGGCATGGTCCTTAATTTATGTCTAATTTTGAGGCCCATCAGAGCTCACAAAAGTGACTGGTGGAATGCCCCAAGTAGAAGTAAGAGGTGTAGAAGGAGGTATAGACCCTGCCACACTGAGTGGTGGTAATGATGACATGGCAGCAGAGATTGCTGCTTCAGAAGGTAAAGTGGGGCATGCCCCCTCCGTAGAAGAAGAAATGTTTTCATTGGCCATGAAAGGGACTTGTACGTAATAAGGTTCACCATCGTAAGGTCTCAACTACATTAAAACTTGGCCAAGAGGGTCAGTCAAAGGTGGATTAAAGTGTTGTAAGGGACTTTCATCAACTACCTTAATAGCAATAGAATCATCCTTCCTAGGACCAAGGTTATCTCCCTGACCTGAGTATGGTATGAGTCTTCTAATATGGAATTTACCCTACATTTGTGTGTTGGTGGACCCTCCTCTTTAGGAGAAAGGCCTAACAATATACGAGAATGATAGTTACTTCATTCAACCATGGTGAATATAAATTTATTTACCAAGTAAGTTACTAACACATCCCTATGGCCAAATTGTTGACTTGGACCAAACAACACACACTAGAAAAGCCCTAAAAGGTAGTCACATGTAAACCAATCCTAATACAATGTTTCAGATTTCCTTCCAAACAATTTCTTACTTGCAGGATCTTAACTTCGCAACCAGAGTGGTCAAGGGGAAGGTAGGGTAGAGGGATGGTTTCTTCCCACAACCACCACCTATAGGGCACGGGGGCTTCACTGCGGGAGAAATACCATAGCACGTGGCTTCATATTGGGGGATATATAATGAGGAAAAAGTGACATAATATATTGGGGGATATATAGGGGGTAAAGGGTTTGTATATTGATAGGTATAAAAAATGGAGCTCAAAGTTAATGAAAAAATATAAAGGGGTATAAAAAATGTTAATGAAAAAATGGATACCTCCAATATCTAGTGAAAATAGGGGCTTTTTAAATTGGTACAGTGTATTGGGTTTATATTGGTAGGTAAATAATGTGATTTTTAGAGGTATTTCCCAATATGTACTAAAATTAAGAGTATTGTTTAATATGCCATGATTGCACGTGATATGTCAGAGGTTCATTAAGTGAATCCCCCATGCTATACTATGTTTTTACTAAGAATGGCCACTAAGGTACCTCCGTCTCATGAGGGCACAAACCTCTTGGGCTTCTGGGTAGTCAGATGCCGACACAAGATTCCCTGCCATGAGTTGGGTAGCCTCGAGGAGAACCACTCGCACCATAGCCTAAGCCTAACCCCCCATGAAATAGGTTTATGACGCACTCTGTCTTTGACCGTGGGATTATGGAGGATTTTTTCACTCCCTACCATAGACTGCTAAGTTATTTTTATGGTCTTGAGGAGTTTACTCACATACCTAGCTCCAAAACGCTAGCCTAAGCTAATGATGGTGTACTACCAAAAAAAAAAATACGAATCGAGTGAATTTTATTAAATCATTTATTTTAGTGGTTGTTATTTACTCAGTTGAGTAATGCTGTGAAACACAAATGGTGTGATGGACTCTTGTTAGTAACACCCTAATGTAGTGATATTCCAATGCACAATTCACTTTTACTTCGATGAAAGCTAAGTACAAGAGGGTAAAGAGTCTTTTCCTTTTCTAGTGAAAACAACTTCTACAAACAATCTCATTAACTTTTTTTAAATTCACTAATTTGATAGTGACACAAAATAAAAAACAATCCAAATGATATCTCTCAAAAGAGAGTGGAAAAGAAGACCCCCAAGTAAGAACACAAGACACTAAAAAACTCAAGATTTGTGATTTTTCAAACAAGAAATAGCTCAAACACAAGCAAGAAGGAATATGAAGAGAAAAAAGACAATTTAAATCAAATAGGTTTGTAGCTCAATGTATAAGAAAACAATGATGTACAAAGGTCAAAACCCTTAACCCTAACTCAAGGATCAACTAGCAAGGAATGAGAGTAAATCAAGTAATTTCAACTATGATGATAAGAAAAGGCCAAAATTACTCAAATAAACCTTTCTAGTGATGATATGCACAAGCACAACCAATTAAAAACAAAACACCACCAAATGCATGCAAAAGAAAGCAACACAATGACTTGAATTAGATGAGAAACTCAATGAGTAAACAACAACCAAAAAACACAATGCACCAAATTATTAAAATGCAAATCTAAAACTAAAATAGTATTGCAGACAAAGCGACAAAAACATATATGAAAAAGAGATCCAATTCTTGAGGAAAAGAACACCAAAAATCAAGCACACGCAAAGCCTCAAGGAAACGCTTAAAACTTGTCAAATAGATGGAACAACTTCACAAATAAGGCAAGATCAAAGATGATATGGTTCACAACTGAAAACAACAATAACACATAGATCCAAAAGGTTAAGAATATTGTAGAGAGAAAGGAGTTGGAATCAAAACCAAATCAGTTAGCCAAGAAACCCTAACAATGAAAAAAGGAAAATCTAATCCAAAAGACAAGGATGGATCAGATCTGTAGAAGATCTAGACTTAGATAAGAAGCTGAAGAATAGAGCTGGTCAAAGAGAAAAAGTCTTGTAGGATCTCTCAGAAAATATTAGGATTCCAAGCATAACTGTAGGGATGGAAGCCTGGACATTGTAGGTACAACTATAGGGATGTAATGGTCAACCCAAACATTTTTGAGGAAAATCCATCCTGTAACTCGTTATGTGCTTGTGGGTGTGGAAGAAATTTGGTCTTTTCATATATGCACAAGCAACAAGATTAAATCAAGGTCGAACTAAAAAATCGATAACTCAAAATGACTCACAATTGCTTAGAGAAATTCATGAAGACACCAAGAACCAGGTCCAAAGTGAAAGAGAAGATATCTTAAGACAAATAAGGAAGACTCCCCCAATGGAGTCACCAGTTTTTGTTATGAAAATTTACACAAAGCCACCAAGAGCTATTGCTCCATAGTCTTGGCCCTGACAAGACTACCAAATCAAGGAGTATATGGAAAGAACTGAACAAACAAACATATCCCCAAACCATACAATCAAATCAATCATCGAATCATAGAATTCCCTATATAGCGTTTGAGTTTGGTACCCATGATCCACGCAAGTTGATGTCGAGTGTTAGATACGATGCAAAGAATCACTACTCTAGCTAAGAGATCTTATCCTCTACAATAGATCAGCACCACGAAAAAATGCACACAAATGGACTTCCACAGAGGACCGTCAGCTCAAACAAATAAACATGAACATGAATAACTGATCATAAACACATATCTAATGGAAAGGAACCTTCACTTCTATTAATCATGAAATAAAATGAGTACAAAATGTATTATACCATCATATCAATATTCTTCTCCAAATTCCAGTAGAGTCTTCCCTTATCCAACTAATATGACCTTGAGAAAAAAAATGGCTCACAATCTCTCACAGAATCAAAATAGTAGCATGAATCTATAATTCTCCAAAAGTCTCTAGCTTGACCCTCAAGGATGGACTAATATATAAATATTTAGAGGGCTTCCAAGGAGGATGAATGTAGACACTTAAGGTGAAGATAATTTAGGAATATTCTCTAATAATACAGTAAAGCCACCTCGAAGGGATAAGATAATAAGTGGCTTTGAATTGATATCCTATGGAAATTAAGACTCTAGAACATAAGTTAGGGTCACAAGGACTGAAATATGAAAGTTTGGCTCTAGTCACTATGAATATAGGCTACTCCATGTGGCTAGAGGGCTAGAATCGCTCTGTCAGACACTAGGTCCCATTGGCTATGGACAAAAGTAGGTCAAAGGAAGGGTCAAAGATCAAGAAAGTGGTCAACAATAAAAGGTTTGATGAGTATTGACTCTAGGGAGAAAAATAAGATGATAACAATGTGAACCATTGCAATCCATTTCAAGGGTGATGCAATGGATGGAGGATGATACCGATGAAGTTTCATAAATGGGGGCATCTTGATGAAGTATGGAAGGATGTGTTGTACCACCATTCAACCAAGGAAAACCACTGGACCCATTATATCTATTTATCATATATAAAAGAAATGAATATATCCTACTAAAAATTTACTCACAATCTTAGTTTTTCCATCGAATTGAGGATGCTAAGATTGCTTACTAAAAACTTCAGTACCCAAACAAGAAAATAATTTAATCTAGAAATTTCCAATGAATGTTGGATCTCTATAACTTATAATAATCTCTTACATGTAGAATTTGGATATTTTCCATGGATGTTGCTACCATATTACTTGCTTTAAATGAACGAGAAAGAGATAAATTTACCAATCAATCAACCACTACCATAATGACATTCTTTCTTTTAGATTTGGGTAAACCTATAATTAAATCCATTGAAACATCTCCCCATTGTTGAATTTGTATAACTAATGGTTGTAGGAGACCCAAGCTCTTGATTGCATCTTCCTTATTCTATTGGAATACCACGTATTCCACCACAAACTTTTGAACAACAGTTTTAAGACCTTCCTAGAAAAATCCTTCTGGATCCTATGGTAATTTATTATTCTTCTTTTATTTCTTGAGGGACATTTTTTAATATGATTGTAGTCTCACAAATACCAAACCCCCCAATTCAAATTTCCTTTCATTGCAATGTTGATATGGTTGCTATATTAGCCTATTTTTTTCTATAAGCAAGTTGTAGTTCAATAGTTTGAGAACCTCTTGTTGGTGCCCTATGTGGTCCTCCACTTCTTAAGATTTTACAATCCCTTTCAAAAAGTGTAAAAAATGAGGACATTTTTTATGAAGTGCCAAAGGATGTGTTGTACCACCATTTTGCCAAGGAGAACCACTTAATCCATTGTACCTACTTGTCAGATGCAACAAAATGTAGATATCATTCTAAAAATTTATTCAAAATATTAGCTTTCCCATCATATTGAGGATGGTAAGATGAGTAGTGAGCTAGTTGAGTACAGAAACAAGAAAAAATTTAGTGTACAACTTTTCACTGAAAATTGGATCTCTGTCACTTACAATAATGATTCTTTGGTAGTACATTTAACTTTTGGATTATTTCCATAAATTCCTCTACCACTTTATTTTATTTAAAAGGATGAGAAAGAGATAAAAAACAGGAATACTTTCTCATTTGATCTACCACTACCGTAATGACATTCTTTCCTTTAGATTTGGGTAAACATGTAACTAAATATTTTGAAATTTCTTTCCATCACTAGATTGGTATGGCTAATGGTTTTATGATCCAGATTTAAACAAGAACGCAACACATTACAGAGATAACCATAAACACAAAGATGCAATGGAAATAATACTTCATTTCATTAATGTAAAATACTGAGATATCCTTACAAACAGAAAATGGAAATAAATAGCTAGGGCGATGGTAGCTTATCTCTGAGAAGAGATGTGGTGGCTACATGCCTCTGAACTGTGTTACAATGAGTCTCGAAGGCCTATTTATTGTTTAGAAACAATGGAAAACCCTAAAAATCCAAAAACCTAACCCTAGAAGATGAAACGCCAAACTGTGGGCCCTGTTTGGGTAAATTGGTACATCAACTTCCCTAGGTCGTAACTTTGGCATACGATCTCCGTTTGATGCATACAATATCTCGTTAGAAAGATATATCCGAGAACTACAACTTTGGGAAGAGCAAAACTAGTCCATGGACCCATGTTGTTCCCAGTTTTCCCAAAAAACGTCGTCTAGCGCCTCAAAACGGCTCCGAAAGTTCAGGACCTGAAAAACTCCTAAAAATAGTAAATTGTGCTACAATTAAGGAGACTGAAAAGCTGAAAGAAACCATGGTGGGGGTCCAAGTGAACTTGGTGGGTGGCCACCAATATCCACTTGGATCATTCCTCCCCCCTTAGGAAGCAATGGTCTCCATTGCGTTGAGTTCCTCCATGAGATGAGGAAACTTTTGCTGAACTTGGTCCCTGGTGAGCCAGTTGCCCTGGTGAAGGAGTTGGCCTGATTTGACAACTCGATATAGTTGAATGTGTTATCACTCAGGTTGTCCCTTTTGACTCCTAAAGGGATACGGCCGAGGTAACCACAAACCAACTTTGGACTGCAGGCCCTAGCCTGCCTGCAGTCAGAGAGGGCTCTCTCTTTATGATTTAGCTTTGTTGAAAGGGATGATTTTAGGCTAGATATGGTGCATAGGGGTTTTGATTGAGTTTTGGTGGGAAAACTGACACTTTCAGGTAGAGAGGTTGAGTATAGTCTGAATGTTTCAAACCATTGGGCGTGGAGTCGAGGAGGGGAACTGCTGGTGTCTCTCTTAATAACAGTGAGGGGAAGATGGACCAAGATAACTGAAACAGAAGCAACTTTCAGGTTCAAGGGATGGAAAGAATGCTAAAGAAAGAGAGGCAGTTAAGAATCTCTCCAACAGATTAGCAGAGGAAATAACAAGGCGCTACCTAGGAGAAGTTAAGAATTCCTAGATAATTGGCCAGCACAGGTGAACTGGGGTAAACATGAGCCAGAAGGAATTCAATGTTCATAACCAATTCATTCAGAAGAAAACATCAAGAAACAGCAGGAATTGAGCATAGAGAGTATTTAACTAATTCTAGGCTATTCTTTCTTCCTGCTATTTAGATAATGGCAAACACATAAACAAAGATAAGAGGCACTTATTGCTTCAGGCCGCAGCGCAGGAATTCCATCTCCAACTCTTCAACACATTCATCAACAACAGACAGTTCGCTCTCCAAGCTTTAAGCAATATTTGATTACAGAAAATTTCAGGTATACACAGCGAGTCTCTAACGAAAATTATCAATTGACCAACCCTTAGAACTATAAAGAGGGTGGTATATATAGGGCAAAACTCTCTACAGAGTTTCCTTTATTACATCTTGACCTAATTAGGTCATAAAAAATGACTACTTGACCATGACTACTTGACCTAATCCTATCTAGAAATAAATGCAAAGAATGTCTCGGGCCGTGCTCAGGGCCGATGTGTCAAAACTGAATGAATGATGTTGTCCTCGGTGGCTTGCTGCAGTGCTTTCTGCAATAAATGGGTATGGGTCTCTACTTCCTTGCTGTCCTGGTGCTTTAAATATCTTGACGGTGATTTGAAGGCAAGGATGGGCTGATGCTTATCGATTTGATTTTCTGGGGGCTTCATCAATGTTCAGGTGCCTCGAGCCCCTAAAAAAAATCATGACTGATCCTCTCTGGCGTCCTTTCTTCCACTGATACTTTCTGACAAAATTTGGGCCGCTGATCTGTTATGCTGCGTGTCTAATCACCAGTAAATGGCCGATGTTTGGCCTCTGTATCATCTGGAATTGTCTTCTGATCATTTTGGTATGCTCTGTGAAGAAAACGGATCATTTCTGCGCCTTTTCGGGCTTCCTGGGGCTGCATGGAGCGAAGATTCCTTAAAGATTCCCTGAAGATTCTCCATTTTGGCCCAAAAAATCCTGCGCTCATCAAAAACTGCCTCAGAATTCGATTCTGGGGCTCCGAAGTGCGATTTTCGCGCCTCTGCGTCCAAAAAGGGCTGATGATGTCAGCATTGTACGGCGGGTGACGTCAGCATGACGTCAGCATGGCGACGTGGCGGGATGATGTCAGCATGACATCATCATGTACGGTCGATGACGTGGCAGGTACGGTGGCGGGACACGTGGCAGTGATGTGGCAGGAGGCCATGCAGGCGGGTGACTGTACAGGGGGGTGACGTGGGCTGTTGACTGTGCAGGGGGTGACGTGGGCTAGTGACGTCACCGGGCGGTAAGCGGTATGTGGCGCACCGCTTATGGGGGATGGCGGTTTCGGAGGGAGGGGCTACGCCACGGCCCGGCGCTTGACGCGTGGCGGGAGTACGGCGGAAAAACCGCCGAACTCCTGGACGTTAAAGGCCGGGCGCGTCGGGGATAAGGATGCTCGCCAGCTGTAGATCTGCGGGGCTGTGGATCAGACGGCTGGCGGTGGATGCGATGGGATAGGGGGTTAATGGGCGGGAATATTCACAGGAATATTCTGGATTTAATATGCGCGGCGGATGGGTAAGGACTTAGGGAAACGGGTTTAAGGGATTTTTACAGCGGTGGGGTGAAATTTTACAAAGGGAAACGTGGAAACATAGGTTTTTTTGGGGGTTCTTAGGGTTAAGGGAGAGGTTACTAGCTGACCAGATGTCAAACCAGTTCCTCAATGACGCGGATGGGCTAAAAACAGTCCCAGATGGACTGATATTTCCCGGACTTGGTAGAAAGTATGGCTATAGTGCCAGGGATGGGATATTTACATAGGGGGATTTATATACATGATTTTTAGTAGGGGAAGGGAAAAACTAATAGGGAGTTATATAATAAGGGTGATGAGAAAAGGAGAGATGTTAGTGAACTCCAGCCTGAGTACCTCCAACTAAAAAAACTGCCTAAAACCAAAATGGATTGCTTTATCAAAATTGGAACACAACAGTGGCCCTTAGACCAGCCTACTCTTATGGATACTTTTTTGGCCATCTGTAGCAAATATGGAGCATTGCAGTATGCATAGCACGACATATTTGGCATGTAAAACTGTCGATCATGAAAGATGATTAACCTGCTGCAGCAGGAGGCTAACAGTGGCTCCACTTGGGGATGGCTTTTCCTTGTGAAAAGTCAAGAACAGCAGGTCAGACTGCCTTGTATTCAATTGTTACTGTGTTCTGCAAATTTCTCTTGGCTGGTTGCCTTATTGATCCTACCTACCTTCCTACCCTAACCAACACTTACTTTGCTGTTAGGTGAAGTGAAATAACCAATGCAGCCACTTAAGTAATAATAACATGAGTGGGCTTTGCTGCTTGTGCTTGCTAGTGACATCAACTGAGATTCTACAATTTGTTGTGGCTTTATCAATCTTTGAGAAGATCAGGAAGCTACTGACCTCCTTTGCGGTGTTTAAATATTGTACAAAACTGTCCTGCAACATATATATACAATTTTTTGTCTGAATTAAAGAACTGTACAAAGGTTCAGGATCACTACCATGCCTTGGAGTCGGGAGATCATTGTCAACTCGATAATGAGCCTTGCAGCCTGTTGATGGAGACGTGCACTGATTTCTTTCATCATTCTGCCTGCCAGCGGATAGGTCATTCAGTACTTGCAGGGGTGTTTGTGATTTATTACAATCTGGCTCAAATAGGGCCTGACTGATTTGTGCGGGCTGCTGGTCTTCTTCTTCTTTGAATAATTCAGATGGCTGAAAACAAAGAGGCAGGGGATCCACTTGGATCATCTGGTCATATGCTTCTGCTTCTGGGTCCTCCTCAATCTGATATTCAATGGCTCTATTTTTGGTTCCTCCTTGACTGTATGATGATCTTCAATAGCATTTGAAAGCTGCTGCTCTGATGTGCAAGGAGGCTTTTCAACAATCTTTTCCAAGGGAAAAACAGAAAAATCTGACATAAAATCACTTTTAAAGTACAATATGCACAACAAAATTTGGTGCAAGAGAAAGAACATGGTCTCTTGGATGATCATCCAGATCAAGAACCTGATCTGCTTATATAATTCCTTCGGGTTCATTTCTCCAACGGAGTCTTTATTATGAGGATGATGTGGAGTCGCCAGGTGGATGATGTAACCTTAAAGTGCCTGATCTCTGTCCACCATCATAGATCAGAGCTGAGCATGAAAATCCCTGAAGAAAAGGAAGACTTTCTCCAGAAAACGAGGCGAACTGGTCAAAATTGAGGATTTGCACTAATAAACATATGATTCATTTCCCCAGTGGAGTCGCCATTATGTTATCACTCAAGTTGTCCCTTTTGACTCCGAAAGGGATATGGCCGAGGTAACCACAAACCAACTTTGGACTACAGGCCCTAGCCTGCCTGCAGTCAGAGAGGGCTCTCTCTTTATGATTTATCTTTGTTGAAAGGGATGATTTTAGGCTAGATATGGTGCACAGGGGTTTTGATTGAGTTTTGGTGGGAAAACTGACACTTTCAGGTAGAGAGGCTGAGTATAGTCTGAATGTTTCAAACCATTGGGCGTGGAGTCGAGGAGGGGAACTGCTGGTGTCTCTCCTTAATAATAGTGAGGGGAAGATGGAGCAAGATAACTGAAACAGAAGCAACTTTCAGGTTCAAGGGATGGCAAGAATGCTAAAGAAAGAGAGGCAGTTAAGAATCTCTCCAACAGATTAGCAGAGGAAACAACAAGGCGCTACCTAGGAGCAGTTAAGAATTCCTAGATAATTGGCCGGCACAGGTGAACTGGGGTAAACATGAGCCAGAAGGAATTCAATGTTCATAACTAATTCATTCAGAAGAAAACATCAAGAAACGACAGGAATTGAGCATAGAGAGTATTTAACTAATTCTAGGCTATTCTTTCTTCCTGCTATTTAGATAATGGCAAACACATAAACAGAGATAAGAGGCACTTATTGCTTCAGGCCGCAGCGCAAGAATTCCATCTCCAACTCTTCAACACATTCATCAACAACAGACAGTTCGCTCTCCAAGCTTTAAGCAATCTTTGAATACAGAAAAGTTCAGGTATACACAGCGAGTCTCTAACGAAAATTATCAATTGACCAACCCTTAGAACTATAAAGAGGGTGGTATATATAGGGCAAAACTCTCTACAGAGTTTCCTTTATTACATCTTGACCTAATTAGGTCATAAAAAATGACTACTTGACCTAATCCTATCTAGAAATAAATGCAAAGAATGTCTCGGGCCGTGCTCAGGGCCGATGTGTCAAAACTGAATGAATGATGCTGTCCTCGGTGGCTTGCTGCATTGCTTTCTGCAATAAATGGGTATGGGTCTCTGCTTCCTTGCTGTCCTGGTGCTTTAAATGTCTTGACAGTGATTTGAAGGCAAGGATGGGCTGATGCTTATCGATTTGATTTTCTGGGGGCTTCATCAATGTTCAGGTGCCTCGAGCCCCTAAAAAAAATCATGACTGATCCTCTCTGGCGTCCTTTCTTCCACTGATACTTTCTGACAAAATCTGGGCTGCTGATCTGTTATGCTGCGTGTCTAATCACCAGTAAATGGCCGATGTTCGGCCTCTGTATCATCTGGAATTGTCTTCTGATCATTTTGGTATGCTCTGTGAAGAAAATGGATCATTTCTGCGCCTTTTCGGGCTTCCTGGGGCTGCATGGAGCGAAGATTCTTTAAAGATTCCCTGAAGATTCTCTATTTCGGCCCAAAAAATCCTGCGATGAGCGATTTGCGATAGGCGCAAATCGCTCATCCAAAATTGCCTCATAATTCGATTCTGGGGCTCCGAAGTGCGATTTTCGCGCCTCTACATCCAAAAAGGGCTGATGACGTCAGCATGACGTCAGCATTGTACGGTGGGTGACGTCAGCATGATGTCAGCATGGCGATGTGGCAGGATGAAGTCAGCATGACGTCATCACGTACGGTCGATGACGTGGCAGGTACGGTGGCAGGACACGTGGCAGTGACGTGGCAGGAGGCCACGCAGGCGGGTGACTGTACAGGGGGGGTGACGTGGGCTGTTAACTGTGCAGGGGGTGACATGGGCTGGTGACGTCACTGGGCGGTAAGCGGTATGTGGCGCACCGCTTATGGGGGATGGCGGTTTCGGAGGGAGGGGCTCCGCCACGGCCCGACGCTTGACGCGTGGCGGGAGTACGGCAGCAAAACCGCCGAACTCCCGGACGTTAAAGGCCGTGCGCATCGGGGATAAGGATGCCCGCCAGCCGTAGATCTACGGGGTTGTGGATCGGACGGCTGGCGGCGGATGCGACGGGATAGGGGGTTAACGGGCGGGAATATTCACAGGAATATTCTGGATTTAATATGCGCGGTGGATGGGTAAGGACTTAGGGAAACGGGTTTAAGGGATTTTTATAGTGGTGGGGTGAAATTTTACAAAGGGAAACGTGGAAACACGGGTTTTTTTGGGGGTTCTTAGGGTTAAGGGAGAGGTTACTAGCTGACCAGATGTCAAACCAGTTCCTCAATGACGCGGATGGGCTAAAAACAGTCCCAGATGGACTGAGATTTCCCGGACTTGGTAGAAAGTATGGCTATAGTGCCAGGGATGGGATATTTACATAGGGGGATTTATATACATGATTTTTAGTAGGGGAAGGGAAAAACTAATAGGGAGTTATATAATAAGGGTGATGAGAAAAGGAGAGATGTTAGTGAACTCCAGCCTGAGTACCTCTAACTGAAAAAACTGCCTAAAACCAAAATGGATTGCTTTATCAAAATTGGAACACAGCAGTGGCCCTTAGACCAGCCTACTCTTATGGATACTTTTTTGGCCATCTGTAGCAAATATGGAGCATTGCAGTATGCATAGCACGCCATATTTGGCATGTAAAACTGTCGATCATGAAAGATGATTAACCTGCTGCAGCAGGAGGCTAACAGAATGTTCTCCTGGAAAGTGTGCTTGATCTATGTGTCCATGACCCGATCAGTTGTAGCTTGTTCCATGCAATCTGGATTTAACTCTGTGGGTGTGAGCTGTTTTGCAATGTCAGATGTGTCTAGTAATGGTGGAAAGTATGGACGAGGGAGGTCCACATTGAACACTGGGTGCAAGCGAAGGAATGGGGTAATGCTGAGCTCAAATGCATTGTATCCTATAGCCTTGGTAATGGTGTAAGGACCATATCAGAGTGGTCTGAGTTTCTGATAGGCTCCAGTAAGGCATTCCTTTTACAAATGCAACCAGACTTTGTCACCCACCTAAAACTTGTGTGGCACCCAATGTTGATCATGTCGCTGCTTGTACTTGGCATTTGATTTCTCCAGAATGTCATGGACTTGCTGGTGAATATGTTGGATGTTCTCAATGAAGCTATTTGCCTTATCTGTTTCAGACTGGACATGAGTTGAATCTGCGTGAGTAGATGCAAATGGCATGGCCGCATCAATGGGACATAGTGGCTGGAATCCCAAGCCCACCTAAAAAGGGTTGTGGCCAGTCAAGTTGTGGAGAGATTGGTTGTAGCTGTGCTAAACATAGGGGAGGCTCTCGTCCCATGTGCATGGACGCTTTGAGTTGTACATGCGTAGAATGTGTACAATCATCCTATTGACAAAGTCTGTCTGGCCATCAGTTTGAGGGTGGAAGGCTGTGGACTTAGTGAGTTTGGTGTCCAGCATCAACTAGAGACTGGACCAAAATGTACTGAGGAACCTGCTGTCTCGATCTGAGATGATAGACTGTGGGATCCCAAAGTGTACCCACACTCATTCAAAGAAGAGTTTAGCAGTGGCTTCTGCTATGATATTCTTCTTGTAGGCCACCATAATTGCCATCTTCGAGAATCTATCGACGACCACAAAAACACAGTCATTTCCATGCTTAGTGGAAGCTTAGTGGAAGGAAGGCCTGACATGTAATCCATGGAGATGGATTCCCATGGTCGACTAGGGGTAGGCAGCGGGGTATAGAGGCCTTGCTTCTTGATTGTCAGTTTGGCAATGGCATAGGCAGTGCATGATCTGATGTGCTTCTCGATATCCTGTCGAAGATTCGGCCAATAGAAATACTTCTGCAGTACTGCCACCGTTTTCTTGACCCCAAAATGCCCAGCAGCCTGACTGTAGTGTGGTTCCAAAATCATCTTGGCATGCTCGCTTGAAGGAACACAAAGGTGACCCAGGTGGCATAATAGGGCATCCTAGAGGTGACAAATCTGGAACATGCCGACCCTCCAAGAGTGTATGGAATGTGTGGCCGAATTCTGGGTCGCTTTTTTAGAGAAGTGGCCAATCAGAAGTCTCATGCCCATAAGAGTTGAGCACGATGGTTAATGACATGATCGGTGGTCGACTGAGGCAATCTGCAACATTATTGGTGTTGCCCTTTTTATACTTGATATTCAAATGGAACTGTTGCAGGTATGTGGACCACTTCTGATGGCGATCATTTTACAATTTCCGTTGGTTCTGTATGAACTGGAGGGGTTGGTGGTCTGTGTGGATGACCGTTTCCTTCACCAAAATGTAATGTTTCCATTGTCGGTAGGCCTGCACAATGGAATACATCTCTTTGTCATAAGTGGGATACTTCTGGACTGTGTCTGAAAGTGTCTCATTGTGATATGCCACTGGATGCCCGTGTTGAGAAAGGACTGCCCCAATATCATATTCAAAGGCATCTGTCTCGACCTCAAATGGTTGTTGCAATTCTGGCAATGTGAGCACTGGTGCCGAGCAGAGGCGATCTTTCAACTCTGTGAATGCCTTCTATTGAGATTCGGACCAAAAGATTTTTTCTTTCACTCCTCCCTTGGTGACTTGACTCAAGGGCCAAGTGATATGAGAAAATCCCAACACGAACCTGCGGTAGAAGTTGGCAAGACCTAGAAAGCTACGGAGCTCTGTTAGAGTGGTTGGAGAGGGCCAATGCCGAGTGACTTGGATCTTGGCTGGATCCACATGCACCCCCTATTCATCAATAATATATCCCAGATACTAAACCTGGGTCATGCCAAAAGTGCATTTCTCCAAATTGGCACATAACTTGTGTTGTCGTAGTGTTTGGAGAACTTGTCGGATGTGGTGGAGGTGCTCTTCCTAACTCTAGCTGAAGATCAGGATGTCATCCAAGTATACCACTACAAATGAGTTGGTGAATGGCCGCAAGATGTCATCCATTAGCCTCATGAAGGTTGCAGGAGCATTCGTCAATTCGAAAGGCATAACCAACCATTCAAAAAGGCCCTCCTTGGCTTTGAAGGTAGTCTTCCACACATCGGAGGGTTCAATTGGTACCTGGTGATATCCTGACTTCAAATCGATCTTGCTGAAATATTTTCCCCCCTTCAGTTGGTCCAGGAGGTCATCAATCTGTGGGATCGGGTACCTATTATGGACAGTGATCTTGTTCAGCGCCCAATAGTCAATACAGAGTCTCCAAGTCCCATCCTTCTTCTGTACCAACACAATTGGGCTCCCACGGGGCGATGAACTTGGATGGATGTGACCTTTCTGTAGCAGCTCCTGAATCTGCCTCTTGATTTCAGCGTTCTCCAGAATAGAGCACCGATAAATTGGTCCGTTGGGCAGCGGCGCACCTGGGGTCAGATCAATGGAGTGCTTGACCTGACAATGTAGAGAAACCCCTGCGGGGGAGGTGAAGATGTCCTCATACTCCTCCATGACCTTGTCCATCTGTAGTTGTCGTGCGGAGGGGCCATGTCTGGAGGTCGTGGCCACCGTCTTCTTCTTTCCTTGAGGGCGTATCATCAGGAAAACAAATTTCCCGGTTTTGGAAATGAGCTTACTGCATTGTTTTGCAGTAACCAAAGAGATGGCAGTAGGCGGTGCTACCTCTAGTATCCTGTACAACTTATTTCCCAAAGTAATAATAACAACACAGGGCCTTGATTCATACACAACATGTCGCTTCCACAAGTATGGTTGTCCTAATAATACATCACAAACTTTAAGGGGAGCAATGTCACATAATACCTCATCCGTGAAGGGCTTGATGTTGTATGGAAGGCGACACTGCTAGCTCATGCGAAGATCCCATCCTTGGTGAAGCCACCCGATGGTGTATGGTTGTGGATGTGTTTTGGTCGATAAGCCCAGCCGCTTCACGACCTCTGTCGAAATGAGGTTCTTTTGGCTCCCGCTATCGATAATGAACTGTAGCAGGGATCCCTTTACCCACCTTTGGGAGTGGAAGAGGTGCTCCTCCTCCTCTGGATCTTTGGGTTTCTCCTTCTAGATCTTCGTGGTGGTAACAGTGGCATTGGGATCTGCATCGATAATCTGCTTCCCTTTGTCATTCCCCTTGTCGGGTTTTGACTCAAAGTCAACATGCATCTAATTCTGAAACCTTTAGTTCAACCACCAGTGACTGCTTGGCCCGACACTCACTTGTGTTATGAGTGGAGCTCTTATGGAGCTCACACCATTTTCCTGTGTCCTTTTTCAGCTTCCCAGCGCTGTTCTTTGCTTGCAGCTTTGGCGGGTTGTCTTGGGCCACCCTGCCTTGGCTTTGTCCTTTGTTCTGCAGTTTGGGGGCACCTTTCCCTTGCTTCGGATTCCCAGGTCCAAAGTCTCACTTCTTTTGTTTAAACTTTTGCTCGACCTTGACGTCATATCGATATGCCGTGCCGAGCGAGGAGATGTTCAAGAATTCTATTTCTTCCTGGATGTACTTATGTAGGCAGCCGCAGTATTTGAGTATCAAATGCTGCTTCGAATCCTTGATACCCAACTTTCTGCGAAGCGCATGGAAAATATTGGTAAAATCCAACACGTCTTGGTCCCTTCCCTGCAGCAGCGTGGTCCACTTTATGTATTGATCCTCATAGCTTCCGACAGGGTAGTACTACCCCTTGATGTTATCTCGGAATTAATTTCAGATGGGTGCGGCTGAAAATAGTGAGCTGGTAATTTCATCCTTCTGCTCGTAGTAGGTTTCCCACCAGTCCTTGGTGTGGGGGACTACTTTGAGAAGAGCGAAAATAATCTTTTCTCGACTAGAAAAATTATGATTAGAAAAATAACCCTCTAGCAGATTTAACCATTTATCTACAGCATCTGCGTCTATTTAACCCTCGAATATGGGGATTTCAAAATTAACTTGTACCTTAAAGGGCATGGCGTTTCCAGAGTAGCTGCTGGAAGCTGATGCATCGCCTCTGGGTAGCCGCTGAAGGATCTGGGCAAAGTTGTCCACCATCGCGTTCCTTTGTCACTCGAGGGCTTCTTCGAGCAAGATTTTGATAGGATCTCCTGCCCCCTCGTCTTTCTTCTCATCCACCATGGGAGGCTGTCGAGTTTTGTGAGATTGGTCTTACAAAGGTTCAACCAGTTCAAGCCCTAACTCCTTATATCCCGACCTCATTGGGGACATGTAAAGAAAAACAGAGAAAAAGCAGATCGCTCTGATACCACTGATCCGTATTTAAATAGGAACACAACACATTACAGAGATAACCATAAACACAAAGATGCAACGGAAATAATACTTCATTTCATTAATGTAGAATACTGAGATATGCTTACAAACAAAAAATGGAAATAAACAGCTAGGGCAATGGCAGCTTATCTTTGAGAAGAGATGTGGTGGCTACTTGCCTCTGAAATGTGTTATAATGAGGCTCGAAGGCCTATTTATTGTTGAGAAACAATGGAAAACCCTAAACATCCAAAAACCTAACCCTATAAGATGAAATGCCAAACTGTGGGCCCCGTTTGGGTAAATTGGTACATCAACTTCCCAGGGTCGTAACTTTGGCATACGATCTCCATTTGATGCGTACAATATCTCGTTAGAAAGATATATCCGAGAACTACAACTTTGGGAAGAGAAACATCGGTCCATGGACCCATGTTGCTCCCAGTTTTCCCAAAAAACGTTGTTTAGGGCCTCAAAACGGTTCCGGAAGTTCAAGACCCGAAAAACTGCTAAAAATAGTAAATTGTGCTACAATTAAGGAAACTAAAAAGCTGAAAGAAACCATGGTGGGGGTCCAAGTGGACTTGGCGGGTGGCCACCAATATCCACCAGGATCATTGTAGGAGACTTGAAGTCTTTATTATCTCTCCCTTATCTTATTGACATACCACACATTCAACCAAAATCTCTGTACATTTTCTTTAAGACCCTCCGAAAAAAACTTTCTTGATCCTATGATATGTTTTCAAGAACCCAGAATGTCCTCCTACAGAAGTAGTTTGTAATTCCAAAATGACCTTCTATAAGAGTTGAGAATTCTTACGTAAGTGATTGTGATACCACAATAGATCACTCTTATGCATACATGTTTTATTGCATCAGGGTCATCCTATAATTATTGAATGATCTTGCATACATTCTCATCTTTCTTAAATTTTATCCTTACTTCTTCCACCTAGCAAGACTTTGGAATGGAAATAGTGCATAGTAAACCGTCTTTGTCTTTCTCTTTCCTTAAGGGTGCATCTACCAGTATTTTGTTTTCCCTATTTGTAGATAATTTTAAAATAATAAAGTATTTTTTCATATGAATTTCACTACATAATTTTTTTTGAGCAAATGTTTAAAACCACTTTATTATAGAATAAGAGATTACACTAAATTTCGTACTTTAATAGAATATAGTTTTTAATACTTAAAATGAAGTCTATACTTTTACAAGAGTATAGTAGAAAGAAGCCAAACATATATGGATAAATATATAGGTGACATATATTTATGCATATAAAGTTGTATGTGATCAAGAAATGTTAAATGATGGGAAGGTTCCATCCTAATGTTAAAGGAATCAGAAAAGGTATATATAAATGATCTTCGTAAAAGTCAAAGTAATGAGAATTATAAATTATAAATTATGAATTATTATCAAAATTGCATATTAAAAAGGATGTAAAAAAAAAAATCATGCTAAATAAATTTAAATATTAAGAATTTAAAATTACAATTTTCACAATGACCAAATTGTTTCCGATTAGATTTGAAGTGTGATGGAAAATAAAAAAAATCACACTTTTAATTCTTCATGCAGTGTTGAGTTTCACAATGGGCCACGTAAAATGTCAAATATGTTTAGTATAAAAACCAATTCACGCTAACACCATAGCAACCACAATTCAAGGACCTGCCATAAAATATTTGAAACTTTTAAATGCTTAGAGTGTGTTTCCTTATTCTACTCGACATCTACAAATGGATAACTGTAACAGTGTCACACTAAATACATGAGAAAACACCAAATAATAACAATATATGTAGTAAATAAATCACAACCACATTAAAAGTAATAATGAGAAAAATATATAAATGGTAAACAAAACATAAGTATAGTGGACAAATATATCCATAATAATTAAGTATTTAAAAAACTTAATTAATAAATTTACACTAAATCCATATCAATTAGACTACAATATTCTTTAAATGGCAAAAATAAAACGTCATTAAAAAAATATTTAGCTAAATTAACATTTAGATTACCATGTTCCTTAGGTAACAACTAATAATAATAACGTTGAAAAATATTTATTTATTTTATCATTCTAGCCAACTGAATTAAAGCCATACACTATATGACTACATCAATTGATTTAATTATTATATTGTGTAATTGAACCCATATTTAATGAAAAAATTTATAAACATTAAACATTCGCAATTCTTCTTTCCTTGGGTTCATTTATTTGACTTATAAGTTTAAGTTGCAGATGAGAGCAGAGTAATCGCAGTCTTCAAAAATACAACACCGCTACATTATGAATTAGGTTATATTGATGTTACATTATGAATAGGCAAAACTGACACGAAACAAAGAAAGTTACCCTAGTTATTACGCTATACAAGGCTACTTACGAATGAGCCCAATTTGACCTGACATGTTGCAGACTCTAAACAAGCTAAACTGACACTACACAAAGCAAGTTATACTAGTCATTATGCTGCTCATTGTACACAAAACCAGTTACACTAGTTATTATGCTACAAGTCATCATTACCAAATACGAGTAAAATGATCCGAACGAATCACCTATTAAATAAATAAATTTAATATATTTAAAAAATTAAATAATTTTTGTTTTAAAAATAAATATTATATATTATAATTCAAAATTTTTACTCCATATGAATTAATTATAATTAATGACCAATGTAATATCCATTGCGTTATATTATACTTACCAGGGACAAAATAATAAAACAATTAACCTTGTAATTATATCGAAATTAAGAATCAATTTCTCTTTTCAGTATAAAATAATTAATACAAACTCTCCCTAATGATTGAAAGGTTTAATAATAACCTCTTCACCTATATTCTAGTCACATACAACACGAATACACGAATATGTTATATATCTCACACGAATATGTTATATATCTCATGACAGAACCATAATGTATATATTTAACTTATTTACTTCTTATAGGTTTCTAACCCCTTTTAAAAAAAATCTTATTCAAGTTATCTGTAAACTTATTTCGCTGCCCGCAAATTCGACATGGTCTGGGAACCGTCGCGACCTCCAGCAGCCATCGCAGCGAATGAAGTCGAGGAATCGAAATGACGGCATCCAGAAATGTAGATTTTCCAAGTAATCTCTTGGGATATAATAGATTTTCCAATATTTAGAGAAATATCAATTACATCTCAACGTCGCACAAATTCCACGCGGTCCAAGATCCATCCCGAACTCCTTCATCCAAAATTTTAATAACTACTACATATTAAAATTAATTTCCTCACCGACCATTGACTTCGAATAGAGTTAGAGTTCTGGGCTCGTGTTACAAAGCTTTTATTTCTGCAAATAATATGTGGTCGCATTATGCACTAAGTTAATGAATGTGTTATTTTTTTATTTAGCATACAAAGACTTTAGCTTCCATTTAACACAGCACACTGCCTTCTTTTAAGTTTATTTGAGTTAAAAAAAATAAAAATGTAAAAATAATAAACTAAAATTAATAACAAGGGCACTTTATAATTAATTTCCAGGCAACAAAGTTTGGGCTACTGTGAACGAATTATATTTTTCTCTCTGTATATTAAATTTGGTATATGAGATATTAAGAAAGGTTATTGTTTGATTTTTTATTTACTCAATTTTAATTTTATGAATTTTAATAATGTTGAAATGTGATTTTTTGTTTTAATTTTAGTTTTATTTAATTATTTTTTTTTAGAGGATCTTGATTTATTAATAAGGTTTTGATATATATATATATATATATATATATATATATATATATATATATATATATATATATATATATATATATATTATTGTTATTGTTATTAATTATTATAAATTATAATATTATTATACTTGAACTAATTGTTATAGGAATATTATTTGATCTTAATAATTATTATTAAAATATTATATATATATACCCCGAGTTGTTTTTAGTGCAATTTTTTGGAAGTTTTTCTGCTCTAATTTCTCTAAAATTCGACAAGAATTTATTGAAATCACATGCTTGATGGGTAACCCCTGCACAATGGGTATTTTAGGGTGTTGAATCCATATATACAGTCAAAAAACTAGTTTAAATAACACAAATCAAGATTTCACCTCAATGTTTTATGTCTGAAAAAATCCAAAAAGTCCCACTAAAGACAACTCCATTTTACCCAGCCTTTTAATTGCTTTGTTTTAATTTTAGTCTCCTTTAATTATTATTTTTGTTATAGGATCTTGACTCATTAATCAGTTCTTGGCACCTATTTATTTATTTATTTTATTATATATATATATATATATATAATTGACTTGGATGGTTTGTTTCTTATTAATGTTTACTTTTCGATCTTTCCTAATTAACATTATCATAATTTTTTTTGTTTTTTTGTTTTTTTATCTTAATTATTATTATAAATTATAACATTAATATTCTTAAACTACCCGTTATATTAGTCATTATAGGAATATTATTTGATCTTAATAATCATTGTTAAAATATTAATTTTCATAAATTAGTGGTTATATGATCTTTTGGTCTCTACATCGCCCTCTATTTAAGCCCAACGCTCTATTTAAGCCTATGTCATGATCTGCATCTTCATGTGGTCTGATGATGAACCACACTAGCTGGTTCAAAACACGTTAGCAAAATTTTCTCCTATATAATATCTAAAAAAAATATTATTCTTAATAAAATAAATATATGTTATTCATATTAACAAAAACGTTCATTTTAGTTTTTATATTATAATATTTTTTAAATATAATTCTAATAATAATTAATTATATTAATATTAGTTATTTATATTTTATAATTATTATAATGTATTTTATATTTATATTAATTAGTATATATGAATTTTTAAGAATTAGGTTAATATAGGATAAATTATAGTTATATTAATTTTTAAATATTACAATATTATAATATTTAAGTTTATAATATAATAATTTCTATATAATAATAATGAAGATGATTAAGATTTATCAAAATTAAATTTTATATAATTATATATATTTCTGTTAATATGATTTATTATAGTTTATTGGGTGCAGAGTAAATAGTGATAGGGTGTTCTATTAAGGCACTATGTGGTGTAAAAGTCACTAATTCGAAATTTTGTGGGAAAAATTCCAACCATGCTAAGGGTTGATGGGGCCGAGGATGGGTGGAATCTTGGGTGATTTTGACAACATAGATGCTCCTAGATCGTAGTTACTTAAGCCACAGGTTAGGTGTTACCTAGCAAACAAAAAAAAAAGGATTATTATAATATTAATAATTAGTAGTATGATATGTTAATTGAGTTTATCTTGGTAGATGGGAGGAATCATTTTTTTCTAAAGCAAAGGTGCAACATTTCATAAATTTTTGGCAAAAATAAACATTATAGCTCAAGGCCTAATTTGCCACTAGGGAAAACTTACCAGTGGCAATGTCATGGTTTCTTCAACATCCAAAATAATTTGAGTTAAAATATAGTTGGAAACAAAAAACTAATACTATATGGCTTTAAACTAGCCAAAACAGTGTGACAACTTCAAACTAGAAACACATTTTGCTAGAATAATAGAAAAAGTGAGTACTAAGTACTTCATGCGGATTTGGAAGATTTGGATTCATCAACAATGATCGATTCTTGTTGCTTCCTTTTGAGCAGCTTGGATCTAAAGGAATTCCTAGTTGTGACACAATTCGCTTCATCCACTGATTAAGTCCCCATGAAAAAAACTATTTTTTTAAAGTATAAGTAGCATTTCCTCCATTGTTGTGTTTTGGTCCACTAATACTCGTCCCATGGAATATTGAGATGCCAATAAATATCAATGACATGCATGTAGTGATTGAGTCTTCCTCAAGTGTGTCCCACATCTGGAATCTAGTCAGGAACTTCTATATCTGACAAACAACCTCTTTCTCTAGAAATCTATTGTTCAACATGCTCATTTTCCTCTTGAATCAACACTAGTGTGTTTTCCTTGTACCTTATTGTCACAATCTTTGCTCGTTGTTGGGCCCAATATCTTCCCATTTCCTTGTAGTAGGATTCCCCCCTTCACATTCTAACTCGTTTTTGTGGCATAATGTTTGCATAGATTGAGACTCGTCTCAAATGAACTAGAAGAAACGAAAACAAAGGAAGATGAGGGGAGGTGGGGCAAGGAGTTGTTCAGAGCACAATCTAGAGATATCTAGCTAAACTGCAGTTTTCCTAAACCCACAAAAGAGAGTATCACTCAAAATCTTAGAGTGAAAATTATTAAATAAAGGGATTGAAAGGGTGAGGTATCGAGGCAAGAAAATAAGTGGGACAACAAGGAGGATAATGTGAAAGAAAAGAGCAAAAATTGCAAGGAAAACCATAAGTTGAAATAAAACCTAAAAACTTGACATTTGAACTCAATATGGAAACAACTAAACCTAAAATACTTCGGTGGCTAGTCACTAATTTTTATAGCTAAGGCATTATATTCGAACCCTGATAGCTACAAGGGAACCTTTCAACCATGAGTGATTTTCTATGCATTTGATACATAAAGAGACAATGAGAGTGCTACCCAGCTTGGCTAATAACTCAATTTTGCACAACTCTTCATGTCTGTGCATGTGGAGTATAGATGGCTCACCTCACAATAATCCTCACTAGTGTGAATGTGTGATAACTCCCACGTCTTCTCATTTCCATTCAATGTGGAGTTGATGGTTGGTTGTCTTGTCATTAAAATCCACCTTGAGTAATGAAACCTTACGCATGTTGAGCTGAGTTGCAACATAATTGTGAGGTGAGTGGAGTATTAATGGGGGACAATGGGGCATTGTGAAATGCTTGCCAACTATGATGCTTGGTTAGGAAGTGCTACTCCCTTCACTATTTAGGGGTGGGAGAAATCATTTTTATTCCTTCCATCCATATTCATGTCTCACAAAATTCCCTCTAGCTAGGGGTGGGAGAAACCATTGTTATTCTCTTGATTCATATTCATGTCTCACAAATTACATGATGAAGTTCAATTCCCTCCAACTATGCTTCATATTGTTTCATCATATTTTCACTATAATTATCACTTTTTGTTATGATTAATTATTATTCGACCATAAATTTACATTTTAATAATATTAATATCTTACTATAATAATATACCATTTTATAATATAAAAACGTTAATTTTAATGCTATAGTATAATAATAACATAATTTTAATTTTGTTATATAATAATAACTTAGAGGAGCTTAATGAGTAATAATATGTCACATCCCTTCACATCCAAAAAGATTAGAATATGTTAATTCTTATAACATCTTCATATCAATATGATAATAAAGTGTATTAATATGTTTCATATTAATATTAATTATTAAACATTATTGTTATAATAATTATTTTTGAAAGTGTTATGTATTAATTATATTAATGTATAATGAAATATAATTTTACTAATTTTTATATAAGAATTTTAATTTTTGTTTTATATATTATCAAAATTATAATGTAATGGTGGATTTATCTAAAGATGATAGTAATAAAAATGTTTTCTTTATAAAATTGTGAATGCTTAAAATAAAAAAAATCATCAATTGCTTTTTAATATTTTAATAAATTCCAACTTGTTTTTTAAAAACAAAATCTGAAAACTACAAGAAGAAAGTTTAATTTATCAAAAAGAGTAAGCAGAGGATTGCAAAACAACATTGTGTTTAGAAATTGATTGCTCTTTAATATGCTAATAAGTTCTCGCTTATCTTTTTAAAACAAAATCTTGAAACCTATTTGCATGGACTAAGGGCTTAATTTGATTTTGTAAAGTATACAAAATACTAAAAAACATACATATCTATTATTCACATTCACAACTGATTGTTCTCAAAAATTATTTAGTATACCCATGTTGTAAAAATTATTTAGTATACCCATGTTCTTAACAATTATAGCATTGCATTCAAATATTGATTTTGTAAATACTCTATAAAACTTTGAAATCTGAGAAGCTTAGTTAAATTATGTGACACAAGCTTCTAATATTAGTGTGACATTGTTTTTGCTACCTCTTTCAATAGGAAACATGGGCCGCATTAATAAAAAAGTGATCCAAGAACCAAACCTTATTAAATTTATTTATTAAAAGCTCTATTATGGTGTATATTGAGTGTCATATAAATCTATATTATGGTGTATATAGAGTGTTGTATAACCCCTCGTTAACTTTATTTTTCAAAGGCTATATTATGGTGTATATTGAGGGTTGTATAACCCAATAAATCATCTATTTTTCTTTTGTAATGATGACATTTTTTCAAATCTAATATGATTGATGAAAATAATTTGATAAAATTACTCATAAAATTATTCTTCTCTTATTAAATTGCAAAATATCAAAGTAAAAAATTTTATAATTTTTTTTTAATTAGGTCAATAAATTCCAATTTGTCTTTTCAAAACAAAATCTGAAAATCCTGAATAAAAAATATAGATTTTAATATACCATGGAAAAAGTCTAATGTGATCTCATATAGTGTGCACAAGATTGCAAAATAACCTATAACAACTTATCAATAGACCCGTTTTCTCAAAAATTACCGCATTCAAGACGAAGTAGGGAAAACCTACATAAAAAATATTAGCTTCAATGGACCAAGGAGAGGGCCTAATTTGATCTATTAAAATATTCACAGGACTACAAAATATACCTATCTATTGTTCACCCTAACAACGAATATACATATATATTGTTCACCCTAACAACGAATTGTGTCTCAAGAGTTAGGACATTGTGTTCATGAATTGATTGTGCAAATACTCTATAAAATTTCTCAACTTTAGTTTCTGAAGACTCAAAGGTTACCCTAACTAAAGCCCTTTTGACTTTATTTAAGCAAAGGTTAATCAAGTTGTACATGAAGATAACACACAAGATATGGTGGTGTATGTAGATATGGTGGTATAACCCAAGAACTAGTTCATTTTCGTTTTGTAGTGGTTTAGTATTTTTTTCATCTCCGTACGACAACTAAACATAATGTGAATAATAAAAGTAATTTGATAACATATTGATATTTCAAAATTGTTTTGTAACCTGCTTTGTTACTGTTTTTTATTTTGTTTTAATCAACCACTAATACTTAAAATGACTTAATTTATTTAATAAATTTTATTGAAGTATATTAAAGTTTGATATGAAAAGGATGAGAAAAAACGATGAAAGAGTAAACAAAATGTTTTATAACCTGTTTTAATATTAAAAATTTATTACTTTTTATTTTATTTTAATTAATAATTAATATTTAAAATTATTTAATTTAATTAATAAAATTTAATTAAAGTATAAGTAAAATTGGATTTAATTGCAAGTTGGATCAACAACGTATATATATTTGGCATTATTAATATAGAGGCGTTTTACTCTCATTTTTAATATCAAAAGTTGTGTTCTTAAGAAATTTAAAGTGTAAAATGAAAGCATAAAGCATGAAAACATGATTCTAGCTTTTTTCTTAAATAAAGCACTAAGTTCCATTCTTAAAATTTGCAAAGAAAATTCAAGGGATAAGTTGTGTTCTTAAGAAATTTAAAGTGTAAAATGAAAGCATAAAGCATGAAAACATGATTCTAGCTTTTTTCTTAAATAAAGCACTAAGTTCCATTCTTAAAATTTGCAAAGAAAATTCAAGGGATGCTTGCAAGTGATCATGCATTAATAAATGTTGGTCATGAATAGCCAATTCAATATCATTATTATTGACATTCCTATTTTTACATGTCTAATCTGAAATGGATACTAAATTAAGAAGAAAAGGTATTACAGACTCATGTGCGGGAATGCCTATATTATTTAGTGCAATGGATCGAAAAGATTGTGAATAATACAGACATTTAACAATTGGAAAACATAACAATTCAACACATCAACACAACAAATAGTCAAGGAGTTCACCAGACTTCCTCGCTATGTCTCCTGGTCCAACTTTCAATGTTGACCTCTATATTATGTCTTCAAGAACAGAGTTTATAGGTGTGAGCTCAATTAGAGCCATACCACAACATTAGTGATATTACACTGGGATATCACTCAAGAACCTCGAGTCTAAAGAGTGCACAGACTCTCCCTCTCAGTGCCTCTGATAAACTGTTCGTAGCTGTGTGTTTTCTTTGACTCTCTGTCTCTCACCTCCTCCTTTCTTTGTGCTGCCATTGAATGGATTTTAAGCCTATGGCGCTATCGGTTCAAACCCCTTCTTGGGCTCTCTAGCTCCTGGCGCTATCCCTTCATCTCCCTCCTGAGCATTTAAACAGTCATTGCAAAAACGCTTAATGCATTGAGGCTACCTGTTTACAAAAGAAAGGACCGTGTGCGGTGAAAAGCCTTGAGAACACACTTTTCCGTTTACATAGGGAATACATGGAAATACACTGAAATAGTGGAAAATCTGACCGAAATGCCAAAGACGGACTTCAAACGATATAAAGTCCACCCTATAGTCCTCTCGGGTCCACCTTGATCGCAGTCGCATGTTGCATTGGCTATGGGTCATAATCCCTTTGTATTCCACACCGTTGATCTGCCTTTAATTAGATGGTTCGCATCCAGCCTGAAACATCAAGTAGTCTGCTCAATCTCCACCGTTGATCCATGATCTCCAATCCGACGACTGACAACCATTTCGAGTGGGCCAATTGCACAAATATTACCCACCCGAAAAAGCGGTTTTCTCTCTCCTGTGGCGTGCTATGTGTCGGCTAGTTTATGGAATCAGGTGAAGCCCTTCCAATACCACTTACCACCTGAAGCCTGCCCGAAATACCGTTTACCACGGAACTCAAATCCTTCGTTGTTTAATTCATAACTCCTTCAGGTCCACTAAAAGCATTTCGCCTGTGTTAAGTCCTCCCTTTAGCATAATTGTGATATGATACGATCTCGCTCCATCATTGATCTGCATGCTCGATCAATGGTCCATATGTCATCGCTGATCGCAAATCGCTTGAGGTTGAGGTTGATATGTCGTTGGCTTCCTCCGATGCAATTTGATCTCATCCGTTGATCCTGTGGATCGAACAGCTCTGGGGAATTCACGCTGCACTTCTCCGCTTTCCTTTGGATTTTGGCTTTTTTCGCCATTCTTTTGTTTGCGTTGTTTAATCAAAGGAAGAATTTAGGCTTAGAGGTTTTTACACAAGATCCATTTTGGATCACACCTTCTCACTAAAAAGCTTTTGGACAACCAAAAGTTGGTTTTTAGCATTGGATCAAGTGAGGATACTGCTCCTTCACCTATCTAACTTATATCCATCATGCTTTGCATGGATTTGAACCTTTGAGTCCCACTCTCAAGAACTCAAAATCTCCTTGACACATAGTTCTTACCTTCCTGTCTGGAGCTGTGTCCTTCTGTAACTCATTGAGATACTGAGGCAACAAACCCCCAATAGAAGGCAACTAACTTTTCTCTTCAGGATCCTCAATCAATGAAGGTTTATACAATATCAATTTTTCTGCATTAACGACTGAATATATCTGCATATATGCTGGAAAATCAAGGCGAAAAGCATTTTCACCAATTTTATCAAGTATCTTGAAAGGTCCATACCTTATTGGTTTTAGCTTCTTACCTTCACCCTGCATTCTGTCTTTGCTGATATATAGCCAGACTTGACCACCAACTTGAAAACTATGTTCAACTCGATGCTTTTCATGTCTTGCCTTGTACTTGGCTTGATTTCTTTCTAGCTGTTCCTATACTGCCTGGTGAATTTCTTGGATTTGTTCAATGAACTTGGTTGCTTTTTCCACGTCACTGTGTCCATCAACTATTATGTCTTTATCAAAGACAAAATCTAAGGGGGACTTTGGTATAAAATCAAAACAAGTCTCAAAATGAGATCTATGAGTAGAAGAGTGCTTGGCATGGTTGTAACCATGCTGCACATAACACAATTGCTCATCCCAAAGCTTGGGATGCTTGTTTCAATAGCCTTTGAGCAACTGGATCACTGTCCTGTTGACTAGTTCTGTTTGACCATTTGTTTGTGGATGAAATGTTGTGCTCTTCTTCAACTTGGTGTCCATAAACTCCCATAAACTTGACCAAAACTTCCCAACAAATCGAGAATCTCGATCAAATATAATAGAAGTGGGTAACCCAAAATGAACCCATACATTCTGAAATAACAACTTTGATGTTTGTTCAGCTGTAACCTGCTTGTTACATGGTATCAAAATACACATTTTACTGAACTTATCCACAAAAACATACAAATAATCATTACCTTTCCTAGATTTTGGCAATCCCACAATGAAATCCATGGAAACACTTTCCCAAGAATGAGAAGGAATTGGAAGTGGAGTGTACAAGCTTAATTTTCTATTATTGGGCTTGCTTGTAGCACACATAGTACACCCTTTGATATATCTAGAAATTGTCTCATGCATTCTTGGCCAATAACAGAACCTTTGCAATTGTGCAACTATTTTACTTACACCAAAATGACCTGATGTGAGAGAAGTATGTGCTTCTCGAATTATGTTAACTCTTTCAGTTTGTGGAATGCATAACTTTCCCAAATGATATAAGAGTTGGTCTTTACATAATAATCCAATTCTTCTACTTGCTTGCTATGACTTAAATTTGCATATACATATTTAAAATCTATATCTTGAGCATATTGTTCAATGTAACTTTCATGAATCATGCATTATTGAGTTATGCTTAAGTATAGTAGATGAATTTATGATTGGTCTTGATAACATGTTTGCAACCTTATTGTGTATGCCCTTCTTATATCTAATGACAAGATGAAATTGTTGTAGAAAAGCCATCCACCTATAATGTCTTCATTGCTGCAATTTAGTTTTGAGTGCAAATATTGAATTGGTCGATGATCTGTATGTACGATTGTTACTTTACCCATTATGTAATGTTTCCACTTTTTCACACTTTGTACTAATGCATACAATTATTTATCATATGTGGGATAATTAACTACTGTAGAAGTAAATGTTTCAGAATGATAGCATATGGGTTTTTTGTGTTGCATCAACATTGCTCCCATGGCATAGTCATTGGCATCTGTCTCAATCTCAAATTGATGTTGAAGACCTGGTAGTGCTAGTACTGGTGCTGTATTGATTTTTTATTTTAAGTTATCGAAGGCTTTATGATGTTTACCTCCCCACTTAAACGCCTGCTTCAGTCTTGTTAAAGCATGTAATGGAGCTACAATCAATCAGAAGTTAGCAATAAACTTTCTCCAGTATTTTGTTGTCCCTGGGAAACTCCTAACCTCTATAGCAGATTTGGGTTTAGGCCAGTTCACAATGACTTCAACCTTAGAGGGCTCTATCTTCAATTCACCACCCCCTACAATATAACCCAAATAGTTTAAAGATGTTCTGCCAAATTCACATTTTGATAGTTTTACATAGATATTTTCTCCTTTTAAAACATCTAAAGTCTCCTTCACATGATTTACATGGTCTTCCCATGTCTTACTAAAAACAAGAATGTCATCTAAATAAACAATTACAAAATCATCAATAAATGGTCTGAGTACATCATTCATGACTCTCATAAATGTAGCAGGAGCATTAGTTAAGCCAAAAGGAATAACCAACCATTCATACAGTCCTTGCTTTGTCTTGAAATCAGTCTTCCATGCATCCTATTCTGCAACTCTGACCTGATGATAACCACTTCGCAATTCTAACTTAGAAAAGTAAACAACTTCTTTCAATTTATCTAATAAATCATCAATACGAGGAAGAGGATAACTATTCTTGATCATTATTTTATTTAGTGCTCTATAATCAATGCACAGTCTCCACGAACCATCTTTCTTTCTCGCCAGCACGATTGGAGATCCACATGGTGATGTGCTTGGTCATATAAACCCTTTATTGGGCAACTCTTGTACCTGCTTCTTTTTCTCTGCATTCTCTAAAGCTGACAACCGATACATTCCAATGTTAGGTAATGGAGCATCTTGTTGCAAATAAATATCATGTACTATTTCTCGCTTGGGTGGCAGACCTTTAGGTTCTTGAAATAGAACATCATATTCTGAAACAACTTTAACTAAATTAGCTTTCTTTTTAGAATCACAACCTTCAAATGCATTGGATTTATCAATATCCTTTGCCTTTGCAACCATTAGTAAAAATTTCTTACTTGAATTCATAATTCTTTTCATCTATCCTGAGTTTATGAGAGAATAGTTACCTTTGAGTTTATGAGCTCTTACATTGTATTCTATTCCATTTTTAGTGAGTTGATACTTATTCTCAGCTCTATAGAAAATAGCTTTCCTATCATACAAGTATGGATTTCCCAAAATAATACCACATATATCCAATGGAACTATATCTAACTCAACCTCATCTACAAATGTTGATCCAATAGTAAACCTAACTTTACATTGTCTCGTTACTTGTAGTTTTGTTTTATCACACACCCAACCTAATGGATATGGCTTCTCATGAGGTTTTGTTTCTAATCCCAACTTCTTTACAATTTTTTTAGAAATCAAATTTACTTGTGATCCACTATCAAATAAAGTATCAATCTTATTGTGCTTAGAAATCACTCTAATATGAAAAAGCTCATTTCTTTCGCTCTCATTATTTTCATTATCAACAGATTGTGCAGAATTACTTGTGGATGCTTCAAAATCTTTACCTTTAATACCTGTGGCTGTAATTGTTGTTTCATCGCCTGAATCTAATCCCAAGTCCTGCTGAATAGCAGCAATATTCTTTTTCTTCTTACCACTGAACTTCTTAGGTTTCCGTTTTGGACGCAAAAACTAGCAGTGTGCCTCATTGTGTCCTTTCTTACAATGAGTGCATGAAGGTTTAACCTTCTTTACAGTGTTTGCTTTCCTGTCCTTCCATTTCAGTTTCTTCTTTTCCTTATTCTTGTTTACAGAATATTTATATGATCCCCCAACCTCTGGGTTTACATTATTACCTCTAGATTCTAGATGTGTGGCTTGAACTGATACATCATCTAAGCTAGTGGGTTTAAACATGAGAATAATATGCTATAAATAGCTACGAAGACCACCTATATACTTCAATAAAGTCTCAGGTGAGTCTAATGATATACCTAGAGTTAAAGCTCTTTTTCTGAATTCCTGAGTATAACTTTGTCACTTTGACCCTTTAACTAATGAAGAGTTTTCCAACTCATAATTTCCTGCTGCATGTAAGCTAAAGGATATAATTGCTTTTTGATAGTAGAAACAAATTCATTCCAGGTAGAAATGATTTTACCATGTTTTTGCAGATCAACTTGTGTCTTTCCTTCCCACCATACTAGTGCAGTTCCTTCAAGTCAAAGGCTAGCCAGCTAAATCTTCTTCCTTTCTTAATCAATGTTCTATACCCCGCAATATACATCAATTTGTCTTATCCAATTATCTAGATTTACTGCATTGAGTTCTCCATCATAAATTGGCAAATCAAACTTCACATCTAATTTGATTAAGGAAGTTTTCTTCTTCTTCTTAGAAGAGTTATAGGATGATGATGACGAGGATGATGATGGAGGAGATGGTGGAGGAGTCATTCCTCCTTTTCCTTTTCCTTCTGGAGGGGAAACTAGAAAAGGTTCCTCTGCTCCTTTGTCTAGTTTGGGTGTTGCAGTGCTTTCACCTCGACCCTTCTTAAACTCCAGATACATCTCTTCCACCATGGGTTCGAGTGTCTTAAAAATTTCTATAAATTGAGGTTCTGATCCTAATGGAGCTTCTTCTACCATTCTCCTATGAGAATAGACTTTTCCAATCTCTAGATTAGCCTCAACAATTTCTCCTTCTCCGAGTCTGAGCTTTAATCTAGTTAGCATTCAAAATCTAGCACAAGCTTGTCTAACCTTAATAAAACCAAAACCAAATGCTCTGATACCACTTGATCCGAAATGGATACTAAATCAAGAAGAAAAGGTATTACAGACTCATGTGCAGGAATGCCTATATTATTTAGTGCAATGGATCGAAAAGATTGCGAATAATATAGACATTTAACAATTGGAAAACATAACAATTCAACACATCAAGACAAAAAATAATCAAGGAGTTCACTAGACATCCTAGCTACGTCTCCTGGTCTAGCTTTCAGTGTCAAAATCAATATTATGTCTTCAAGAACAGAGTTTACAGGTGTGAGCTCAATCAGAGCCATAACACAACAATAGTGACATTACACAGGGATTTCACTTGAAAACCTTGAGTCTAAAGAGTGCACAGACTCTCCCTCTTAGTGCCTCTGATCAACTGTTCATAGCTGTGCGTTTTCTCTAACTCTCTATCTCTCACCTCCTCCTTTCTCTGTGCTACCATTGAATGGCTTTTAAGCCTATTGGTGCTGTCATTTCAATCCCATTCTTGGGCTATTTGGCTCTCGACACTGTCCCTTTATCTCCTTGCTGAGCGTTTAAACAATAATTACAAAAACGCTTAAGGCATTGAGGCCACATGTTTACAAACGAAAGGACCAGTGTGGTGAAAATCCCTGAGAACACACTTTTCCATTTACACAAGGAATACACGGAAATTCACTGAAACAGTGGAAAATCTAACCGAAATGCCAAAGCCAAACTTCAAACGATATAAAGTCTACCCTATAATCCTCTCGGGTCCGCCTTGATCAAAATCGTAAGTCACATTGGCTACAGGTCATAATCCCTTTGTATTCCACACCATTGATCTGCCTTCAATCCGATGGTTCGCATCCAACCTGAAACATCAAGTAGTCTGCTCAATCTCCACCGTTGATCCACGATATCCAATCCAATGGCTGACATCCATTTCCAGTGGCCCAATTGTATAGAGATTACCCGCTCGAAAAAGCTGTTTTCTCTCTCCTGCGGCATGCTACGTGTCGGCTAGTGTATGGAATTGGGTGAAGCCCTTCCAATACCACTTACCGCCTGAAGCCCGCCCAAAATACCATTTACCACGGAACTCAAATCCTTCGCTATTTAATTCATAACTCCTTCGGGTCTGTTAAAAACCTTCTACCTATGTTAAGTCCTCCCTTTAGCATAATTGCAATGCGATATGATCCCGCTCCACCGTTGATATGTGCGCTCGATAAATGGTTCATATGTCATCGCTGATTGCAAATCGCTTGAGGCTGAGGTTGATATGAAATTGTCTTCCTCCGATGTGATTTGATCTCATCTATTGATCTCATGGATCCAATAGTTCTCTGGAATTCACACTGCGCTTCTCTGCTTCCCTTTGGATTTTGGGTTTTCTCGCCATTCTTTTGTTTGCATTGTTTAATCAAATGAAGACTTTAGACTTAGAGGTTTTTATACAAGATCCATTTTGGATCAATGTCTCATGGATAGCATTGACATACACACAATTAGACAAAATTGCCCATTTCATTTCATCAAAATGAACACTTCAATACAAATATAACACTAGGTATTGAAAATTCATCCTTGTTCTCTCCTTACTTAAAATACTTAGTTCCATCACTAAAATTAAAAATAATGAAAATGGAACGCTTACATGTACTCATACATTTGTCAAGAAACACATATGGAAATTTTTTAACTATCACCACTCTATGTAATAGATGTAATTTTTTAATTCAAATACATGTAATTAGATAAGAGTGCCCATCTCATTAAGTCTAAATAACAAAAAATTTCATGACATACATCCATGTTATATGTACATGACTTTTGCCCCTATCTCTTAACTAATGAGAATATATCTACGTACACAAGTAATAACACTGTGAAGAGGGGTTTTTTCACCTACACTAAAAATTGTATCCAAACCAGTCATAAGGAATACCATTGGATTGAAGCCTTATGTTGAGGACATTTTTGCCTTGATCAAGCTATTTGATTAGTCATTATATGGGAAAATAACATCATAAAAATATCTAGATATGCTTCACAATTATCTATGCAATGAAATAATCCACAAGTCCTCTACCCAAACATTTCAGAACCAATTACTACATAAGAATTCTATTATCCTATATTCATCCCTTGGAAGAGGCTTTATATATATATATATATATATATATATATATATATATATATATATATAGACACAGACACACACACACACACACACACACACACACACACACACACACACACACACACACACACACACACACACACACACACATATATATCGCAAACAACAGAATGTGCAAAAATAGTTTAAAAGACAACACAAGCTATACATATGGTTGGAACATCAAAATTGAAGCCACCACTTTGCTTGTTTCTTATGTAGTTGTAATAAACCTTGGAAGCAAGAACCAAGACTGCTTGGATGAACTAAACTTGAAATTGATGGACCCTCATAGATCTATTGTTCCAAGGAGTATTGCTCATTGAAATGAGCATATGACATAACTTGTATTATCTATTGATTGAACTAGAGTTATTTGAGGATTAAGATTCTAAAAATAATTAAGATATGACTCTAGAGCAAACAAATCTTTGGAAAATTGAAGCTTCCCAATGCTATGCTTGATTTTTTGTAATTCATTTGTCCCACAAATGACCTCAATGGTGGTATCCATGGGTTTACCTCTAACAAGACCATCACATGGTGGTTGAATGTCCACAAAGTCAGACTAATTTGGATCATCACATATAGAAGACATTTTTGGGTTTTTGGTTTCATGAGTTAGTTGGAAATTCACCCATTCAAATCACATGTCGCTGTGATCTGAATCAAAAGAAACATGTATATGGGAATATTTTAGTGGTTCAAAATTTATGGAATCTCCATAAGAAAGGGACATTAAATTTATCATCTCTACATTTTTGTAACTACAGATCTCACATGAGCACAATTTTTGCATAGTTGATCCAAGTTGTACAAGGAATGAAATGAAAGGAAGGATATGAAACGAAACACATGCATAGAGAAATATAGCAGAGAGCATAGAAATATATTGAAACCCCGACTTCTATTAATAAATAAAATTGTAGAATATTATAGAACACAAATTGGCTAAAGTTGTTATAAGAATCTTTGAAGATAGAAACATGCTGACTACATGCATTCAAAAAATGTTGTTACAAGGAGATGAAAGAATAGCATTTTAACATAAATAAATAACCATATCCGTTCAAAACCTTGACCCTAGAAGATGAAGTTCCAAAATGTTTGTGGGCCCTATGGTGGTTAATTGGTATATCAACTTCTCGATGACACAACTTTTGCATACAAACTCCATTTGGGGTGCATAGTAGCCCATTGGAAAGAATCATTTGAGCATTACAACTTTTGGCCAATTCCAAGGAATTCCATGGAAACCAAAATTCGTTTGAATGGTCAAATAACATAATTTAAGGCCTTAGAATGGCATTGAAAGTTTGAGTCCCAAAAATGATAAAAAAAATTGCTAAAAAGATAGAGAACCTTTCAGCCTGTGGAAGAGATGGGTGGACATTGATATTTTCCTAGATCAATTATACCCCATTACAAAGCAATGCTATATATTGTTTCAAGTTCCATTGTCATATGGGGAAACTTATGTTGAATTTGGCTCCTGGTGAGCCAATTTCTTTAGTGAGGAAGCTTCCCTACTTTGACAACATAGTAGAGTTGTATGTTCTACTAGTGGATATCATTCATCTTGGTGTCTCTAATCTAATCCAATACAACATATTAAATATAATCAATTTTGAGTTATATGGGGGATAATTTCTCAACTACCTTTTTGGTGTCCAACAAAGGTGGAAAATATTGTAGAAGAAAACGCTCTACATTAAATACTGGTTGCAAACGAAGGAAAGGGGGAGTAATCAATTCAGAAGAATTTTCACGCACACCCCTTGTGCTTTTGTGAGGTCAATATTGGAGTGGTTTTACATTATTTTGGGGTCATGTGACATACTCTTTATGTAAATGCAACCACGCCTTATCACCAACCTGAAACTTGTGTGGACCCCAATGGTGGTAATATCATTGCTTGTATTTGCATTGGATTTCTATAGGATGTCATGAACTTATTGTTGGAGGTGTTGTATTTGTTAAAAAAAATAGGTTTCTCGATATGCCCCAACCTAAGAATGGGAGGACTTTGTTAGTGAAGATGCAATGGATAGAGCTACATTGATTAAGCCTAATGGTTGGAACCCCAAGCACACCTAAAACATGTTATGGAAAATAAAGCTATGGAGGCCTTTGTTATAGCTGTGTTGAACAAATGGAAGGCTTTCATCCCATGTATACATATGCTTGGAGTTATAAATCTGCAAGATATTCACAATCATCTTATTAACCACTTATGTTTGTCCATCTGTTTGGGAATGAAAGGAGATCAATTTTGTCAATTTGGTATCCATAAGAAACCATAAACTAGACCAAAAGGTACTAAGGAACCTATTTTCCCTATCTAAAATAATGGTCTAAGGTAGCCCAAAATGAACCCAAACACACTTAAAGAAGAGTTTAGCGATGAAATTTCACTATGATACTCTTCTTGCATGGTGCCAAAATGGCCATCTCATAGAATATATCAACAACCATGAACACATCATCATTACCATGCTTGGTGGAGGGAAAAGTAAAATGTAATTCATGGAGACTGAATCCCAAGGTTTGTCTCATTTACTTAGACAGGTGTACAACCCCTACTTCATGGTTTTTTTAACAATGGCAAGGCAGTGCATGATTTGATATACTAGTGGACATCTTGTCAAAGATTTGGGCAATAGAAATACACTTGAATTACTACTAATGTTTTATCCACACCAAATTTCCAAACCACCCAATTGTAATGTGCCCCCAAAATAAGCCGGACACAAACTTGAAGGAACGTAAAGGTGTCTTAGGTAGCACGAGAATGCATCTTATAGGTGGAGTTGTGTAACTTATTTTCCCACAATCAATGTTGGGTATGTGGTAGTGAATTAAAAATAATTGTTGTATAATTTTCGCCACTTAGAGGTCTCATTCTCACAAGAGTTAGGAGCTATGGTTTGTAGCACAACTAGGGGACAACTGAGGTAGTACACAACATGATTGGTTTTGACCTTTCTGTACTTAGTGTTAAAGTAGAATCGTTTTAGGTATGTGGACCATTTTCTATTGCAACAATTATTTAACTTTTCTTGTGTCTAGATGAATTACATAGGACTATGATTAGTGTGGAAAATTGTCTCATTTCCCATAATATAATTCTTCCACTACCAATAGACTTTCATGATGGAGTACATCTCCCTGTTCTAGGTGGCTTATCTCTAGATAGTATTAGAGAGTGTTTCACTAGGATATTCCATGGAATTTCCTTGATGGATGAGGACTACACTAATAGCATAGTTGGAGGAATTTGTGTCAATCTCAAATGGTTGTTGTAGGCCTTAGAGGGTGAGGACTAGTGCAAAATAAAGTCAATGTTTCAAATCCTTGAATTCTTATTGTTGTGAGTTAGACTAGGAAAATATTTATTTAGATCCACTAAAAGTCACTTGAATTAAGGGAAAAATCATATGAAAAAAACCCCAACATGAACTTTTAGTAGAATTTAGTAAGGCCTAATAAGTTGTTGCATTATGTTAGAGTAGTTGGGATTGACCAATCTTGAATGAATTTTATCTTGGTTGGGTCCACATGCACCCCATGAACATCCACGATGTATCCAAAATATTGAATTCTCTACATTCCAAATGAGCATTTCTCCTTATTGGCATACAACTTGTATTATTGCAAGGTGCTCAAGAGTTGTTGAATGTGCTATAATTATGCCTATGTTCTACTGAATATGAAGATGGCATCCAAATATAAAACCACAAAAGATTTTTTCAATGGCCTAAGATATCATCCATCATCCTTATGGATGTTGCTAGAGCATTATTCAAGCCAAATGGCATGGACAACAACTAAAAAAGGTTTTCTTCATATTTGAAGGTTGTCTTTGATATATCAATTTGTTTAATTAGAATCGAGTGGTAGTCTAACATCAAATCAATATTAATAAAGAGCTTGGAACCCTTAAGTTGATCAAAAAGATCATAAATCTAGGGGATTTGGTATATCTTCTTAATAGTGATTTTGTTTATGTATCTATAATTAATACATAGTCTCCATGTTTCATCCTTCTTCTATACCAACACAATTAGGCTCCTGCTAAGTGGGGAGATTAGTCTAATGTGGCCCTTTGGGTGAGGACGTGCATATGCCATTTTATCTTCTCATATCCAAGAGTGAGTAACTATATGTTAGGTCATTGGGTAAAGAAGAACCAATTATCAAGTCAATTGAATGTTTGAACTAGTAATGAAGAGGCACCCACATAAGTGAAGTGAAGATATCTCTGTATGTCTCAAAAATCTTGTCCACCTACTTGAGTTGTGTAGTGAAACCCCATGCTAAGGCTATGGTGGTTCCATAGGTGTTCTTTTCACCTTCTAACTGAACAATGAAGTGGAAAAAAATATTGAAAAATGCAACAAGAAATTCTTAATTTGATTTTTCCTTGATTAAATTCAGAAATTTTGAATTTCCACATTAGTTGACAAATTGGATTCAGTTAACTGAGGTGAAATGGATCTTGTCACTCAGTTAGCTTCGTAAATTAGATTTGGAGGAATTAGAGTTTAGTTAATCATGTGTGATTTCTAATTTGTAGCAATCAAGGTCAATTATTTGAAGTTGTTTTCAATTAAACTAGTTCTAATTGTTGGAGGAACTAGTGGAATCCAATTGTGTAATGGGACTTCACTCAAACTAAGTGATCATCCAATTAATAGATCAATCAACCCAAAATATCTAATGCATGCAAATAATTCGAGTTCTCCAGTTGTGGTAGAGATTCCATGATAGTGTAACATCAGTTGTAGGCTAGCCTTGAGTGTACAGGTGTTGCATGCATTCAGATGATCAACCTTGGGAATTTCATAAATAATAGGGGCCTAATTTCTCAGGAATTTCACAAGGAGATAGGGGCTCAAGCAGAGGAAAATATTGACTAAGTTTGGGTCATACATTAGGTTATTCACTTGTAGGTTGCACTGAGTTGAGAAAAGAAATTATAATACATCTCTATTCATTAAATTAATGCAAGCAAGCAAAGGGATTTTCAACATATTTCTTTCCCATGGAAAAATATTGTGTGCATGTGTGTTATTTCTCATTTGATATTTGTGATTCATGTTCTAAATTGTGAATTGATTTCTACAGATCAATAGATTAGGTTTGTGTCTTATGATTTTGATTAAAATTTCATAAGAAGTTGCAAATTTGTATCTTAATTTCTACATGGTATCATAGCCGGATTCACATTAGAACAAGAATTTCGAAGTTTTTTCTGAGGATCGAATTTGCAGTTAAGTGTAGCAAGATATCTTCAGATCTAAGAAGATGACCTTCAACGAGATGAGGCTAGAGTATGCCTTGGAAGGAAACTCTAATTTAATCACATGGAAGTACTATTGGATGACAATGGATTGCTAGAATACATCAAAACAAATGTTGCAAAACCACAAGCATATGATGCCCAAAACCTTGCTCGGCGGAAGAAAGACGTAGCCAAGGTGAGGAGAATAATCTTGGAGGGAGCACGGGATCACATTGTCTTAAATATCCATGAGAAATAAACTTTGTTTGCAATGTGGAAAGCACTGACATAATTGTTCAAGAATAGTAGTGACCACAGGAAGCTGGTGCTCAAGGATAAACTTTGAAATATCAAGATGTAGAAGAATGACACTATTATGTAGTATCTGACCAGGTTCACACAAGTTTGTGATGAACTTAGCGGGGTTGGTGTTAATGTTGCAAAACATGACTTGGTAAGCCTAGCCCTTATAGGCTTTACCAAGAGATGGCATAGCTACTAAGATTCAGTGAATGGGAGGGAGAAACTACTGAATTAGGAACACGTATGGTTCGATTTGGTACAGGAGGAAATAAGGTAGAATACCAGAGATGGGACTTCATCTAAGGGTGAGGATGAAGAAAAAAATGAATTGGTTAGCAAGGGAAAGAAGGGAAAATGGAAGAAATCTCAATCCAAACCAGAGTCTAGCCATGGGGATAAGAAGAAAGATTTTTCCAAAATTAAATGCTTCCATTGTCATGAATTTAGGCACTATGCCATGAACTGTCTACACAAAAATCCAAGCAAGAAGACCTTAGGAGGAGCAACAGGTGAAGCCTTGTAGTATACCTAGGAGGATATTTTGGGGTACAGAGGGAGTTACCCAAGGGAGTAATGTATTAATGGGATGGGGCATAGTTAATAAATAAATTGGTTAACCCACATCATGTAAGAGACCACAAGTAGTTAACAATAATGTGATAAGCCCATTGTATTAGATATATGGTATTGAGAGACGCATGGTAATGACCCATGGTATTGTATGTATGAAACCTCTATAGAGGCTAGAGACTCCCCATGGAGATATATCAATGATTATTGTATTGGCAAACATTTAGCTTGTGGAGTGTTCTCCTTCCTTAAGGAGTATTTGTATGATGTTACCCTACCTTAAGGGTTTTAATATTAACAAAGAGAAGCATTTCTATATTCAAATATTGTCATTTCTAGGTACTATCAATATTAGTGTGCAAAAGAAATTCCTGAAGCTCTGGTATAAAAAGAAGAAAATTACATTACAGGATATTTCCATCAATAAACAGGCCGAGTCCAAGGAGGCTAAAGCAGAAAATGTTACAGGTTCTGAAACACGAGATGAGGAGTTTGTGGTTAAAGTAATACTAGAATATAAGAAACAATTATAGGTGCCACAACATGTACCAGATACCCATCAGGCTACATTAGGTGGTGAATTAAATAAAGACACACCATTGGTTAAAACTTCAGCATATCACCACCCACATCATCCAGCAAGAAAACAACCAACACGGTGACAACGAATAAGCAACAAGGAAAACAAACCCTACACAATAGATAGAGAGGTGCGAAGATCCAACCACAACACATCAACATAGAGGAACCACCAAAATAACTCCCATCTCAAGCGAGCAAGGCACCAACTAGATCGAGTAATCACATGTCTCTGGGATGACTAGATGCACGTGCATCGTACCAGTGGACTACTCTTTTAAGTAGATATTATTATTTGTGTTATTCTTATGTTTTGGGGACGAAACATGTTTAAGGGGGTGGAATCTAGTATACTTAGGGGGGATATTATAGGGTACAGAGGGAGGTACCCAAGGGAATAATGTAATAATGTGATGGGCCATAGTTAATAAATAAGGTGGTTAACCTGCATCATGTAAGGGACGACTAGTAGTTAGAAATAATGTGATAAGCCCATTGTATTAGACATATGGTATTGAGAGACGCATGGTAATGATCCGTGGTATTGTATGTATGAAGCCTATATAGAGTCTAGAGACTCCCCATGGAGAGATGCGAAGGATTATTGTATTGACAAGCATATGGCTTGTGGAGTGTTCTCATTTCTTAAGGAGTGATTGTATGGTGTTACCCTACATTAATGGTTTTGATTAATAAAGAGAAGCATTTCTATATTCAGATCTTCTTATTTCTGGGCATATTTCTATATTTTTATATATTTGCAGGTCAGATATATTACAAGCCTTGGCTTCATAGTTTGAGCTTGACTTTACCCTTATCCCATGCATAGTCAACATGGTGATGGTGATCGTGTGGTACTTAGACTCAGCTGCATCGTTCCACATGACAGGGTGATGAAAGTTTTTCAATGACTTGGAGAAGAAAGATTTGTAGATGCACATTGAGCTGGGCATGACCGAAGTTATAACATGACCAGGATTGGTACAGTCACCTTTCAGAGGGAGTGAGGTTCCCCTCTCAAACTCAAGGATGGCATGTTCGTACCAGGACTAAAGAAAAATATCATCTTTGTTGTAGTTTTGGAAGATCGTGGTTATGATGTGATCTTTAGAAAAGGAAAAGAATTCCTAAGACACTTAGCCATGAGATAGGTGAAGCTGATTGGGGTTCATGTGAAGAACCTATATAATTTAGTCGTGGAAGACTGTGTTGCATTAAGCACTAAGGCAAAGAAAGTGAGGAGTCACGATGTCAGTGAAATTTGGCACATAAGACTTGGTCATTTGCATCATGACACCTTGTAGATTATGGAGAAAATAACCACTGGCCTCCCCAAAGGAGCACTTGAGCAACAAGATGTATGCGAAGGATGTAACTTTGGGAAGTACAAAAATCCACATTCCATGATCGGGACAACAAAGAAAATGCAGTCTTGGAAAGGATCCACTATGATGTTTGTGGACCTTTCTTGATAGCCTCCACTTGCAGAAAAAATGTTTTGTCATTTTTATTGATGACTTCTCATAAAAGTGTTGGATATTCTTCATGTGGAAGAAATATGAGACATTCTCGAAGTTCGTAGAATTCAAGGCACTAGTTGAGAAAGAAACTCACAAGAAAGCGAAGGATCTTGATAGTGATAATGAAGGTGAGTACGTGTCGAATGAATTCAAAAAAAATTGTGCCAAAAAAGCCATTTGATGAGAGTTGACCAAGTCCTACCACTGCATCTTTGGGCAGAGGCATGCAACACAATAGTCTATTTACAGAACCAGAGTCCTCATTGGATTTTGGGCATGATTACACTAGAGGAGGCTTTCTCGCAGTTCAATATTTTTGGATCCTTTGTTTACTATCATGTCTCCAAATAATCAACGAAGAAGCTTGAGTCAACAAGGGAATTGGGGATATTTTCGGGATACAAATAAATTCCCCACAACTACCATGTGTACTTGTCATCCCTCAAAATGATAGTTGTGTGAAGGGATGTAAAATTTTATGAGGAGAAAGTGATGCAGTGCTCGCTTGAGAAGGGGCTTTATAGCCCACTATATGAGGAGATTTTAGCTGCAAAGGAGGATCCTCAGGAAGTTGTGTAGCAGCCACAAATTGAGGAGTATAGAGCAGAGACAACCACTCAAGCACAACCATATAGAGAAAGCAGAAAAAGGACTAGGGAAGCTGATAAAATTGTGCAGGATCAGGGGGAGAATGTGGGAGCTCCTTCAAATTTTCGCAATCATAGGAGGTCACCTGATCCTTACACTGGCTACATGACTCTAATGACTGAGCTTGCAGAGACTAAGCCATCCTATTTCAAGGAAGAAGTAAAGAAACATGTATGGATTGATGCAATGGTGGAGGAATATGAATCTATTGTAAATAAGAGTATTTGGTAAATGGTCCCAAGACTAATAAATAAATCAATTGTGGGTTCATGATGGATATTCAAGGTTAATAAGGCAGTAAATGAAAGAATAAAGAAATACAAGGCTAGGTTTATGGCCGCGGGGTACTCTCAAGTTGATGGAATTAACTATGAGGAGACCTTTGCTCTTATATCAAGGTACTCATCCATTAGATCAATTCTTGATCTAGCTATGCAGATGGGGCAGAAGATATACTAGATGGATGTAAAAATAAAATTTCTCAATGGGGTTATTGAGGATGAGGTGTATATTAGGCAACCAAAATGTTTTGAGACATTTGATCAAGATTTGCAAACCCATGGAGACACCTCTAGCAACCAACTAGAGGAAGGAGGATGCCTCTTCAAGTGAGGAAGTGGATGCTAGAATTTATCAACAGTTAGTGGGTTCACTAATGTATCTTGTGAACACACAACTAGATATATTCTATGAAATCATCTAGCTTAGCCAAGCTATGGTTTGGACAACAAAATTGTTTTGGAAGGAATGTAAGCATGTTTTATGGTACCTCAGAGGCACTACCTAATTTGGAATATGGTACATGTTACCCACCATTTTGTAGGTGATATCCCTAGGAGAAAAAAGTCTCCAATATGGTCCTAAGCTGGTATCCAATAGCCCCTTGCAACCACCAACTAGCTCATTATGTCGCTTATCTGCCACCTGAGCCAGCCATGTGGTCCCTCACCCATCTGTCATGATCATATGTTTGAAGGTGGGCCTCTTGAAAATAAAGGTATGCCTTGTCATTTGGTGATTGAGTATTATAGTTTGCTTATCATGGACACTTTTGGGCATCTATTAATGAGGGGATTTAGTGGAAAGAATAGGATAGCTTTGTGCGATTGTCCCCTAGACCCCCTTTGGGATATTAACCTTGGATTCTAGTCCCATGGGATCTCTTTTACTGAGCATTTGGTTTTAAGGATGGCATTTCACGGGAAACACTAATTTTGGTTACGTGGTCCCACTCACTAATTTGCACATACTACCCCCTTTCCACTCATTATTACCCCATTCATCATTTCTCTCACCTGAGTCCACACCCCTCCATTCGGTCCACATAGTGCTAGCTCTCCCCTTCCCCTTGCCCGCACCTTGGGTCGGGCTTGGAATCATGCCCTTGAGGTTGATGTAACTAAAAATAAAAGTAAAAGCATAATTGGCCACATCCAATAGGAAAATGTATCACAAAATGCCAAAGAATGCCGGGAAAAACACATTTAGGACATGGGAAAAGCCTATACATGAGATCTACCCCATCATCATGGCCATCACCTTGGTCCCTACAGGTCCTATGAACCTCCTTCATCCTATAGGAACCCATGATTTTCTCAACCCTTGGTGGGAAATGAACCAGCCTCCCTAAAAAGGGGGTATCCACTTCTATATCTCATACATAATGCTCTTACCCTTTGAGCCCCAAGCAGTTAATAAAATAAAATTCATAAAAAGGAAAAAGGCATATAAAGAAGGTTGGAAAAATAAAGGTCGGGGCACCTCATGTACCATGATTTCTCTCTCCTATACATTATATACCCAAGTGTGGACTTCCCTTCTACTAGCTACCCTTGTGCCCCAGCATGTGGCCTAGGGCTGCCCCTTCTCATGCTTACTCCTTTCACCTCTTTATCACATACCACCACCTTTTAAAGGATGTACCTTGGACACATTATCCTCTATATAAGTAGAAACCGCATAATATGATACTTGGTTAACCCCATTTGGAGTTTAGAGACATTAGCACATCCCAAGGCCCATTATGGAATGGTGAGCCATTATGAAGTCCCTACATGTGGTCCATGGTTTATAAGCTCTTTTACTTGATTTCATTAATGACTTGTTATGCTGGAAGGCTAGGGGGCGCATTGGATCTTATGAAGGATTGTAGATGGTCTGTATGATTCTTAGGTTTGGTCTCCCTATACAGGGTCCTAACCTTCCATAAGGCTACACTAGAACATGGTGTGTGTTGAGAGACATGGGCCTCCACAGCAGTAGACAACACTCCATGGATCCCTTAGGATGTTCAAATATTTCTCGAGATTCACATATTGGACGAGGAAGATGCACATGGTTCACCTTTACCGAGCCAGCCCCAATGATCTACCATGCACTTGGAAACTGACCCAGGACTTGTAGGATGACGTGGCATCACCTACACCATCATAAAAGCCCATACAAATGATCTAAAAGGATCTTTGACTGATTTGGACACCCATGTGGTTATTATTGTGCCCCCACACCCATTGGGAGCATCACAGGTTTTTGGTTTGGAGAATAAGGGGCCAATCCCTTTTCCATCACTTTTGAGGGCCATATTCTTCATTATGGCACCTATGGACATTGTTCGGCCTCTTGGAGGGCCCTACAACGTGTATTATTTATCATTTGACATCTTAAAAGGCTTATTATTTCATTTATGAGCTAGTTTGGTGGGCTTGTCGCCAAAAGTTAGGTTATTAACACATTATTTTATTTTTGGGGCTTATGTAAGCGTAAGAGACTAATTCAAACTCCTAATTAGTGTATAAATACGAGTGAGATGAGTTCATTTTCTCATCATTATTTTTATTGGATCTTTTTTCTCTCTTGAGAATTTCACACTTCTTCTTGGAGGATGAATTGGAGCTTTATGGATGAACTTTGATGTTTGGATTTGTTTTATCTTATCTTGGAGCTTCTCTATTGTCAAATTATGGATGGTTGGATAAGCTCTATTACATGTAAGTACATGCTTTCAATTCCATTCTTATTTTACTTTGTCATATACATTGGATTGGGAATTTCGCTATTCTTAGGGATAACTGTTACATGCATTTACTACTTAAATTGTGGAATTTTGTCTCTACATAGCATCTCTCAATGTATGGGTCATGTAATTTTGAATGAAATTTCCTAGGGATAATTTCATCAATGAATTCATCTTGATAATACATCACCTTTTGCAAGTTGAAGTATAAAGTTGTAAGGTTGCTTCCCTTTGCCCCAGAAGACAAGAGAAGTATTCTTAAGGCTTCCTTGATTAAGAAATAAGGTCCTCATTCATATTTATCCTAGAGTCCATTCTACCAAGACTAAGGCATTGATCTACCAAGACGCAGTCAATAAAAAATCAACTCTTTTTCACCTTCTTCTAGTTCTAGCCAAGTTGGGTCACCTAGGGCATCACTTTCCTGACAAAGTAGCCCTCCAAAAAGTTGGATCTCCTAATATCTCCTCCATTAATGTGTCCTTAATGCCTCCTTCAAGTTTGAAGCCATTCAAACTATTGAAATATGCCAACAAGAATATTCCAATTTAATTTGTCCTTGAACTAAATTCTGAATTAAAATTGAATTTAGTCTTAACAACTACATGGAAATAATTAATTAATTTATTTTAAATTAATTAGTTGGAGAAATTCAAGTTAGAAGTCTTTTTGAATTCATGCAAGAGTTATCCCTTAAATTAAGGAGATAAGATTGAGTTATATTTGAGTTGTAATTAGTTAACTCAGTTTACTGAGTTAAGTCCAGTTAAATTAGTTCCAAATTGTTTGAGGAACTAATAGTGAGTTAACAGTCAGTTGATGCATTAATGCTCTCAACTAGTGCTACTCCAATTAACTGAATATTCCCTCATCAGAAACTCAAGCATGTCTATTCTGAGAAAGACCCAGTTGAGATTAATGTTCAAGGACAGTGTACTATCAGTTGCATGTGTTTTCTCATGGAGAAAACTCATGCATGCAGTCAAGAATTCATCCTTGAGGATTCCGCAATTTTGAAGGCTTGATTTTCCACTTGGTAATAGGCTAATCATCCACAAGGAACAACACAAGGAAATAGGAGCTTGGAGGGTAGAGTGGAAGGTTGGAGAGAAGCCAAGATTTCCTGTGATCATCTGTGAGGATTGTATTGAGATCTGGCTAGCTGTGAGAGCTAAGGATTTGTATGATTCCTATGTACTTCCACCATGTATGATAATACAATAGTGTGGGGTTTTACCTGAGACTTTCCCCAAAGTATTTTCATGTGTATTGTGCCATTGATTCTTCTTCTTCTAGTTATATTGTTCAGCTCGATCTTTAAGCTTCCACAAATTGATAGTAGAAGTAGGTTATAGTATTCTGCTTTGATTTATATTGCATTATCGAGTTAACCTATTATAGATTTTCTACATGGTATTGGAGCTGTGAATAGTATACTGATAAGAGAATTTGAAGTTTGAATTTCGGGGTTGCAGGTGACAATCAAATTCATATCATACTTCAAGGTTGGCCAATGGCGTTCTACGGCTTGAGACTCGAGTATGCCTTGGAAGGTAGCTCGAATTACATAGCATGGAAAGATAGAATGGAGGTTGTATTAGAAGATAAGGGCTTGAAGGAATTCATTGATCAAGAAATCCCAAAGCCAGCTTCAACTAATGCACAAGAGTTGGCTGAGTGGAAGAAGTGTGTGGCGAAGGTGAGACGGATCATCCTTGAGGGAGTTCAAGACCATACTGTCTCAAGTATCCTAATATGAAAATCACCCTATGAGTGACTTCAGTTAAAGATTTATTAGATGAAGGAATTACAGTCTCATGTGTTGGTGTGTGTGTATGTTATTTAGGCAATGGATCGATTAGCTTGCAAATACACAGACACTTGAAATGGAAGACAACAAAAAAACACAGTAAGCAAATACAAGAACACAAAAAGTTAATAAGGAGTTCACCCTATCCTCCAGGGCTACATCTTTGGTCCAACTCTCAATGGTGGGCTTCTTTTATTGTGTCTTAAGGCAGAGAATTACAATGAAGGAGCTCAATATGAGTCTCCTGAAACATAATTGCTTGGCAGGGTGGTTCTTGGATGCCCCAAGCCACTAGAGTACACAAACTCTTTTCCTTACCAGCCCTTGACCTCTCTGGTCTTTAGTGGAAGGAGCCTAATGTGGTGCTTAGTCCTGATAGATCCTCTCAGGGATGGCTCAATGTTGCCTTATACTGGAGGTCAGCTTGGCTCTTTGTCTCTTCTGCTCTTTGCTTCACTATCTCTTCCTTTCTCTCTCCTCCGTCTTCCTGCGTTGTTTTTTTGTGCTATCTGTTCATGGATTTAAAGTCATTTGATCTCATGTCCGTTCGATTCCTCTTCCACCTCCATCAGATCACCTGCTGCAGTTTCGCTTGGAGTTCCCTGTCTCGGCATCATCATCAGGCTCACAGGGACTGGCCACTTGTCCTCCTACAACTGCGCCAGCCTGCTTCATCGGTTCGGTTCTTCGATTACGTTGTGGAATGAGTCATCCACCACCTTGGTGGTCAAATCAGACCTTAATTTCTTATATATCGCAGCTTAATCCCTTGTTAAATATGGTCTCCCCATCGAGTGCGATCTTAGTCGTTTGATCTAGATCCCCTAGATCTGACGCCATTCGCTCATATCGTGTGGTTGACATGCTCAACTGTTAGCGTGCGATGAGTGGTGGTTTTCTCTCTCCTCCGCTTTCTATGCGTCGGGCATTGAGTGGAATCGCTTGTTTTTCTCCAATTCCGCTTACCACCTAAGGGTGCCCTCGATAAATACTGCCAGTTTTCGGAGCACGGGTCCCGCCTTTGCCTTTAGCCTTTTCCCCCATGGTTTTCCTGTCTCCCATGCGACCGAGCGATCGGGGCCTCTCCTTCTCGAGGGGTTTTTCCCAACGATGCATGATTAGCACTAATTGCACATCAAAAACTGCCTCCTTTTCCCAATTCAGGCTTCCTAGGGGTTAGTTTCGCCTCCTGCGTAGTCTCCATGGGCCTCGGTCAGCGTGCTTTGACCGAGGTCCTCGTCGTTCCACGCTGGCTACTAGCTGCCACTGTTTAGAGGTGTTTCTGACCACTACTCTTAATTCTTTGAAGTTTGTCCTGATCTGATGCAGTCATGGTTTTTTGATAACTCTTCATGGATCCAATTCAGATCATCTCCATGGGAAGAATACTCCATTTTCAATGTGGAAGAAAGTGAAGGACCTCTACCAGAATAGTAGCGACCATAGGAAATTGGCACTCAAGGATAAGCTTCGAAGAATCAAGATGGAGAAGGGCGATACTATTTCCACATATATGAACAAGCTCACCACCTACAGATATGAGCTTGGAAGTGTGGGTATAACTATTTCCGATGATGATATGGTGAGCTTCGCTCTCCTTGGCCTTCCAAAGAGTTGGAATAGCTACCAAGACTCTATGAATGGAAGGGAGAAACTGCCAGATTGGGAATGACTGTAGTAAGATCTTATGCAGGAGGAGATCAGGAGGAGCACATGAAATGGCTCTTCATCCAAGAATGATGATGAATAAAATATGGCCTTAGCAAATAAGGTAAGGAAAGGGAAGGGGAAGGCTTCCCATTTCAAATCGAATTCTTCTCATGGAGGGAAGAAGGGTGACATGTCTAAAGTAATATGCTTTAATTGTCACAATATGGGACATTATGCGACTAATTGCCCATCGAAGAAGTCCAAGAAGGGATCCTTGGAAGGATCGGAAGGTGAGGCATTAGCCTCTCAATTCGAAATGGACTTTACCCTCCTCGCATGCATGGTTTCATCGATGATGGGTTATGTCTGGTATCTTGACAGTGGAGCCTCATTCCACATGACTGGTGATATAAATTTATTTAGTGCCTTGGAGGAGAAATACCTCAAGGTGTGCATAGAGATGGTTGATGATTGTTTCTGGTAAAACTAGTGTCTTTTTGAATGACTAGCTCTTTAGGTTTGGCAGCTACCCTAGAAACAACAGTTTAAAACAATTCACAATTTCTTCTATGTATAATATATAAGAGAAAGACAATGGAACCACCTAGAACTTCCGCTTAATCCCTTGCTTGATCTTTCTCCCCCTTGACAGGGCTTGCAACTCCTCCACGTACTTGTCCTACTTGGATAGTACCTGTAGAAACACAGTAACAAAGAATCGTCAAAGCATATTGATCTATTACAGCATACACATTACAGAATCATAAATATAATGAACATATAATAGTATTCACAGATGATAACATTCACAATTGCACAATCATATGGAAGAAAACTTGAAGAACTTTATTAAATAGAAGGGAGAATTACAACCCAGTTGTTTGATCTAGCATCATCCTCCCAGCGTCAAGCCCTCTTCACCTCATGAAATAGCAAGATCACACCAACAATACAATGCTCTTTCCTCAATTACAAACTATCAGCACTTCCTTGCAATTCACAACATTCCAGCCTCTGGATCTCTGTAGATGGGGGATCCATTTATAGATGTGTGCAAGGGTGTGAGTCATCTCCGGGTTTTGATTAGTTTCATTCCACTTGTTACATTTGGTTCCACAAGTGTAAGGGATAACTCAAGTTTAGATCTCTTACTCATCCTTGGGCGAATTCAGAGAGGCAAGTGTCAGAGGAGAGGTTTCTAGAAGATTCTATGAGCAACCACCTAGAAAACTATCTCGAACACTTGTCCATTCTCGCCCATCACACCCTATAAAGGCCCAAATAGTATGCATCACACCTGGCTAGTGTAGCAGTCAGTATGGTACAGTTTAGGCCATTTCTGGATGGTTTTTCAGGAGGAACTTTTGGGGAATGATGTAATCAAATGACCATGTTCTTTTAGGCTATAAAACAACTCTTTAAGGGGTTGTTGAGCCCTAGTTTATCGACATATAACATTGGTGTTGAAGTGCCCAAATATGTTTATAATAGTTTCCCCCTAAAGCATGAAGTCATAAATCTTGATGTCGGGTGAAATGCTTTATCATGAGGATCCGAGGTTTCAAAACTGGAAGGTGACCTGTATAAGATACAATACAATACATCATCATAATATAGTTTTTTCATGATCTAGCTGAGGCGGGCATTCCCATGCTCAACTTTATAAATTCATTTCATGTAGATAGACCAGATTGTTGTCTGCAAATGCAGACTGATGATTCTTCAGGTGTAGAGTCATCATCCTTGGTCTGGATGACCATCTATGCAGCGTCCTTGTACATTTGATGTTTTATATCCATGAATATATCGCAGTGTGGATGGATGAAACTAGATCTAGGGTCTTCAAACTCGCTCATTCTTTGCCCGATGTATAAGTCAATCCATGTGAAGAGATGTTCTGAAGTTGAACATGGAAAGACATTGCCTAATTACTAGCCAATAATGTGAGTTGTTAGCAGACACGAGAGGAATCACTGATAATTATAATGACCCTCAAGGTACTACAATACAATTCATGTGGTGTGAATATATGATTTGATGTCAAACACCACGCAAAATCTTTCGGTCGAAGGCCATTGATGTCAACCTATTGCCAGAAGTGAGAAACTTGCCATTGAGGCATGCAAGCTTCAAAGTACTGAAAGGGTTGTTTCTAAGTCAACTTCTTAGATAATGAGTTGATGTAAAAAAGAAGTGACTCGTCATAGGAGGGCCTTAATGTATCCCACATCTACGACATGAAATGAAGCAAATGATTTTCTGGAGGTGAAAATGATCGATGATACAAGGTTCAGGAATGGCGGTCATGAAAAATGGAGGTTGAAGGTATTGCAGTGGATGAGGCATTAACTGGATGGTGAATTCTTGACTGAATGACTTATGTTGAACATATCGGCGACACTAAGGTGAATTGGTAGCGTTAACCCCAAAAGATGGATGGTGTGAAACACCAATGGTGAGACGGCGGTGAACGGAATAACCCAACCCAACTCAATCACGGAGGTGAAATGAAAGTGTCATGTTCAAGAGCGACCTGCTACCATAAAGTTTTCAAGTTTTCTTCCCTTTTTCCCCAGTCATTGCTGACCAGTACCTATATATTTTTGTCAAGCTTCAGGAGGATAACATATGCTTCTTCTATAATTTTCCCTTCAGGCAAACCTGTCGCTATGTTTTAACGAGTCTAGCGACAGTGAAACTTGTTCTTGTGTGGGTGGACAAGTTTGTCGCTATTGCTTTAATGAGTTTAACGACAAGGATAAGTCGATCCTTTTCATGTTTAGAGAGTTTGAAAAGGGACGAAAAGGAAACTCCAGAGGTTCTTTTTCGTAGAATAATCCCATAGGTCCAAAAAAGATTAAAATAATACAAAAGGGATGACTTTTCGATCACTTTAACGAGCTGAAAAAGACAAGCGCTCAAACTTTTTCATGAGATAATCCCTCAGGTCCAAAAAAGATTAAAATATACAAAAGGGATGACTTTTTTATCACTTTAACAAGCCGAAAAGACAAGCGCTCGACGCTTTTCATGTTTAACAAGTCTGAAAAGGGTTTAAAGAGGACTCTTTTTTTTTTTGAGGAACGAGTGGTATATAGGGTAGCAACTGGTTCCCGGTAAGCTTGGAACTTCTCAAAACATGGTGGTTTCTATGAAGAGGTTGGCTAACAAGACCACTCATCGCAACTATTCCTCAAAAAGGGTAAACAACCAAGTGGAAGCGTATGATTGGCTAAAAGAATGGAGGTGATGAGAGGTACACAACCAAGGCTTAAAAGGCTGATGGGCATGGCAATAACAAAGGTTATTTACTGAAGGTGGGTTCATTTTTTAATGAGCTTGAACCATGGGAGAACTATACTCAATCTCAGTTTCATTTTTTTACAAGCTTAAAACAGAAAAATATGCTTGATCTAGTTTCTATTTCTATGCAAGCTCAAAACTAAAAAGCTAGAAATGACAAAGCTAAAAAACTAAAAAAAGTCAAATCTAAGAAGCTAGAAAATGGAAATTGAAAAAGTTTTGCATGCCCCCAACATGGTGAAAAGGAGAGTCTCCAGTAACCATAACCATATGGAAACTACTGATGTTAGGCAGGATGATTTCGTCTAGAAGACAAAACGCTTCCTTGGCTTTGTCCACAGAATAGACAAAGGTGAATGGTGCGTCAGACCAATCATATAACCTACAGGGAAACTTATCTTTTCAGCTAGGTTCATATGCAAAATAGACAAGGGTGCATTCCCCCTAAGCTTCATTACATTCACCAGATTACTCATGGAAATTAGGTGGATGGAATGAATGTTGAAGAGACACCGTTGATATAAAAGGATCATTTAGGGATGATGATTGACTTGGAGCTATGCTTGAACTGGGAAATGAAAGCTGGTCAATGGTGACCATTTTTCCTTCATGTGGGAAACACATCACTCGGAAGTGTGTTGAAACAATAGCCTCCATGTTATAAACATAGTCACGTCCAAGGAGTAGATTGTAATCTAATGGTCCTGGGACTACCATCACGTTCTACTGAACGGTTTTCCCTCTCAAAGTTATCGGTAACTTAGGAAGGATCCCTAATGTTCGATTGGTTCCTTTGTTAAAGCTTGACAGGTTCTGTATAACAAGCATAAGCGATGGCGAACCAAGCGCTTTCCAAGCAGTCAAGGAAAGGATACTCGCTGATGCCCCTTCATCTATAATGGTGCTAGACACGATCATTTTGTAAACTTGTACTATGATCTGGAAAGGTACATAAGAAGGAAGGTGGGATCTTTCTAGTCGATTCCAATCAAAGGAAGTGACTAGACTACTTGGAGGGGGTACCAAATAAATGGGAGAAATAACCCTTTGAGTTTCAAGAACTGGAGGATTTTCCTCCTATTACAAAGGAACGAGTGGATTGCTCCCAAGTTCATCAGACTCTGATGTAACAAAAAGAATTTGAACAGTATCGTTCTCACTCTCTTTGGGAAGGGTATGATCTTCTGAAGGTAAAACTGGTTCAACTGTCACCTCGACCTGTTGACTCTCGTCAGATATAGACTCAAAAGTTTCACTTTCAGCGATAGGTGTTTCAACTGACAGTTGATTTAAGTCAGTTGGCTTTTCAACTAGTAAAGGACTTGGGAGAGTTTTTGGTAACCGGATGGAAGCTGCTATGGTGAAGTGGGACAGTTATCCAATGCTCTTTTGGCTTCATCTAAAAAAGGAAAATGGTGAAGGGTATGGTTCCCTTCACATAACTTACATGGAAACTTGAACTTTCCCTTCTGTCCATGAACTTTATCACTAGTCGAAAGAGTGTTATCAACATGATCATCAGAGGTTGATGACACCGGACGGTGCGAATGTGGAGACCATTCTCTCAAAATCCAAGGAAAGCAAGGACAATCTCGATTAAAATGGTCTCATCTACAAATTATGCAAGGAAATTTGGGTTTAGGAGCTTTAATATGCAGATTTTCACCAGTCGATGCACCCAAAACAATGGTTGCTTGGTTGCCCCCTTGCTGAATTAGCTTCTTCCTCTTCTCCTTCCCTTTCTTCTTCTTCTCGGCCACTTGGTTACTAGCATCACTACTTTCAACAAGTGAAGAGGAAGAAGGGGAGGGAGAAACAAACGAAGAAGAAGGCGAAGGGTCAACTTTAGTATCAACTGGAGGTCGATTCGATTGCAGAGGAGTCGCGACATTTTGAACCACTGAGGTTGAGAACAACCATACTGGCAGGCCAATGGTAAGTCCCAGAAGAGACATTGTGGCCATATGAGGAGCACCAATATTTCCCCAAGAAGTAAAGGGACTAGGATTCCCATCAAGAGGGATTCCTTGATTGGTGGACTCCATATATCTGAACCTAAGATCAACTAAGGAACAGGGATGTTATTCCGAATTAATAAATTTTAAAGATGCTTTGACACAACTTTTCTTTTTCAGTTTTTAAGAGTTGAGAAAAAGCTAAAGATGACTCTAGTCCCTTTCAATTTTCAATGAGCCTGAAGTGACAAGTGCTTAGATGGACCTTTTCTTTTAAAGAGTAAAAAAGGAACGAAAGTGACTACTCTAGAAAATCTAGACAAAGGGATTACCAAACCAATCACAAAATTGCAAAATACACCTTGGTGATAAATCAAAGAGAAATTACCAAGGACTTATGTATGGCAATCAATCTTCCTGAATGCTGTGTTTAGTGCATTGCGATCAATAGGGTGGCAGACTCGGCTTCCTATGGATAAAGGATATAAGCCTATTGTGGTCTCCTAATATATACTCGATGGTACGGGGAGCACAAGTCCATGCTAGCACTTGTGGTATCAAGGAGGAATCACCCAACCTTCATTGAAAACAATAGTTACTAGTTTTTACGATGCCAGAACACGTCCCTAGCCTAGACCTCTAGATGTGTTGCGTTAAGTTCCAAAGCGTTGTCAGATTCATTGAAATTTATTTTAGAGTTGATCTTGTTTAAGGTTTGCCTTTCAATGGTTCACCACGTGATGATGATTTGAAATTTCTAAACTTCAATCTACAATGATAAACAATCATTGTTTATTTTGATCAATGACAATCCTAGCTATTAGGGAAAGAAAATTACAATTCTTTCAAACAAAGAGAAAAGAGCACATGCTAGTGCATTTTCTTAAATCATTTTTTGCACACAAACTAAATGCAATTGCAAATGCATGTATTTGTTTTTTTGTTCCCCTTAATGTGAAAAATGCCAAAAAGGAAAACCAAGTTTGGTAAAGATCTAAAATATTTTACTCAAAGCAACATTTTTCGACAATTTCTTTTTCAAAATAGAAAGGAAGACTAAACGACACTTTTCAGTTTTGAATAGAAAATGTTTTTGACACTTTGAATATCAACAAATCAAATCAAATACATGACGAAAAGTTCAATCGACTATTTAGGGAAGGAAGAAACCATGACACTTCTCTTTTCGACACAAAATGAAAGTTACGACACTTTTTGTACCAAAACGACAGATCGATTTAAGCAACTTTTCGACAAAGGATTGTAAATGATGTACAAATACATAAAAACATTTACTAATCCTAATCAGTGGAGGCTGCTCTATGTGATGCAAGCAGGATTCAGTAATGAGGTATTGTTCATAAGTAGCAAAACAACTAAACAAAACTAAAAACAAAGACAAAAACCACCAATTTCTATAATGGAAAAAGATTTCACTCAGTCATCGCACCTGAGCTTCACAGAAATTGAGATGCATCACACTTACTGCACTCGAGAAGTGCTGTGCATACTGAGTCATAGTGGGAGATAATGCAATGGTCGAGGGAGCGCAACTGAGATGGGTTTTGGCCCAAATGTGCAGTTGTTTTCAGTGAGTTAAGCTGAGCTATGATGAACAATAAAGACAAAAGTACAGAGGAATGTCTTGAGAGGTTACTGAACTACCAAAAGGGCATCTATAATGCTTGTGAGTCAAATGTTTAATTCATAAACCAAACCAAAGATTAACTGAAGCAACATTCATTTACTATGCAATTGCAGAGCAAGAGCAGTTCGAAGGCTATCTGGCTGACTTCAGGCTTTGTCTATAGTTTATAAAACAAACAATAACAACAAACAAACATCTATTCAATCCCCAGTGGAGTCGCCATTTTGTTTCTGGGAAAACTAGTGTCTTTTCAAACAACTAGCCCTCTAGGTTTGGCAGCTACCCTAGAAACAATAGTTTAAAGCAATTCACGATTTCTTCTATGTATAATAGATAAGAGAAAGACAATGGAACCAACCTGGAACTTCCGCTTAATCCCTTGATTGATCTTTCTCCCCCTTGACAGAGCTTGCAACTCCTCCCTGTACTTATCCTGCTTGGATAGTACCTGTAGAAACACAGTAACAAAGAACCGTCAAAGAATCTTGATCTATTATAGCATACACATTACAGAATCAAAAATATAATGAACATATAATAGCATTCACAAATGATAACATTCATAATTGCACAATCCAATGGAAGAAAACTTGAAGAACTTTATTAAATAGAAGGGAGAAGTACAACCCAGTTATCTGATCCAGCATCATCCTCCCAGTGTCAAGCCCTCTTCACCTCATGAAATAGCAAGATAACACCAACAATACAATGCTATTTCCTCAATTACAAACTATCAGTACTTCCTTGCAATTCACAACATTCCAACCTCTGGATCTCTTTAGATGGGGGATCCATTTATAGATGTGTGCAAGGGTGTAAGTCATCTCTGGGTTTTGAATAGTGTCATTCCACTTGTTATATTTGGTTCCACAAGAGTAAGAGATAACTCAAGTTTAGATCTCTTACTCATCCTTGGGCGAATTCAGAGAGGCAAATGTCATAGGTGAGATTTCTAGAAGATTCTATGAGCAACCACCTAGCAAACTATCTCGAACACTTGTCCATTCTTGCCCATCACACCCTATAGAATGCCCAAATAGTATGCATCGCACCTGAGCAGTGTATCACTCAGTATGCATCGCACCTGGCTAGTGTAGCAGTCAGTATGGTTTAGTTTAGGCCATTTTCGGATGGTTTTTCAAGTGGAACGTTTTGGGAATGATGTAATCAGATGACCATGTTCTTTTAGGGTATGAAACAAATCTTTTAGGGGTTGTTGAGCTCTAGTTTATTGACATATAAGATTGGTGTTGAAGTTCCCTAATATGTCTATAGCAACGACGGAAGGTATAGTGTTTCAGGAGTGGGCATGGTTACTTTTCAGAGGGATCATGGAGCTCCTCTCACCTTGACAGATGTGATGTATGTGCCTCGACTGAGGAAGAACTTGGTATCAGTCGCGATCTTGGAGGATAAAGGCTACGATGTTTTCTTCAGTAAAGGAATCGCGTTCCTAAAACACATAGCCATGGGTCAGACCAAGAGGATAGGGATTCAGGTGAAGAATCTCTATAAACTAGAGGTAGATGATTGTGCATCATTGAGTACGAAAGCAGAATTGGTGCAAAGATGAGACATTGATGAGTTGTGGCATAGGCAGTTGGGCCATTTTCATCACGGGGCTTTGAAGATAATGCAACAGATATCTACGGGACTTCCCAAAGGTAAACTTGAGCAAGTTGAAACATGCAAAGGTTGTAACTTGGGAAAGTACACCAATTCTTCCTTTCAAGATCGAGACAGTCATGTAGAGGCTATCTTAGAGCGAGTTCATACTGATTTGTGTGGGCCATTCTCAACAACATCCACAATGAAGCAAAGGTATTATGTGATTTTCATTGATGACTATTCTCGTAAATGCTAGATTTATTTCATGTAGAAGAAGGACCAATCTTTCACAAAGTTTTGTGAGTTCAAAGCTTTGGTCGAGAAAGAGTCAGGGAAGAAGATTAAGGACTTGAGAAGCAACAACAGTAGAGAATATGTATCTCAAGAGTTTAATGACTTCTGTGCAACGGAAACAATTAAACGATAGTTTACGGCACCTCATAACCCACAACAGAATGGGGTGGCCTAGAGGAAGGACAAAACTACTATAGGGGCAGCACGGGAAATGCTGCCTAACCAAGGCCTACCAATTCACTTGTGGGCTGAGGCATGCAACACAACGGTCTATTTATAGAATAGAAGCCCACATCGTGTACTTGGAATGAAGACACCAAAGGAAGCTTTCTCTGGTAAGAGACCAGATGTGGGTCACTTCAGGATCTTTGGCTCATCGGTATATTTCCATGTGACAAAGGATGCATGGAAGAAGCTTGAGCTGACAGCAGAGTTAGGGATATTTGTGGGGTACACTGGTACACCTCACAACTATCAAGTGTACTTGCCTTCCAATCAGAGGACAGTGGTTCGCAGAGATCTCAATTTTGATGAGCAGAAGGCCATGCAAGTTTCCCTTGAGAGGGAGCTCCAACTACAGGCTGTGGAGGAACTATTCGTGCCTAAGGAGGAGGAGCCTTAGACTAATGCGGAGCAGCCGCATGCAGAGGTTCCAGGAGTGGAGACATCCACTCAAGTAGAGTCTTCCAAAGATGGATGGAAGAGCACAAGAGAAGCTGACAAATTGTTGGAGGATGCGAGAGAGAATGTGGGAGCACCATCTTCTCAACGCACACAGACGAGGTCACCTGAGAGGTACACTGGACAAATGGCCCTTGCTGGGGAATGTGTTGAGACTGAGCCATATTTATTTGAGGAAGCAGTGCAACAGTTGATTTGGGTTGATGCTATGCTGGAGGAGTATGACTCCATAGTTCGTAACAGTGTTTGGGACGTGGTTCTGAGACCAGAGAACAAGTCTGTTGTGAGTTCCTGTTGGCTTTACAAGGTAAAGCAAGTTGTTGATGGTAGTGTGGAGAAGCATAAGGCAAGATTTGTTGCCTGTGGCTTTTGACATGTCGAGGATATTGACTACGATGAGACTTTTTCTGCTATCGCAAGGTACTCATCTATTAGATCTATGTTCACACTATCAGCACAGATGGGTTGGAAGATCCATCAGATGGATGTGAAGACTACATTCCTCAATGGCCAAATTGAGGAAGAGGTGTACATAGAGCAAGTAAAAGGTTTTTAGACCTTCGATCGTGAGTCGCATGTGTGCCAACTCAAGAGAGCATTGTATGGGCTGAAGCAAGCACCTTGTGCTTGGTACACCAGGATAGACAACTACTTCACGGGGTTGGGCTTCATAAAGATTGAAGTGGATGCGAACCTGTACCACATCATGGTGAAAGGTAAGTTGTTGATCATCGTACTTTATGTTGATGATCTCATATTGACTAGTGACGATCAGTTGATCATGTCTTGCAAGGATGACATTACAAGAGAATTTGAGATGAAACATATGGGTCTCATGCATTACTTCCTTGGCATGGAAGTGTGGCAGAAAGATGGGGAGTTGTTTGTGTCTCAAGGAAAGTATGCCAATGAGATACTGAGGATATTCCACATGGAGAAGTGCAAGCCCATGCAGACTCCTCTAGCAGGTAACTAGAGGAAGGAGGTTGCTACTTCAAGAGAAGTGGTAGAGGCTACTGCGTACAAGTAGCTTGTGGGTTCACTGATGTAATTAACGAACACACGACCAGATTTGTGCTATGCCATGAACCAGCTGAGTCAAGCGATGGTTTAGCCTACCAAGATGTTTTTGAAGGTGTCAAAGCATGTATTGAGATACCTCAGAGGCACATCTCAGTATGGATTATGGCATAGACAGATAGAGGGAGTGAAGCTATAGGGCTTCACTGATGCAGATTGTGCAGGGAGTCCATTAGATCAGAAGAGCACATTAGGAGGGATTTTCAACCTTGCGTGAGCGGCAGTTTCTTGGTACAGCAGGAAACAGAGGTTGGTTGCACTTAGCTTGGCAGAGGTAGAATACATGGCTGCAAGTTAGTCAGCATGTGAGGCCATCTGGATGCGGAAAATCCTAGTTAGTTTGTTTGATAAGAGGATGGATCCAACTGTGATTTATTGTGATAATTAGAGTTGTATCAAAATCTCTCAGAATCCATTATTTCATGATAGATCCAAGCATATCGACATCTGGTATCATCATCTCAGAGACTGTGTAGCGAGGAGGATCATGTTGATGTAGTATATTTTGACAGAGGAGCAAGATGCTGACATTTTGACAAAGGCATTTCAAAGTGTAAATTCGAGTTCCATAGAGACAGGATCAGGGTGGCAGATAATCCCTTTCTTTTTGAGAGGGAGTGTTGAAATATGGCAACAAGAATATTCCAATTTAATTTGTCCTTGAATTAAATTGTGAATTAAAATCAAATTGTCTTAACAACTACTTGGAAATAATTAATTAATTTATTTTAAATTAATTAGTTGGATAAATTCAAGTTAGAAGTCTTTCTGAAGTCATGAAAGAGTTATCCTTTAAATTAAGAAGATAATATTGATTTATATTTGAGTTGTAATTAGTTAACTCAGTTTACTGAGTTAATTCTAGTTAAATTAGTTCCAAACTATTTGAGGAACTAATAGTGGGTTAACAGTCAGTTGATGCATTAATACACTCAACTAGTGCTCCTCTAGTTAACTAAAGATTCCCTCATCAGAAACTCATGCATGTCTATTCTGAGAAAGACCTAGTTGAGATTAATGTTCAAGGACAGTGTACTATCAGTTGCATGTGTTTTCTCATGGAGAAAACTTATGCATGCAATCAAGGATTCATCCTTGAGGATTACATAGTTTTGAAGCCTTGATTTTCCACTTGGTAATAGGCTAATCATCCACAAGGAACAATGTAATGAAATAGGAGCTTGGAGGGCAGAGAGGAAGGCTAGAGAGTAACCAAGATTGCCTGTGAGCATCTATGAGGATTGTACTAAGAGCTGGTTAGCTATGAGAGCTAAGGCTTTGTATAATTCCTATGTATTTCCACCATGTATGATAATACAATAGTGTGGGGTTTTATCTGAGACTTTCCCCAAAGTATTTTCATGTGTATTGTGCCATTGATTCTTCTTCTTCTAGTTATATTGTTCAGCTAGATATTTAAGCTTCTGCAAATTGATAGTAGAAGTAGGTTATAATATTCTGCTTTGATTTATATTGCATTATCAGGTTAACCTATCACAGATTTTCTACACCAATGGTGGAGTTGTGAGATAACAAAAGCCCTAACTCCAAGATAAAAATTTTCCATGACATCCCCAAGGCCAGTGCCTCATATGATCAATTTGACACCTTTAAGTGAAAATTATTGCTCTGATCCTTTTCCCCTCCTTGTCAGGGTTAAGAACATCATTTTTTGCTCAATTCTTGCCCCTTAACCTAGGTTGGGTCCACTTGGTCACGTGTGGTCCTCCACCTTTGAAAATTAAAATATTCAAGAACCATTAGGGAAGTCAAGTTCAATACAGATTTTAGGATAGGGAAGCTCCTTCATAGGGCATATTCCTCTAAACCTAACCCTCAATTCTTTACCTCCTTCTCCTAGAAATCTTCATGGCTTTCTTGATAGGCTAGAGAGATATATTCTTAAAACCCCTTCTAGGAAAAGGATTATAAGGGTCACTCCATATACATTTCTCAATTTATCCTTGTCAAGTGACCTTCTATATATATTGAGTCTCCTCCCATTGGTGAAAGTCCATAAAGAGTAGGAAGTCTTAGCTGAGGTGGTAATGGGCTATGCCTCCATTGTTGCCCCTTGATCTGGAAATTTACCTTGAGGAATCCCTTTTATGACCTCTGCTAGTTTGAGAAGTAATAGTACACATGGAAAAAGGGAGTGAAGCTATGTGGATTCACAAATGCATATTGGGAGGGGAGTCCATTACACAAAAAGAGTACATCAAGTGGAATTTTCAGTGTTGGGTCCGCAATTGTTTCTTGGTACAAAAGGAAGCAAAGATCTGTGGCGCTCAGCTCGGTAGAAGCAGAATGCATGGCTTCAAGTCAAGTAACATGTGAGGCAATATGGATGAGAAAGATACTTGTGGTAATATTTGGCTAGATAATGGATCCAATTGTGATCTAGTGTGATAATCAGAGTTGCATCAAGCTCTCTGAGAATCTTGTATTTTACGATCAATCCAAGTGTTGGGTGTGTAGCTTGATTATCTTCTTTATTCAGAGTATCACTGCACTGGACCCCAGTTCATAATGGGATAGAACCTCTGCCTGTTTTTTCGCCATTAGGGGGGTCCAAGGGGGGGGGGGGGGGGGCTACGACGATTTTATGAGTCCCCATTGGCGAGGATTTGGGGGCAGTGCCCCCTAAGCTAAATATAGATGTAAAATTACCTTGTAAAATATTGTAATTTCATAGTCAATCTGAGCCATTCATTAGGCGGATGATCTGACGATAGAAGTTTTGTTTAATTTAGGGATTTTTCCCTTAGAAAACAACCCATTGCTATATATGAGGGAATTATATTTTGGCTATGTAGATGTATATTCCAAGTAAGAAAGAGATAGGAGATTATGTGAGAGCGAAAAGGAAATTACAGCAGATCTATTAGAGATTGTATCTCTTCATTTTGTTGGATAATATAAAAGGAAGAACTAGTTGTTTCTCTATGGATGTAGCCCAAATTGGGTGAACCATGTATATATGTGTCTCTTTTGTTTTATTCATTTTCTGCGTTTGTGTTTCAGCAATATTATATGTGTTCCATTTCTCTATAATATATAATTTTCTAATGCTAAGCATATAAATATTTGGTATCACCATTTACAGGACTGTGTGCAAAGGCATATAATGTTGCTACAATACATTATGATAGAGGAATAAGATGTTGACATTTTGAAAAAGGCCTTGTCAAGAGGGAAGTTCAATTTCCACAGGTGCACGATAGGGGTGGTTGATAATCCCTTTCTTGCTGAGAGGGAGTGTTGAAAAATGCAAAAATAATCTCTCAATTTGATTTTTCCTCGATTAAATTGAAAAAATTTAAATTTCCACAACAATAGACAACTTGGATGCAGTTAAATTAGGTGACATGGCTCTTGTCACTCAATTGTCTCAGTAAATTCGAGTTGGAGGAATTAGAGTTTAATTAATCATGTGTGATTTCTAATTTGTAGCAATCAAGGTCCAGTATTTCAAGTTGTTTTCAGTTAAACTAGTTCTAATTGTTGAAGGAACTAGTGGAATGTCAGTTGTGCAATGGGACTTTAGTCAAACTTAGTGATCATCTAGTTAATTGATCAATCGGACCCAAATAGCTAGTGCATGCAAAGAATTCGAGTTCCCTAACTGTGGTGGAGATTCCAAGAAAGTGCAACATCAATTGTAGACTACTCTTGGTTGTACAAATGTTGCATACAACCATATGATCAACCTTGGCAATTGTACAATCATTTTGGAGGAATTTTGTAAATAATAAAGGCCTAATTTATGAAGAATTACACAAGGAAATAAGGGCTTGAGAAGAGGAAAAAATTGACTAAGTCTAGGTTAAAGCTTCTTAGTGAGTAGAGAGATCGGTTATTCACTTGCAGGTTGTGCTCAGTTGAGAAAAGAAATTGTAATACATCTCTATTAATCAGATTAATGCAAGTAAACAAAGGGGTTTTTAGCAAAAACAAAATTACCCTAGAAAAACATTGTGTGCATGTGTGTTATTCTCATTGCATGTTTGTGATTAATGTTCTAAATTATGAATTCAGTTCTATAGAGAAGTAGAGTAGGTTTTTGTCTTGTGATTTTGATTAAATTTTCATAATCAGTTGCAAATCTATATCATAATTTCTAAAAAAACTTATAGTGTGAGAGATTATATTTTTTACACTATTTTTCTACTATTAAGGAAATTAAAATATTTGAAACTACCTCTCATATGCTATAGAGTGAACCTACTAAAGTAATAAAAACACTATGGGGATGGGACCCATAAGTAGAATGACGTTTCCACATATAAGGTTGTACTATAAATAACATCAAACACTTCAATGTGGGGAAACATTACACAATACCTCATCTTTAAAGGGCTTGATGTTGTAAGACAAGTGGCATTGTTGGCTAACGTGCAAGTCTCATCCATGGCTCAACCAACTAGTGGTATATGGTTGGTAGTGTGGCATTATCAACAAATTCAATGTCTTGATGACCTCAATTGATATCAGGTACTTTTGCTTCATGCTATCAACAATGAAATGTAGTAAGGTCCCCTTCCACCAAATTTGTGAGTGGAATAGGTGCACCCCTCTTCAAGCTCCTTTTACTCTTCTATTTGGATATTTGTGGTTGTGGTGGTAACATTGGGTTTTGCATCGATGATATACTTTCCTTTTTCTTGTTCCAAAATCAAAGTCAAAGCCAGGGTCTATTTCTTTTTCTTTAATATCGATAAACAATGATTTTTTCGAGCAACATTCATCAATTTTTTTCTATGGGATTTTTTATAATTCATAACATTTTCTAGTTTCCTTCTTTAACTTTTCATTACCCTTATTTTCCTGTGACTTGGGATGGTTATCCTGAGGTTTGATCTCCTTGATATTTCCCTTGTTTTTCCATTTAAGTCCACCTTTTCCAGGCTTCTATTTATTGAAAAGGGCAACTAGGTTCGATCTTCATGGTGTCTAATGCAATCATGATTTTATGTATTTGATTAAAAGAGAAAATAAAATTTATTATTATTATTTTGTAGCATGGGTTTCATGCTCAAGATTATTTTATTTGTAGGTCAAGAAACCATTGAGTGTTTCTAGGTTTTTATTGAGTCAATGAAGTCAATTGAGTCATTGTAATATGTATAAGACCCATTTGGGCATCATGTATAAAGTCAAAATAATTTTTGTGAGTCAAACGATCAACTCTAAGACAAGTCGGCTGTCATGAAGAGAAGTCGGCCTACATGAAAGAACTAGTTGGCTTCATGAAGGGTTACACCACCTTATGAATCATATATATAAGAATAGCGCGACCTCACCAAGGACACACTCATCAAGTTTGTTGAAGCACAAAAAGAAGCCTCATACCTAGCGAAGAAAATTAGAGATAAAAGGAAGAAAAAACCAAATTATAAAGGGATTGTTTTAGGGCCAAATTTCCCACACATGCAAAAGGATTAGGGTAATGATTATTATAGTAAAGCTAAAAATTACAGTCATACTAGAGGGCCGAAATCAAGAATAAAAGGGATCATCTTGCAGGATGAGTTCCAAAGGAATAAGTATATACTCAAGTGAAGGAAGAAAAGGATATGTTTCACCATCTTATACTCACATGTGCCAATCAAGGGTTTTTGAAGTAAGGCCAAGTTGTAGTCGAGAATTTTTTGAGGTCAAAGTATTGGAAAATTTATTGTGGTTGAATTTGCTATTGGGGTCAAAGTTGTTGGAGAATTTTCTAGGGTCAAAGTTGTTGTTGTAATTTGTGTAAGGAAATATCATCAAGAAGGAAGGTTGACTTGGTCTTGGAGGGGTCTTTATGAAAATTCATATGTCTTGGAATTCTTCATATGAACATTCTATAAGAAGAGAAGAACTCTTGTTGGTTTTCCTCTCAAGAAGAGAGGTTTTGGCCCTAGCGAGTAGGCTATATTTTGTGCCCTCTTGCCTCATTGTTCTTTATTTTTTGGTCGTTGTTTGATGATAAAATCACACAATAATAATCAATTAAATAAGACCTAACTACAAGCACATCAAGTTAAGAAAAATAACATCAAAAAAAGTTATCAAAATCAAAGAAATCACCTAATCTAGCTGCCTCTATATTCCTCAACACTATTGTTGTGGATTTGTAGAGCTGAACTCCCACTTGTCCCTTTGCTTCAAATTTTCCTCAATTTTGATAGCATATTGATAAGAAACTTCTATTGAGGATATGTCCAGGAAATCCATCTATGTTTGGATGCACCTATTTAGGCCAGTATAGTACTTGAGAACTAGGTGCTACTAAAAATATTTGATACCTAGCTCTCAGTGCAATGTATGGAATATATTGGTGTACTTTAGCACCATCTAGTCACTCTCTTGTCATAGAGTTGTCCATCTTGTATACTCGTCATAATAATTCCCTATAGGGTATAATTCCTCCTTTATGAAATTAACAAAATCTATACAAGTGGTTCCTACCTTGAATAACATAGACTTATCTTCATTATATCTCTCCTAGTAGCCTTCCTACTAATATTTGACATGGGGAAGGGTTTTAGGAGCATGATGTGATATTTTTATTGTCACTATTTTTTTAATAAAGTAATAGCCCACTAAAAAATTTAACCATTTCTCCAAAGCATCATCATCTATTTGGCCTTCAAATAATTTGATATCAAATTTAACTTGTATCTTGAATTGTTTTGTGCCTTCAAAATTGCCACTTGTTGAAGGTGCATTGGCTTTCCTCGAAAGCCATTAAAGGATCTGGCAGAAAATTTCCATCATATTATCCCTTCCTCAAATGAGTTATTCCTCAAGAAAAAACTTGATAGGATCTTCTACTCCATAATCTCCCTTCTCTTTATCCATGGAAGTTTTCTTAGGTTTGTGAAGGTGAATGTCCCTAAGAGAAACAAACTAAATATCCAACTCTTTGTACCCTGTCCTCATCAAGGACATGCACTAAGAAACAAAAAGGCACAAATTTCTTTGATACCACTAATATAGGTAGTACAAATAATAAAATGAAAGTAAGGAAAGGAAATGAAACATGTACATAGTGAAATATAGTAGAAAACACAAAAATATGGTGAAAACCCAAATTCTATTAATAAAAAAAAATGCAAAATATTGTATAATAGAAATTGGATAAAGTGTTGGTAGAAAACTCTAGAGAGAGAGAGAGATGAGAACTACACACATTCAAAAATAAATAAATATATAATTATAGGATAAAAGAATGGCCTTCTAACATATAGAAAGAAACCTATAGGCATAAAACCCTAGCCCCAAAAGAAGAATTTCCAAAAGGTTTGTGGACCATTACGTAGTTAGTTGGTACATCAAACTTCTTGGGGGCACAACCTTTGCATGCAGTCTCCATTTGGGGTGCGCAATAGCTTGTTGGAAAGAATGATCTTAGGATTAAAGATTTTAGATAAGGGGATGCCATGGCAATTCTTAGTCCTTCGAATGACTAGAAAACATCGTTTAGGGCCTCAAAACAACCTTGGAAGTTTGGGACCGAAAAATCATATAAACGTTTCTCATAAGATAGAGAGATGTTGAATCAATGGAAGAGGTGGATGGCCATCCATATCCACCTAGATCAATAATTTTTCTTAAAACACTATGTTTAGAAGATTAGAATGTACATGCATTTGAATTGATTGAAATGGGGCACCAATCTTTGAGAACTCAAAGTCCCAATACTTCATGGCGTCATAGCCATAGATTTTCAGATATAATCTATAGTAACCATTCAAAGAAGGTTTTACTTTGCTACTTATGTTTCAAACCTCTAATAAATCATGATTTTTTGGATACAAGGGTTTCACCTTAAACCTTATATTAAATCCCTCTAATAATAAAACAATTTTATTTTTGAATGAATTTCTTCTCTAACAATTTCTTACTATTGCCACTTTTTAGAAAACATGAGTCATCAATAATGTTTAGCCTGGATTTCTTACCTTGGTTTTTTTTTTCCTCTACATTGTTGTCCCTGATGGCCTCCTCTATCATGTTGAATATTCCAATCTACACCCTCAATAGATATGTCCTTCATTTGATGTGTCCTATCATATATGTCTACCTAATCCAAATTAATGAAGGAACAAAATTAGATATAAATTCAAAATAGAAATGCAAAGATACATTGAAATTGAATTTCAATTAACAAATAAAAAAGGCTAAAATTTTTTACATGCATAAATAATATCTTTAACTATAAATCGAGAAACCATTATAGGACAAATTTGTACAATTTGATTTGATCTATCAGTAGTTTGGTCTTCAGTTGTTGGTTTGCACCAAAGATCAAGAAGAAGAATATAACATGCAACAACCATTTTGGGACCAAAACTTGCAACTTTCAAGTACATTGTCATAACAGTTACATTAGGGAGAGCCCTGAAATCACTCACAGCTTTATCTAGTGCTATTACATACATAGTTCCATCCAACCTTCTATATTGTATGCATGATTTTTTTAGTTGAACCTAAAGCAAATCCAACATACTCGTCCATCGGGAGAAATTATGGCTTTCTCCAATGTCTCTATAATCTGCTTCTTTAGACCTGGATCTGCATGTTCATTACTATTACAAGTATCATATGTTTTAGTTGAATATTTATTGATATTATTGACATAATTTTTGCTAGAGGCCCTCGTAACTTTGGGAGGGCTTAGAGAGTTTCTATACAGATTTGATCTTTGAAGAATGAAAGTCTGGATTTTCATATTTCAAATCCAATTCACTGATCCCTTATAAACTTGCAAAGATATCATCATTGACAATATCATTAGAAGTGCAATGGTTTAAGGAAGTCAGAGAAAACACATAATCATCATTTGAATGGCTTTTGTAGCCTTGAGTAGGGAAAATTATATCATCTTACTGAGTAAGGTGATCTAATATGGAAATATTGCAAAATAGATGGTGACAACAACTTCTTCAGTGGTATCATTACAAATGCCAAAAATAGACAATGAACCTTCCAAACGATTTGTCAAATCAATCTATTTTCCTTGGTTACATTCATTACTACTTTTGCAGAACATTTCCAAGTAGAAATGGATAAGCGACTTTTAATAAAAAGAGGATGATCACATGCTCAATGAAGACGTAACAACATCAATAATATATTCACATCTATGTTCTTTTTCATAGTCCCTGCAACATCATAGATGGTCTTGAATTGAGCTTACACAAATAGAAGAACCCGAGCCTCTATGTATCGACGTTATCTACTGCCCTGAAGCAAAAAATACCCACATCTCTCTCTTAGAGAAACATATGATCCTCTGTGTGTTGGTGTTATCTACCATCCTGAAACAAAAAATACCCACAACTCTCTCTCAATGAGATATTTATTTATAGAGACATCCAAAATGAGCAAGTCTGGCCGATGAGATCCTACCTAGGGTTTAACCAAAACCACCTATCAACCCTAGAACTTGAATTGAACTTTTGAATGAGATTTAGGAAAGTGGTAAAAATCATGTTCTTCCACAGAGAATTCAACCTACTGCAAAGTAAATCTTTTAGAAGGTAATGTAATAATAGGTGCCCCATCAATGGTAGTACCTTTTGTGCTCTGAAGCATTACTATCGTCAGGATAACTTGGAGATTCTGGTATCCTGAATTTGGATTGCTAGAAATCGGAAACTTTATTTTGGAAATTAAAGAATTATAAACAACATATGGATCATATTTAAGAAACCTAAAGTATATGAAAAGATCATCAATATAATTTTTGATTGGTGTTGCAAATAGACACCACCTTTGTTTAGCCCGTAAACCCCAACATGATCTAGCAACTTAGGTCCTATGATTATTAATACTCTAAGCTTCATCTATAACCACCCTAAACCAACCCACTCTTTCAATAGGGGAGGAATAGGTTCACTTGAGGAGCCATTTTCTCCCTTTCTACTCTTTGTCTTCATAACAGTATTTGTTGTCTTCTTTTTCATTTTAAGAATAAAATAGTCAATTAGACCATAATCATCAGGATTTCTTTCAACTTCTTCATAATCATCTCCAAGATCTTTTTTTTCAACCTCCATGGAATAAGTAGTCAAAATAATTTCATTCTTTGACAGCTCATCAGGGTCCTTTGTCATGTTGCTTCCATGATAGACCAGGACAAACAAATAGACTTTTTTAGTAACCTTGTCACAAATTTCTTGTGCCCATTGCTTAAGAACACTTGTTGGACACAAAACCAAAGTACTAGTGGATGGTCGACCTTTCTTAATAGAAAATGTGTTTTCTTTCCCCTTAATGTATTCCTCCAAAGCAATATCATTTTCATCATTATTTGATGTCTTTATTTGCAAACATATTGAGACTACATCGTCATTATCAAGATTTACAACATATGTTTCAACCTTTACTTAATTTGAATCTTCCTAAAGAGATTTATTAGGAGGTGTCTCCTTTAAAATTAAAGCAGTCATTGGGACATTCTGTGACCTATGAAATTTCAGAAAATTAAAGCACCACAACATTTTGTTTCCATAGTGACATGTGAAATCTCATAAGATAATAACAAGTGCCACCAATAGAAATTTTAGGCAAAGACATTGAGTTAAATAGTACTGAACTGCCTACTTTAGAACTCAATTGAAAAGTTTCCCTATATTTATTTTTGATATAAGAATGTGAAATTGAATCTTCAGCTATTACTAATTGGATTTCCATATCCTAATATTCCAAATTAGCATCCATGTTATTAACACCACAATCCTATGTTTCAGTAATTTGTCTTCCAACAATCCACATGATAGGTGTTTTTGTCTTATGTTCCTTTTCTATGGCATTCAAATGACAACTCTATGAGACATTTATTTATAACCCCCACTTCAGCTGACTTTGATGCAAATGAAGATACTATAATTATATCCTTATTTATGTACCCTGGATAAGATGGTTTAATACTTCAAGTGAAATCCTTCATAATTATTTTTTCATTTGTTTCTCTAAATGCTTCCTACCAATAATATACAAAAACATCAAAATAGGCAGAATGAAAATTCTGTGTTTCAGAATTCAAACATTCATGTTCCTTCTCCACCCTATCAAACTCACACTCATCTCTCTCTAGTTTTTGTAATATTTCATCTTTTAATTCCTATTTCCACTCAGATTGATATTGTATCTAAAAAGTTTCACAAACCTTAGAATTTACTGGCACAAAAGGATTACTATCTATATACTGAGAATTCTATGGATCTTCTGCATCAGGAATCTAAGAAACACAAATTGGAAAAGTACCCTCTTCCAGTAAACTAATTTCTCCATGTTTAGAATTTCTTGGAATATTATTGCACAACTTTTGACAATCATCCAACTTAAAAGATCCATCTTTGAAGGAATATGCATGTTCATCTGCACATTGTACAACAATTATAAAATCATATTAGTGAAGAATATATTAACATTTCACACTTTCAATTTTCAAACTAGGAGTCATGCCACATCCTTAATCGTCATATTAAATTTATTGTATTGATAAACAAGAAGTAGGAAAAATCCCATATGTTAATTGAAATAATTGTAGCCAAGTATAAACACATTTTATGGAATTGAAATGGAATCCATAATATGAGTTGGGAAGGCCAACTCAAAATGAAAAGGACTGACAAGTATGAAAACTGCAGTGCTAGGAAATAAGTGGTGATATTGGCATAGCTCCAACGGTAGGTTCAAGTGATCTTGTAGCTAGACATGGGTCCTTTCAGAGTTGGGAGGTTAGGGTTAAAAACCATAATCAATGTCAATGGTTTTCCCCATTACTGTCTAGGGACCACAACAAAGTACTCATGGCTTTATGCAATGTTTTCCTTGGGAAGGAAAAAAGAAAGAAAGAAAAGTATTGAATTGGTGAGTCTGATCCAAAAATGGTTGAAATTGAATAAACAATATTGATGGGATCAATCTAATAATATTGAAGAATAGCTAGCCTAGTAGGTTATGTCAAGTGGTTATGTACTTTGAGGCTTGAGCTTCATGTAGGAGGTCTTGAGGTCAATCCCCTGGGGTGGCTGCCTCTAGTGTGTGCTTCAATCAATACCCTTACTAGGTCGAAAAACATAATCAGAGGCCAATGGGTTTCCACTATATAACATCAAAAAAATGTGGGGAACGTCCTTGGTTCTTCCCCATGAGGTTTTCTTTGGAAAAAATAAATTTGAAGAATAGGATCTATAACACCAATTAGAATATCATAATGGAACATTAGAGAGAATGTAATGGAGCAAAAAGGAGAAACTAAAGAGGTATAGGGGGTATAAAATAAACCCACCCATGCCCTCTAATGACATAGGTCCTTATCAATATTGGAGGATATATCATGCTTTTTCAATTCAAATTTTCTCCATGCTAGATTATAAAAAAAGTTGGAAATATTTGTAAAATACTACATTCTCAATATCAACATTGATGCTTCTTGAAATATTATACATTTCCCACTTGATAAGGTGGTGTGCATAGGTCACTAATACCATACGAAAAATACTCAATAATTTATAATTTTTAAAAAAAGACCTTTTCTCTCTATCATCATAAAAAACAACAACCAAGGGAGTGAGTGTAGCAAAATTAGCATGACAAAACCCAAAGTTCAAGTAGGAAGTCCATGGAAATATTTTCACAACTAAGGAACCCCTTCAAAATAATTGTAAATAAATAGTTTGATAAACCTGGATCTACCCCACTTGGATAAGTGGGGATGTTTCCAAGTGACTTTAATAAATAGCAACAAAACATTTACTATTAGACTGAAACACATGAGGTGAATCCAAGCAGTTTGAAAGATAAGGTATGTATTCTAGTAGGCTATAGCATATGCATGCTGCCATCTATGATAATGAAAAAAGAAAAGGAAATGGAGTCTAGGAAGAATGGATGCAATATAGGAAGGAAGCACTAAATCAATGACACATTATCCTTGATAATATAGCCAGAACATGAGCATTTTAGAAACTTTTAACAAGAGGTTCCACTTGTCTATATTGTTGGATTGATCAACATACTGGGGAATGTGTGAAATACCATATTTCATCTCCATATCAACCAGAGTGCCTCCGGAAATGTTTTTCTTTCACTTCCTAGCATACATTGCCAATTTGACTTCTCCATATGTCAAAGTAGTCAAATGATATGTTCAATCACTTCTAGTCTCTTCAAACTCCAACTGACTGAGTAACCAAGGTCTTTATAGTTATATATGTAGGGGGATATCAATGTTTAGGATGCCTTTAAGTAAAGCTCCAGCAATAAGGTAGTTTTCCATTTGTAGAAGCATTTATTTTCAAAACTCCCATACTTTGCAACATAAAACAGATAAGGCTAGCTCTATAATATTTGACAATAAAAATAGACAATAAGTCGAGGTAAATCACCTAGCACCACTAGCTGTGAAGGTTGACAGAGAGGTATCTACTTTATCAGAAGGTCAAACACCATTAGAAAGTGAATACTTGAAGGAATTCCTTCTAATGTTGACTTATTAAGGATTGTAAGGCCTAGAATCATTGAAATGGAGCAATTATAAGTTATAAATTCTCAAAATGGAGTTCAATTGTTTGCAATTCACTCAGAAAGGGAACATGAATCTCAATCTCCAAGCTCCACCAGTTCTACACCTGCACTTGGAAGGTAGCGTAATATATTTGAACAAAATGAAAGTTGCAACCAACTCTTATATATCCCCTTTGTAGAAGACATATAATATAAAGGAAATATCTAATTGACAAATGGAAAGAAGAGCTAGGAGAGAAAAGGGAGAAGAGAAGGCTACAATTGAACCATTTTTCCTACCTTTTCAACTCAAAAGGGAGAAAATGTTGTTGCATCTAAGGGTCATATTTCTGATTCAATCTTCCTATTGCAAGAGTGGGGAAGTTCAAAACTTTTAACTGCTAGTGCGAAAGTAGATCTCTCACGGGGAATACAAGTATTTGCTTTATAAATTTATTTATTTTCTCTCTTGATTAATGCTATCATGTGGTGTTTTTTACCTGTATATTCGAGCACTTAGGTATGAATTTTTTTATGAGAATTTCTCTCTATTTATAGTGTCATATGACCAATGCTAATATCCTATAATGTGAAACAAATTTTATATGATCTGAAACTATTACTCAGGAAATTGTTTCCTTTTTTTTTTCAATTTTAAATAACTTTTGTTATTATGAAAAAAATATTCAATAATTACACGGATGAACTTAGGGTCAAAAGAGGATGAGGGTTTGCTCATACTTCTATTGAATCCATATTTAATATGTCTTGTTAGAATTTATTCAGTGTGTACTTTCTAGTGTTTTAGGCCTACAAATTTCAACCCTTTGGGTGGGTAGCCTTGTATGGATCATACCCAACCACTGATTGTAGTTCCTACTGCAGGTGGAAAGGACAACAACATAGAAGAGAACCCAAAACTTGTCCTTAAAGTATACAACGAAGTGAGTCTGAAGTGGCGATGATTATTTTTTTATATTATTGAATACAAATGTGCCCCTGGAAATCATAATCATTATGCCTTGCTCATGTATGTTATGGGTGAGATTTACTTAGAGAATGTGATATGGATCTAGGTGTTGGAAAAATTGGAACCTTATAGATGGCATGTGTATGCCACTAGCAACCTGAGTATGCACCTTATGTTGCAACCTAGAAACCTATAAGCTGAACTTTATGAATTTATAAGATTTATTACCATCTTCTAAGCCTTGAAACCAAGGAAAATTTTAAGGATGGAAAATTTTCTTGAAGTTTAAAAACATTGGCGAATCTCACTAATCCCTAATATGCAAACTATAAAATGTTTATTGATACATTTGTAAAATTATTCAAATTTATAATGATTTTATATATAGTTTCTATATAATGTTGGTGATTTTTAAGGGAAAATAATTTTATATTCTAAAATTTGGGTGAATCATCTTTTATAAAATTGGAAACTTGAAAATCGTTTTTATGCAAAAATCATGGAAAATTAGCCCGCTAGGCGAACATTAGCCCCTAAAATTTTCCATGCTTGAAACATTAGATTTGAACTTTATCAATTTAACAAAAACTTATAATTTTTCAATATTTTCTACATGGGATATATGCTAGATGTCTCCATACACTACTAGAAGGATGCAAGGGTAAGTTTTTCATTCATAGTTTTGTCTATACCAATTTCTTTTTGTCCATTTTCTTCTCTTTGCATTTTGATCTAATGTTAACTTTTAAGTGTTTTACTTAACAAATATACAAACTCCCTTTAACATGCCCCTTTTTAGAAGCTATTTTTTGTAAACTAATCATGCACTGATATGGAAATTGGAACTAATAATACACTTCCATATCTTTGTTGTAAATATTGGTTAGGCATCAATCATAATATAGTTATTTTTTGCTTGTAAAAAGGTATTTACTATTATTAAAAAGATGAGTTAGGGAATTCTTTGTCATTAGGGTGTCACTAAGATTACTTTGATGCCTATGCAATGGGGCTTTTGGATAAGTCTGAGTATAATAATTAGTTATAGGTTTAATTGTAGGATATACAAAATTTAGAGGCTATTTTGATGTTCTATGCCATGGAGATTTCTCACATGTGTGAATAGGTAAAGTATAATTTTGAAGTCCATTATGGGAAGCTATGAGTAGTGTATGGTGGCATAGGACTACAAATTTTATAGTTTCTCTGCTTAGAAAAATAGAAGTATAAGGGAAAACAATTGTTAAGATATTACATACCATTTTGGTAATTATGAATAGGACACTCATAACTAAATGGATAATAATAACATTTTTTAATATCTATTAATAGAGAGACAACGACGTGACTATTTGATAAAGAGATATGAAGACAATATAATTATTCATGAACCTATTGTAATAGTCATTGGATATGTATTGATAAAAATTCCATTCATTCTTTTGGCTCTCCCACCTCTCATGTATGAGAAATCCCCTCTGAGGATGGATATTTTCCATCACTAGGCCATGCACATATCTTCTCTTGTGGTGATTAAATCAATTCATTATGATTATATTTTCTCTAGTAGATCCTAGATGCTAGGAGTCAAGATCATGTATTCATTACAAGAAACTAACATGATTGGTTTAAAATATTATTCATCCATGGTCCTTTTGCAAAAGGAGCCAAGTAGAGTCGTGTTTTGTCACAAAATTGCTTTTTAAAAGATAAAATAATTTTATTTATTTCTTTATTTATTTATACAAAAATACCATATAGGAAGTTGGGCTAGCTGCAACCCCAAAATCCCAAAATTACAGGCATAACCTCCTAGCTCAAACCCAAACTTCTCTAAGGGAATATACCCTTTGGGTCAAGGCTATGGTGTTTTTCCAGTAGCTTAAGGAGTTTTGCCTCATCTCAAGTCTAACTTTTCTTTCACTCCTTGACACTATAAATCAATGCACTCATTTTGTTCATGTCTCATCCAGTTTTTCCAGTACCTTGTCCAATTGCATGTTTTGTTCTTCAAGATGATTTTGTTGTTTAATCACATTTTCTATCAAATGTTGTTATTGTTTTTCCATGTCCCACACATCAACGCCAAGATTTACTATAGTCCATATATTTATCATATCCCTCCTACTGCCTCCTTCCCTCTCTCCTTTTTTATTCAACTTCAGTTCTTGTGTCATATTCTTCTTCTCTTTTTGGGTCATTATGCATTCTCCTTTGCCATTTCTTTTCCTTCATCCTTCCACTTGGATTTTAACAACGTTAATATTCAAGCTTATTTCTATCATTTTGTAAGAAAAATCACAAATATGATTGTGGAATTTGATACCGACACTACACATCAGTACACATACTAAGAGGGTGTCCTTATTAGGATATATTTTTCTATAGGTGTCCTTGTTGGGATATATTTTTCTATAGGTGTCCTTATCAGCATTAGATTTTTTAATTCTCTATAGCTCTCCTTGTCTAGTGAATATTTTCTTTTTTCCTCACCACTAGATTCTTTTTTGTATCTACATATCACATGCACTTAAATAACCTCATCCACACCTTTTTTAGCTTGCCCTACAAATATTGAGATGGAAAAAATTTCAAAGCTTCTCATAATTTTGTGCCAAGTTGATGGGGTTGTTCTCCCTTTTTGCAAACTCAGAAGGCAAAAAAAAAATATGCACTCGCTGTGTAGTTGTTGCAACAACTAGATGTGTCTGAATTTATTATGATCTACTACTAAAGGAATTTGTGAAAATGTTCTGGTCCATATGAATTCACCCTTGTTGTCCTCAGTTTTTATGTATTGAGCTATATTTCGACTTCTATCATCAACTATGAATATAACTTTTTCTTTCCTTCTGCATTATCATAATGCCAGGATCAAAGTCTCCATACATATGTTGTTGATGGATGTAATGATAAATTTCAAGTTATTTTACACATCTCCTGGGAACTGGTTGGTCTATTTCCTATCAGATCATTTTTCTTAGCCTTGTTTCTCATTAAGTCCCTTTGAGTAAACACAAAAAAACATAATAACTCTAGAAAAATAGCTTTTAATGGTTGCTACATATGTATAGCCCATGTTTATTTTCCAAAATACTTCTTCCAAGTTCACTTAAACACCATATATAGGGATTCATACCATAGTCCAATACTATTAAAAAAATTGGCATAACTTTTTAGATGAATAATCCCAAATAATTAATAGCCCCAGAAATTCCTATCACTTATTACTATGTGGAATGCAAAAGTCCTTTACAAAATTACTGACTCATGATATATTCTTGTATTAATATTTTTCTGGTGTCCCATTTAGGATATTGAGAGAATCAATAGAAGTAAATTCTTCTAATTAATCATTTCAGCAGTGGTAGAATTTAGGGTAGCACCTATGCATCCCCGGTGCTGAGTTACTAATTTGAAAATTACCAATATATGTAAAGAAGGAAATGGAGCCAACATTCAATATGTTCCTTTCCCATGGTTAATACCATATCACATCATCATGCCAAGTGCATGCATAGGGTGAACCACAGGCCTTTAAAAACCACAGAGCACACTTTTGATAGAGACAAACCCTAATACTGAGTTTAAACAATTGAAGCCTTTTTAATTGAGGAGTACCTGGAGCAAATAATTGTGAGTAATATCCATGTTGTGCTTCTTCTATCTAAACACCCGAGGCTGATATAATTTGGTTCTCCTAAGTTATCATCACAAAATGTTTTCATTTGCTAAAGAGGTTAGAGAAATGTGTATGCAATAATAATCAATGAATTCTACAATAGGGAAGATACTTTACTTCACCACTTTGAGTGTGGGGAACATGATTCAGTGGTGATAGAAAAAGGTGCAAGGCAAAGCTATAACCATCATGCATGCAACAAATGAAACAAAAATGAGAGAACCAACCTTCAAGAAAAATATTGCCCCTCTACCAAACAAAGAATGTAGTACAACCACCTCTTGATCTCAAGTCTAAGGTGATTTAGCATCACCATTTGGACTAGAAAGCTTCCATGATTCTTATGTGCTATTGGGAACCATTAGAGAGACATAACAGGAGAAATGATACTCATACTCTCCCTTCACAACCTGCTAGAAAAAATCTTAGATCAAATTTCAAAACAACAATGCATATGAAATCAAATTCTTATCTTATGTTCTTTGCCTGATTTTTTATCTGACATGCCATGTGAGAAACCTCTATGCCATTTTCTCTTTTGATGAATGTGAGTTGTGGACTACTAAATAGTGGAATTCATTTTGTGATCTATTGAGGTTGAATTGGTTTCTGGGATCACATATTATGAATGTTGATATACAAATACATAGCACAATACATTCATACGAAGTTCACTGATAAATTGTACATGTGTTGTCAAGGAGCTTTTGAACCACAACCTTGATCTGAGCAAAATTTTGGATTTATCAAATGCAACACCTTGTTTCTCCTACAATTAAGGGTCATGTTGAGGTGGTCAACGAGCTCCTTTGTAGACACAATTGATAGTGATTTCCAGAAACAATGACAAGGATGCACTGGATTTTGCTGCAAGAAGTGCTTACACACATATTGAGAGAGATTTACTAGAAAGGATCCAAAAATGGCTCAAATAATAGACATAAAGGGCTAGAAAACAATGCACATGGAATCGAAAGGAGCCAAATTCTTGTATGTGGTGAAGAAACTACTTCAGGTTGACCCAACAATAGTTATGCTACCTGACAGAAATGGCAACACACCATTTCATGTAGTTACAAGGAAGAAGTGTGAGGAGGTATTGCCTCTTGATACAACCTAATAGAGTTTCATTTAATTACATGACCTCATTTCGAGTTGTACATTTTAATCAGTATGGGGAGGGATTTGTTAGTTCAACCAAGAAACACAAAGGTAAGATTTATTTCCACTTGGTGACAAAACCAACAAAAGCGCATAATTATTCCCTAAAACCAGAGAAGTTCATGCTTCAACCCTAACAACTTTTGCAATAGAATCCTTCTTAACACCCACACAAAATGATACCATCCATAAATATTATATTTCAGTGAGAATAATTTGAATTTAGCAGTAATGTAAATATACCATATAATTTTATAAAAGTTGTTTTAGCACTGAACAAAGCCAAGTGCCCCAGTAAACAAATAGTGAATGAACCTAAACTAAAGTAAGTTGTCGGCAAGATTCAATCCAGATAGGGTGCCAAATAAAAATCCTTGAAGTTTCATTTATTTGTAATAATATTAGAGAGAAAACAATGCTTTCAAAGCTCTTGATGTGTGTTGCTTTTAAATAATTTGCAACTCACGTGAGATTAATTTGTCATTCATCTAATATCTACATATGGAGGCTTGTGCTTAGCGAAATTAACTAGCGATAATGTCAGTTCTATTATACATTTTTTCATATCTTAAACTGTCATGAAGATGGACATTCTTTTAAAGTTATCTTAATTCCTAAAATTTAAAGCTATCTCTTCTATCTTTATAAATAATGCATGTTTCAAATTTGAACATAAGCTCATTCAATTTCATTTTTATTTCATGGGTAAAATATTGATCGTGTACTCTTTGTTTTATATAACCCTTAATTTTAGTAATTTGTTTTATCCATATATGAATTTATTACTCTATCATAGCTTCCATTTTGCATTTAACTATTTTTATTGAGTTGTGTTGCAATGATGTAACATTTTATTCTACCATGGACATTCTGGCCCTTATAAAGTGACATGCACATGTAAAATACAGAGCCCCAATTAGAAGCTTCCACTAAACAGACAATCTAGTCTAATGAGTTTTTTGTTGATATTTAAACTATAGTTATTATAAGAGGAAAAAATATTATAGTTTGTGGAGAGTATAAAATTGTTGAACATCAAATATCCTCTTATCTTTCATGATGAGATTGAGACATGTCTTTAACAAGCAATCAATACATAATACAAGATGGTGCAGTCATTGACCTTATACAGTAAACATAATAGATCATGAAACAAACCACTGATCAGTCTGAGAGATCATGAATGGTTTAGTTGTCAAAATAATTGATTTCCCTCATTAATGGCCGTAGGACTTATTTTTTTCCAATATGCAATTTTGGTTGAACTTGAATTTTGTTTTTGGCCAACAAACAACTCAGGACAAAATTTACCTTTTGCATTATGGATAGGCTATTTACATGTTTTCAATGAGATTATTAGAGAATCTGTTATGAAACCAGCTCACAAAAAGATAGAAAAGACAGATCAATGCCTTAGAAATAAGCCTCTTTGAGGGGGCAACCTCCTTTACATTACACAAATGAAAAATTCTTGGATGATACAAATGACAAGACCTCCTTTCTATATATAGGAGTCTAAGGGGTCATAATATAATCAGAGCCGACATAACAATAATAATGTAAGGGCACAATCATAAAAATACTAGCCTTCTATGGGGCACAATAATAACAATATGGAGACGAAATGGGAACAACAATATAATAAGGCGGTTGTACTAATAACAATATGGGGTTACGCTAGTTATATATGGACCTAACATGCCCCTCTCCTTAAAAAAGTGTTGTCCTCAACACTTGAGTAGTTCTTGATGCTTCTGTATAAAATTCTTGTCCTCCCATGTGGAATCTTCAGTGGGTAAGTTCTTCCACTTGAGGAGATACTCTGAAATTGATTGATTTCATAGCTATCAGTTTCTTGTTTCTGTGACTTCTCCAGGTTCCAATATTATTTTTCCTTCCTCGTCAAGTTCTAGAAATATTGTTTGAACTAGGATATTCTACAAATTTTGAATGAGTGGCCACACTTCTTCGTACTTCTTCCATTCATCCCTTGCTTTTTTTATCCAATCTAGTTGGATAATAGAAATAGCACAAAACAATGCTTCCACATCCTCATCCTTTCTTGAGAGTGCATCTGCAACAACATTTTGCTTCCCTTTTTTGTAGATGATTTCAAAGTCATAACCCAACATATTTTTGACCCATTTCTTCTGTTCTTCTAAAGATAATCTTTGTTCTAAAAAGTATTTAAGACTATCATGATCCATTTTTACCTTGAATTGTCTTCTCATTAGGTAAGGTTTCCATTTCTTAAGTGCATGTAGTATTGCCAACATTTCCTTCTCATAAATAGCTTGCTTGAGATGCAGACATAAAAATACCCAATCGCCTACATCAAAACTTCTTTCACTACGATGTTGATCTGCCGGTTGTTTCATTTGATTCTGCACCAAAGTGGTGTTATCATTTAAATGTTGGAGAATTTATTGTTGATGCTTGATGTGATCTCTCACTGCTTACATATTTTTCTTCTTGATATGTCCTATCTTGAGATTTTGAGGAGTGGTAATTTATTCCAATGCATTACAAGATATGGTCAGATTCATTTCTTGGTGTTCGATGTGATCTTTCACTTCTTGAACATTTTTCTTCTCGATATGTCCTTCTATCATGATAGTTTTAGGAGTGGTAAGTCTGGCCAATGAATTACAAGATATGGTCGGATTCATTTCTTCTTTCTTGATGCGATCTTTCACTTCTTGAACCTTTTTCTACTTGATATGTCCTTCTATCTTGAGAGGTTGAGGAGTGGTAATTCTTGCCAATGCTTTACAAGATATGGTCAGATTCATTTCTTATTTCTCTCAGGTTGGTTCCTGGTGTATATACTCTTCTTTTGATGTTTCTTGATCCTTTTCTTCCTCCTCTTCATAATCTATGTAAAATAATTTCTTCTCAATGCCCTTATGACCTTTAGTGTATTTTCTATCACAATTGTAACAAAGCCCTTTTCCTCTTTCTTCTTCCAATTTTTGTGGTGTAAACCTTGTAGGTTGTGGAAGGCTAGGAGAAAAAACACTTCCATAATTATAGTCGTGAGTGGTGGGATTCCTTGTTTCCATAATTTCACTTTCAATTTTTCTTGCCAACTTGAATGCCCTCTCCAATGAATCAAGTTCCCAAAGACAAACCTCATGTTAAATGTTATCCTTTAAAGTCCCTATGAAGACATCAATCATTTGCTTCTCTCGACTATCATTTACCCTTATATTCAATTTTCGAAATTCCTTAATGTGCTCTTCCATTGAACCCTTTTGTTTGAGATGTATCAATTGGCTAAAGAAGGTGTTACTCTTTGTATCCTCACAATGTGCTATCATTTCTTCCGTGAAAATTGACCAAGTGACAAGTGCTTTATGAGAATAAAGCCCTTTATACCATAAAAATTGATTTGGTTCTAAATATAAATATGCAATCTGTACCTTTTTTAATAGTTGAACATCATGTATATCAAAATATTTCTCCATCTGTAGTATCCAATTTACCAGATACTGCCATCAAACTTCCTCATATCTCTTTTTCTTGATTTTAGGAGGTCGCTCTTGAATATGTTATATCTCTGAAATTTATGATCTCCAAGGTCTACAATTACGACCTGCGGTAACCATCTGTGTCCTCTTTCCAATGCCAGAAGTCTGATTGAAATTGGACTCTCCAAGAAAGAGTTATGCCCTATCTCCCAAGATGACCTAATTATATACTTTTTTAGTAAAGCGATCTTGTACGAAGTGAAATGTATCATTGTTTCGACCTTTGGAGCTAAAAAATATACACGAAAAACTATAGTTCATCCTCTTTCTATAGCTTCTTACGAAATTTCAATCTGATGCTCTGAGAGGTAGTTATGATGATTTTCCCCAGGTCACCTGTTTGGGATGTAATTCCAGAGCCTACAAGAACCCTAAATGTCTTCGACTGTATCTCCAAAAATATAGTGACACAAGATCTGGAATTTGGGCCCGATTTTCCCCATGATTTTGGTTCAAATGGGTTTTAATTTCAGAGTTTGAACCTTCGTAGAAATCAAATTATAGCGGAACTTCCATGATGACATGTTTGAGATGAAATTTTGGATCTTGCAAAAACCCTAACTTCCTCAGATAATATCTCCTAAAATGTAGCGAGACAAGAACTAAAATTCGGACCAAAGGTTCATACCGATTTCTTCTCAAATGGGTTTTGGTTTTAGCATCTAAAACTTCAGGGGAAAAGGTATAACGAACATTCCATGATGATCTGTTTGGAGCAGCGAAACCCTAGAATCCAAAGCTCTGATGCCAAATGTTATGAAACCAGCTCACAAAAAGATAGAAAAGATAGATCAACCTCTTATAAATAAGCCTCTTTGAGGGGGAAACCTCCTTTACATTACACAAATGAACAATTCTTGGATGATACAAATGACAGGTCCTTCTTTCTCTATATAGAATTCTAAGGGGTCATAATATAATCAGAGCCGACATAACAATAAAAATGTAAGGGCACAATAATAACAATACTGGGCTTCTATGGGGCACAATAATAAAAATATGGGGACTACATGGGCACAAAAATATAATAAAGGGGTTGTACTAATAACAATAATGGGTTACACTAGTAGTATAGGGACCTAACAGAATCCAAAAAAATTGAGAAATGTGAATTTTCTGAACCACAACATATCAAAAAAAATGTCAATGGAAGGCTTTAAGAAGTTTTCTCAAGAGAATTCAACCTCGTTTTAGCTACATGGAGACAAATCAGCATTATTACATCTAAGGTGTCTCTCTGAAGGAATGGGTTGGGTAGAAAAAAGATTCCATTCCTTCGGTGTATCTTTGTAGCTTTAGGGGCAATTGCTAGTCCTATTCTCTATGGATATTTTGTTATTCGCCTAGATATATTGTGTTGGAAATAATACTGAGAGGGGGGGTGAATCAGTATTATCAAATCAATAAAACTTTTTCATTTCCATACTTAGATACATATACGCTACTTCAGTTAATGGAACCCGCAACCGTGTCTAATGCAACTAGCATATATCCAGAATACTTATGAATCAGTTAATCCATTAAATGTTGATCTTTAGTTAGAGCATCAGAACTTCATTAACCATATGTATAGTAAGCAGGAGCAGTAAAACAGAACAGATCATCACACACAAGAAGCACACATGAACAGCATGATATAAGGTGGAAACCCAATGTGGGTGAAAACCACCTACTGCAAGTCGTCTCTATCTTCTTTCAATAAGATACTTCATTTTAAAATATTTTGTATGGTGCAGTCCTTTACCAGTACGCAGGTTGCAACCCGCAGAGAGCTACAACCCTCTCTTGTTCTCCAACTTCTCCTAGATGGGAGCTACAACCCCCTTAGCTTTTGTACTAGCTGACCCATTTACTAGTACATAGGTGCCTGCCTATTGAATGCTCCAACCTTCACTTGTTCTTTAGCTGCTACTGGAAGGGAGCTACTACCCCCTTTGCTCTTGTACTAGCTGATGTACTAGTACATAGGCGCAGGCCTACAATTTCCTTTCATCCTCCAGGGACCACATTTCATACATTTTCAGACTGGATACTCCTGAAGCACAACACTATAATCTGAAGGCCACGTTTCATCAAATTTTCATACTGGATCCATAAATATTATTGAAGCTCAAAACAATCAATACTAGCATCATCAATTTCTGAATCACTGAAACACTGAAACCCTGTCAACAACACAGTCATCAGAACACAGAGTAGACACAGAACTTTGCAATAACAATCAAAACCAGCTGTATCATCAAAATCCTGCATCAGAGTGCATATGCTACTTGGAAGTGCAGAACCAGCATGTATACGCAACTTCACCAAAGTGAACTAGTGTATATGTCATTGATTACTTATTCATAACTTCGCTACACTTACTGACTTCACACATACCGAGATCATTACATATACTCGGATAATATGTGTGTTAGCACACAGATCTAGTCCATCAGATCACATAAATATGAGTCATTATGATCCTGATCCAATATTAGTTCTCATCCATCAATACTGAAGCTAAACACAATCAACCAAACAGGATATGCAGAATACTGACACCTTTAAACTGTCATCAGAACACATCAACAACCAGAACCACCTGTAACTTTAAACATCATAGCTCAAATGGTATGCGCTACTACAATGAACCAAACCTGCGTACACACGTGCTTTCACCAAATCCAACCCACGTACAGATCTATAAATATTCAATCATGACTTGCAGTGATTTCAAACTTAAGTTATACCCAGTTCAGATCATTACAAGCGTCAGTATACAGATCTAGAATAAGCATAATCAACTATATAGAGATAGTTCATTTCAAACCATTTGATCCCCATCTACCCTTAGATCTTGTTCTCCATCAACCAGTGAGATCCCTCTATAGCTCAGATCCAGATCTGCACCATAACCCAATCACAGTATTCCAGATCTAGCACTTTATTAGATGTTCAATAATTCAGAAGATGCCTTGCCAAATGATCTCCTTCCTCTTTTATAGTCTTAGGCCTTCCACAATACCACGGTCCAAAACCATAACAATTCAATACCAAGGACCCAATACTTGGGATCAACACTTTTGGATGCAATACCACGGACCAAAACCATAGGATCAAAAACTGTTGGACTAATACCATGAACCAACCATGAAAGTGCGTGAACTTTTCTCTGCATGAAAGCGTGTGAACTTTTTCTCTTCATGAAAGGAACTTTTCTCTACATGAAAGTGCGTGAACTTTTATCTATATGAAAGAAACTTTTCTCTGCATGAAAGTGCGTGAACTTTTCTCTACATGAAAGAAACTTTTATCTTCATGAAAGTGCGTGAACTTTTCTCTACATGAAAGAAACTTTTATCTTCATGAAAGTGCGTGAACTTTGTTGCACTATAATTTATTATCTGAGATGAGTGGGTTTCCATCAAGTACAACATATGTATCAAAATGCCAACAATCTCCCCCTTTGGACTTGATGGCAACAACAACCAATCACTCTCCACCTTTGACATCAAGGGCAAAGGGCAGACCAAGATAATCTCTTTCCTAGATGAACATTCTACTGGCCATACTCCCCCTGAGTACCTGCTGAAATATCTGAATGAGCTCCCCCTTTGTATATGCCAAGGTGTACCACTCTGTCCATGCTTCCTCTGAGTACATGCTGAAGTCTCTGCTCTGCTGAAGTGTGATGTTCATGCCCCCCCTGACTATAAGCAAGGTCTGCAAAAAGATGTTTTACAAGAAGAACATGACTCTATCATAAATGACCTTCCTATCACCAAGGACTCATACATACATCGATTTCACAACCAGGTGGGGATATACTAGAATTGACTCATCCACCCAACCAAGTAGGGATACATCAAAAGTTTACACATGATAAAACAAGAACATTACATCTTCATCCCAGGCATAGTGGGGAAACCAAGATAGGCCGTTACATGACCTTGACACCATGAAAGAGATACATGACATAGAGACGAAATATCTAGAGCAAGACTAATGAAAGTCACCAATAACTGATAACAGCAACATCTGTCAAACACTTTTCAGATCAGCAACCATGCTCTCCTTCTATTCTCCTTTTGCACCTGTTCTAACCAAAACAGCTTGTGTACATGAACCAAGAGCTTCTAAGGTAATGCCAACAATGCATTATTAGAAGTTAATCTGCTCCCCCTGAACCTATGCCAGATGGTCTCTGTCAGACCCATATCAGACTCTTCTCATCCAGAGTCTGGCCCACTGATTTTATTCAAACCAACATATACGTGACTGTATCCACAGAAACATGCGTATATACGCGGATACTCCTTATGAAACTCGCGTACAGCCAATTCCAGATCAGCAACCTGTAAATGTCCTATGACAGGGTATGTCTGTAGATAGATATCAACTCATCATCATAAAATCATTCACATTATATCATATGTGTAAAACACCATACCATCTTATCAACAAGATCATCAATGTATCATCACATGGGAATATCTGCATCAATCAACATATGTAAGTATCAACCTATCAACATATAGGTAAGAGCTCATCATCATCATGTCTCCAACAATGCAACTTTGAGTAATCATTCATGTATCCAGCGCTATGTATCTTGAGCTCAAGATCATTTGTCAAGACTTCTTTATATTAACAACTTCAACAATCCTCATCCAAGAACTATAGGAATCCTGCATTATAACTGTAGCATATGAGTGACTCATCATCAAGTAATGAAGTCAAGCTTTGTACTTCTCCTTATCCTTATGAAGATCACCATGTAAGCATCATATATGCACCATCTAAGAATCAATCCACAAATATGATCTGAACATCAACCATGTAACCCCAAGAATCATATCATGGACAACTCATAACCACATCATAGCAAGATATATCATTTAGCCATATAAGCATCATCACCAAGGACTATTAACCATAATGCCAACAATGCATTATTAAAGGGATATGCTCCCCCTCAACCTGTGCCATCTGTTAACTGTTAGATCTGATCATGCATATATCAGCAATAAGCATCAAGACATCATCATCAAGTTAGGATCAAAACACTTCTAAACATCTTACAAGTATCAAAACATTTCCACACATCCTCTGCAGATTGTAACTATTAACCAATAGAGCAAATAAAGGACTGAATCATATCAGACCCTTTTTCTGAGCCTGTCCCCACTGCTTTTCCTCAAACTGACATATACGCGACTGTGCACTGTCTAACTCGCGTATATACGCGACTTCCCTTTATGAAACTTGCATATGAGATTTAGGACACTGAAGTTTTACACTTTCAGCTCCCCCTGAGTCTGTTATTTCTGTGTTGTGCTGTGTCTAAGTATATTGTGATGTGCCACATCTTTCTGACTGTACTTCCTTCTTCTTCCATATCTTCAAGTGTGATGACGTTTTCTCCTTTTGGTGTGGTGCCCGAACCTTCTTCCTGCATTCCTTTGCTATATGTCCAAGCTTGTTACATGCATAACATCTCATATGTTTCATATTCCTCCTGTAGCAATCAACAACTTTGTGACCAAACATATTGCAAGAAAAACAATATGCATTAAAGTACCTGGAACGTGATGATCTTTCTGTGTGGTGGTCTTGACCCATTCTACTTCTGCATCTGGCTGCAACATGTCCAAGATTATGACATACATAACATTCAAAATTATTCATCGGAGGAGTAAAAGATTTTCTTTGAAGAATTCCTTTCCTTGGCTGTTGATGGGATTGACCTTTCATCTCTTTGTTGAGCATTTCAGATTTTGCATTAGAGTTCCTTGTCTTACTTTGTGAATTAGATTCACCTTCAATAGATTCATGGAAACCAAGATCAGTTTTGATAGCAGGAGACCTTTGACTACTAAGAATATCATCCAAAATCTTAGTATTATCTTGAAATCGTAAGAGCTTATCCTTTTCTTCTAATTTATCATTTAGGATATTTACCTCGACCTGATGTTTCTCTTCCTTTTCAAGATACCGATTCTTCATGTTTTCTTCAGCTTTTCTTCCTTCTTCCAACTGATGTCTTAGATTGAGAACTTCATTTTCTTGTTTTTCATGTGCTTGGAGAAGTTCGTTATTCTGCTTCTTTGATTCTTCAAGATCTTCCTTTAGCGAGAGGATCGTAGCTTCAAGACTTTCATAGTAACTGGATCTATCTCTGAGTTTCTTGATTGTTGTGCTTTTCTCATTGACTTCATCTCTTAGTGATGTTACTTCATCCTACAACTTTTGATATTTGTCCTTGAATAACTTCCTTACCCTATTTCCTTCCTCTTGTTGAGCCTTTAGTCTGGTAGCTACTTCTTTGAAGGCACCATCCTTTATGTTCAATAGATCTTCTTGATCTCTAATTTTTTCCGTTAGCCTTTTAAATTCTGCCTCTATTTGATATCCTTCTTGCTCACCCATAAGAGCACATTCAGTTGTTTCGTTATCACTTACATCACCTTCAAATGGAAAGATAGCTGGAACATCAGAGGATAACAAATTCATACCTGATAGTTCATCTTCATTCTGAAATGATTCTAAATCTGATTCTGAATCTGAAGTGCTTCTTCCACATATTCCCCAATCAATACTCCCACTGTCATAGTTCTTCTGAGATGCCTTCTTCTTCTTAGGTGCTTTCTTCTTAAGCTTCTTTCCCATAGTTCCACGAATCTCCTTCAATCGATCAAGCTTCTACCAAAGGACCTACTCTGATACCAATTGTTGGAAATAATACTGAGAGGGGGGTGGGTGAATCAGTATTATCAAATCAATAAAACTTTTTCATTTCACTACTTAGATACATATACGGTACTTCAGTTAATGGAACCCGCAACTGTGTCAAATGAAACTAGCATATATCCAGAATACTTATGAATCAGCTAATCCATTAAATGTTGATCTTTAGTTAGAGCATCAGAACTTCATTAACCATATGTATAGTAAGCAGGAGCAGTAAAACAAAACAGATAATCACACACAAGAAGAACACATGAACACCATGATATAAGGTGGAAACCCAATGTGGGTGAAAACCACCTGCTGCAAGTTGTCTCTATCTTCTTTCAATAAGATACTTCATTTTACAATATTTTGTACTGGTGCTGTCCTTTACCAGTACGCAAGCTGCAACCTACAGAGAGCTACAACCCTCTCTCGTTCTCTAGCTTCTCCTGGATGGGAGCTACAACCCCCTTAGCTTTGTACTAGCTGATCCATTTACTAGTACGTAGGTTCCTACCTACTGAATGCTCCAATCTTCACTTGTTCTTTAGCTACTACTGGAAGGGAGCTACTACCCCCTTTGTTCTTGTACTAGCTGATGTACTAGTATGTAGGCATCGGCCTACAATCTCCTTTCATCCTCCAGGGACCACATTTCATACATTTTTAGACTGGATACTCTTGAAGCACAACATTATAATCTGAAGGCCATGTTTCATCAAATTTTCATACTGGATCCATAAATATTATTGAAGCTCAAAACAATCAATACTAGCATCATCAATTTCTGAATCACTGAAACACTGAAACCCTGTCAACAACACAGTCACCAGAACACAGAGCAGACACAGAACTTTGCAATAACAATCAGAACCAACTGTATCATCAAAATCCTGCATCAGAGTGCATACGCTACTTGGAAGTGCAGAACCAGTGTGTATACGCAACTTCACCAAAGTGAACTAGCGTATATGTCATTAATTACTTATTCATAACTTCGCTGCACTTACTGACTTCAGACATACCCAGATCATTACATATACTCGGATAATATGTGTGTTAGCACCCAGATCTAGTCCATCAGATCACATAAATATGAGTCATTATGATCCTGATCCAATATTAGTTCTCATCCATCAATACTGAAGCTAAACACAATCAACCAAACAGGATATGCAGAATACTGACACCTTTAAACTGTCATCAGAACACATCAACAACCAGAACCACCTGTAACTTTAAACATCATAGCTCAAATGGTATACGCTATTACAATGAACCAAAGATGTGTACATACACGCTTTCACCAAAGCCAACCCGCGTACAGATCTATAAATATTCAATCATGACTTGCAGCGATTTCAAACTTAAGTTATACCCAATTCAGATCATTACAAGCGTCAGTATACAGATCTAGAATAAGCATAATCAACTATATAGAGATAGTTCATTTCAAACCATTTGATCCTGATCTATCCTTAGATCTGGTTCTCCATCAACCAGTGAGATCCCTCTTTAGCTCAGATCCAGATTTGCACCATAACCCAATCACAGTATTCTAGATCTAGCACTTTATCAGATGTTCAATAATTCAGAAGATGCCTTCCCAAATGATCTGATTCCTCTTTTATAGTCTTAGGCCTTTCACAATACCACGGTCCAAAACCATAACAATTCAATAGCGAGGACCCAATACTTGGGATCAACACTTTTGGATGCAATAGCACGGACCGAAACCATAGGATCAAAAACTGTCGGACTAATACCATGAACCAACCATGCAAGTGCATGAACTTTTCTCTGCATGAAGGGAACTTTTCTCTGCATGAAAGTGCGTGAACTTTTTCTCTCCATGAAAGGAACTTTTCTCTACATGAAAGTGCGTGAACTTTTCTCTATATGAAAAAAACTTTTCTCTGCATGAAAGTGTGTGAACTTTTCTCTACATGAAAGAAACTTTTATATTCATGAAATTGCATGAACTTTTCTCTACATGAAAGAAACTTTTATCTTCATGAAAGTGTGTGAACTTTTCTCTACATGAAAGAAACTTTTATCTTCATGAAAGTGCGTGAAATTTGTTGCACTATAATTGATCATCTGATATGAGTGGGTTGCCATCAAGTACAACATATGTATCATAATGCCAACATATTGTATAAAGGTAGAGTGGGGTGTAGTATATTTTTGTATTATGTAGTTCTTTTTTCTTTGAGGTTCTTGTTTTCACACCCCATTGCTAGTTGAGGTACTTGTAGGAGGACATAGTTATCATTGAGAGATAGAGAGTGTTTTCCTTGTATCCATCCAATTGCATCTTTAGATACTCATGCTTGGTGTGGATTTGGAAGTGTTTGAATATCCCTGGGATATTTTTTTGGTGTAATGGGTATTAGCCAAACTTTGTGCTTACCATTTTAACATTTGTTTAGGGGTTTCATTTTAGGATCATTCTTACTGATCGTTTTATTTTGACATCTTGAATTCATTAATAATGAAAAAAACTCCCAATTAGTTTTATAGAACCCCCATAGCTAGTAGGATTCAAGTAGTAGGTCATTATTCAAAATTGCATCATATATATTCATTGTTTTTTACTTTTTCACATGCAAATTAGTCCTTTAGAGGCATATTTTTATGCTATCACAACATATTTACATGATTCGCAAGGTGAGAAATCAATATTTGGTGTAATTACATATTTTAGGTTTGATAGTTATAAGTCATTTATAGGTTATCAATTTCTTCAAAGTTTCACTTCTAACTGAATATTCAATTGAACATATTGAGTATCTTATATTTAACTATTTTCCCCCCATCCACTTTGGATAACTTCCATAATCATTAGGTAGGGACTTGCAGGTTCAATGCTATTTTCCCTATTTAGTAAAATATTTGCAAAGACTTTATAAAGATTTATAATTTATTGAAAATTGTAGAAATTATAGTTATAAAATTTCAAGGTTTAAATTTTTATTACTTAAAGGGTGCTAGGTCACTAAAAGAGGATCTGCTTTACAGGTAAGAGGTTGGTGGTTAGATTCCATCATGCCCTGATATTCATATGGAATGGTGACAATCAGTTTTTGGTGACACAGTTTCTTTTGACCATCACTAATGATTTTATGGTGACATTTTTATACCCTCACCAAAATATGAAATAGTGATGGTCAACAAATTCTGCCATATATATGCATCAATAGCGACAACCATGAAAGGTCCATCACCATAAATAACTATTGTTCATTTTCTATCATTATAATCATTATTCATGACAGACCTTGAATGCCACCAAAACAGTTATAATTTTGTCTATGTGGACTTTGGTGATGAAGGCTCTTTTGTTCGTCACCAATGAGCTTATGGTGATATTTTTTGACCCTCACCAAAATATGAAATGGTGACTATTAGTGAATGTCACCATATATATGCATCAAATACCGACGGGAATGAAAGGTCCATCACAATAAATCCTTGTTGTTCGTATGAAATGGCGACGATCACTATCCATCATTATAATCATTATTCATGACCAACCTTGAATGTCACCACAAAAAATAATTTTGGTGACGCCACCTTTGGTGACATTCAATTTTTTGGTGATGGAAGCTAACGTTCGTCACCATTAATCATATGAAATGGTGACAGTCACTATATGTCATCATAAATAGTTATTGCTGATAGAACTTGAATGTCACCACAACACCTATACTTTTGGTGACGCTACCTTTGGTGACGTTCATTTTTTGGTGACGAAGGCTCTATTTTTCATCACCAATGAGCTTATGATGACATTTTTTGACCTGCATCAATGTTTATTTTTCCTGTAGTGTTGACATTTGCAAATAAAGTGTAACACAATATAAGCAAGAGAAGTAGCAAAAAATCATAAAAAGATGCTAAAATTGCCACACACACATAAAAACTATGATACAAAAATGTAAAAAGTCTTCACAAAGTGAATTAAGCATAGTATTTCTTCAGGTAAAGAACATTTTTGGGCTTTCATAAAGAATCTCATCATAATTAACTAGTTCATAAGCCCCTTTTTCCAGTGCATGTTTTACAATATAAGGACCATGCCACATGGGCTCGAATTTACCAACACCTAATTTATCATGCCCTTGATCATAAACCAAGACTATATCACCTTCCGAATATGAGCGAGGATTTACATTTTGATCAAGATGTGCCTTAACACATTTCTTATGAGTCTCACTAGGTAATGAACATCATGACAAGTCTCATATATTTGTGCTAAGTATAAAAAATGTTTCTCCTCTATAGAAGTGGCTCATAATAATTCGATTGCCAGTTTCAATGATGAGATTTCACATTCAATAGGAAAGACTGCTTCTAGATGGTAAACCAACTACAAGGGAGTAAAACCAATTGATGTTTTTGTTGAGGTATAATATGCCTATAAGGCTGGAGAAAGCATCAAATGCCAATTCCGTTTATGAATTCTAACAATTCATTTAATCATGCTTGTCAAAACCTTGTTTGTGACTTCTACTTAGCCCTTTGCTTGTGGCTGTTAACACCTAATCATGGGGATTGGGTGAACAGCTGTAAATAATGTAAATAATAAATAAAGGAAAAGGAAGAGTCATCACGAGGTGAAACCCAAGAGTCACTCCCTCATGTATATAACTATGAACAATCTAAATGAATAGATATAGCTCAATAGAGGAGTGACCTCCTAGCCTCACATGGTATCAAAGCCAACTCCATTTTTGGCATTCTAGTCTACCCTTGTAACTCCCTTCTGCCTATGTTCTACCTATTTTGCAGAACTGACACATATGCCATTGATCTAAGGCCCAAACCCATCTTCCATAAACTGTCATATGCATTTTTCTGTTGTATGTCAGCTGGAGAAATGTTCCAATTTTTTCTGAAAATAAGTTTTGAAGAATCCCGTAGATGTACAGGAAATTCACAGCAGAGATGATGTTTGTGAAGCTCACATAGGAGAGCACTAGCATCCCACAGGCAGAGGCAATGAAGTGGGCGTATTGTAGGATGGTGAGCTCAAGCCCATGACGATTTTTGTTTTAATACAATGCTGGTTATTCTTGCAATGCATTGAACTTCTTGTATGCTAGTCATTCCTGCAATGCGTTGGTTCATAAACCCTCTCTCTTAAAATATGTGTGTGAAGTTTTGATGGTTCTGAGGGCGTTGAAATACAATGCATATGGTGCATTGAATAGTGTGTTGAATGTTGTGAATAATATTGCACTATATGTGGAAGTTGTGCCTGTGACTTGAATTCATTTTTTTAACGCTGCACATTATCGAACTCCATACATTTTCCTTTCTCCCATAATCGACTCCCGATCATAATCAGACTCCATATGTTGTCAACTACTCAACCCATGGTTTTTTTATTGCGTTTTTAATACCATAACTCCCATGCTCCTGCATTTTGCTCCATATCTCCCACCGATTCACAACTCCCATCATATAATAACGCTCTCTGTTTAGTCAATTTAATGTTATTCAATTGTAAGCATAAATTATCGACTAGGGAAGGTCAACTAATGAAGTGCAAGTGCATTGTATGTGCTAGAAGTCTTTTATGTTGTTAAGGTGATTATGCTATCGTTATCTAAGTTAATTTCAAAATATAGAATTAGCGTTGAAGTGATGTTATTATCTAGAATAGGATGTTATTCCTAAGATTTTATTGTTAATTAATTATCCTAAATGTTCTCTAGAATTAGTTCTGATTGAATTGAGTTTTTATAATGATTGGATAATGATTTTAACTCTTTTCAATAGATGTGGTATGTTAATCTTCCTTTCAACTTATCAATTATTTTTGGATTTTTATGCTGCCGCTAAATAAATCTAACTATGAAAGCATGAAATGATATAAAAAAAATCCTAATTTATCAACTTGGAAATGAAATATGTTTGAATTCAGAAGTTGAGAAAGATTGCCACTCTTATCTACTGCAACTTTATTTCAATGCAAAAAGCAAAACATAAATGAAATTACTGAGCTATGAAATCACTAAGCTATGCTAAGCAATTGAATGAAATGAAATTACGAAGTTTATGCTAGGTATCAAGTAAATGAAATGAATGATACATAAATCAAACAAGTGAACTTAGTCCCGATCTTCATTGAATTGCTTCTTAAAAACATGAAAACAGGGCATCCATGAATTAAATATATGAAATACCAATTGAAAAGGAAAATTTGATTACTCTTAATTAGAGACCTGATCTACGCACAAGGGCCCTCCATGAGGATTTCAATCGACTTAGATCAACAACACATAAAATATATGAAATAAGAACTTTGCATTAAGTGAAAAAGAGTTCTACAAGATGCTCAAACTACATACGGTGACACATGCATTACACAGAGCTATCATTGTTTTTATAGAGTTCATTTTAACAATGCAATAAATTTAATCCTACATGACTTCACTATATTCCTTATCAAAACTAGATCATATCGCTTATTTGTCGATTTTCTATTGAAAAAGAAAATCAATCAAACCTCTTAAAATTCGGACTATTTTATAGTGTGTTGTCTTGCTATTGACCTCCATGGTTGATTGTGTTATAGTGCAGATCTCTTGGTGAATTATCTTGGGTAAATAGGAAGAGATCCATGAGAGGATCATTCCCTATCTACTGATATACTCCTTTGGTGAGCTGGTGCACTCAATCCCTATCAACAATGGAAGTGGCTACAAATATGTGGATTAGTTGAAAAATCAGATCAATTCTTTAGCTACATGTAATATTTAATAAAACAATAAGGCATATTGACAAAATATGAAAAATAGGACATATGAATGTTTTACCTTGTCAAAACATTTTGTTTACTGCATTTATTTGGATGATAGTGATAGGAAAAAGGAGGTAAATATGGACAAAAGGGATGTCAAGATAAAGTAGTTCTGGGACTCTACATTCCCCCACACTAGAGGTTTTGTATGTCCTCATACAACACAAAATTATCATTTTTCTGTATGTCTTTAGATACCTTTTCCAACACATCCAGGTTTAACTTTCTTCTTCTTCTTGGTAGTTACTACCATCCTTGGCTTCCTCATAAGGATCTAGTATTTCAGGTTAATGATTTATCTTTCATGGCCTTGTTTTCTTTCTTTTCTTTCTTATTCTTTTTATACCATATACTTAAGTGAAGCATGAGGTTAGCACTTTTGGCAATTTGAATTCCATTTTGTGCCTTTAGAGTTTGATTTTCATTTTTGAGGTACCTATTTAATGTCTCCATTTCAAAGATTTCTTGTTTCAAGACATTAGATATTGGAGGTTCTTGTGGCTCATTAAACTGGTTGATTTCTTCTTCTGGGCTCTGAATTGATCCTTGAGCTGATGCTTCCTTTCTCTCTAATGATTCTATGTAATCATAGATTTCTTTTTGTATAGGATCAATATCTAGGCTTTGTACTGGAATATTTGGAGGTGAAATGAATGGAGGTAGTAATACCCTTGGTGATATTCTCAGTGATGCTCATGGAGAGTCCTCGAGATTTTCAAAATGCTCCTTTGACTCAAGATCAATATGCTCTACAACTTTTGAGGCTGCCTCTTTCACTGTGTTCAATCTAGTGCTTCTTCTCAAACCTGTGGTCAGTATCTTTTGAATATTGTTTTCCTTAACTTTTGGAATTTCTTTCTGAGGTAGAGTTTTTATTTGGGGTAAAAAATATGTTTTCTTGTTGGATGTATTTCTTCTAAGAATTTCTATGTTCATTTTCTGAAAAATTTCTACAATTGGTAGATCATCCTCTGACAAATATTGTTGATGTTGTGGTTCCTGTTCTATTACTGTCTCAATTTTTCTCTTTCTTCCCCTTAGGGTTCTTATACCACTTGGTTGTTTAGGGGTTTTCTCTTCAAGGTGATTCCTCACTAGAAAATTTTCCCAATTATCACCTATGCTTTGAAGATGAAACTTGATCAAAATTTTTACTAACCCATGATGGTACATTGGGTTGTTTATAAGCTGGATTTTCTTCTGAACATGTACTGACATTTTCTCAAGGCTATTCAATAGAAATTATGGAAGATTCATTTTATGTTCTTCAAGGAAATTCATTAATAGCCTAATGTGATAGAAAAACATACACCCAAATCGACCTTCACAAGCAACACATTTTGAAGGATAAGGAGAAAATTTCTCCACTTACTTTTGAGGGCAGAGCTAGGAATACCTTTTCTAAAGACAGTGGTAGCCATGCTTGGGTTTTTTTAAGAAAATTTTCCAATCCTCCCCTTCGATTCCTTTGTTCTTGAACCACTTTTCTCCAGCTTTGGGTAGTATGGTGGCTTCTGCAATCAGGGACTTTGTCACCGTGAACTTGAAATCACCTATTTCTACCTCTGCACCATCAAAAGATTGTGCAAAGGTTGTTTTCACCTCCTTGTGGAAACCATCAAACTTTTCTATGAAATCTAGCCACTAAGATTTCTGTAACAATTCTCTGGTCTAGGAATCCTTCCAAAAATTTCCTTCCTGTTGGCTCCGTTCGAACAATAACGCCCATGGTGAGAGATTTTTTGTCTCAACAACTGTTTTACTTGACAGGATAAATAGTCCTAGTAGGGTTTCTCTCTAGGATGAAAAGACTGTATGAATTGAAAGAATGAGAGAACAGGTAAGTATAATGAAGGTTCATGGCGATGAGTTAGCCGTGTTAATGCATTTAATTCAATGATTCAACGATCAAATCAATGTATCCGAAATGAGTATGAGATAGGAGTTAAAATGATGGTGGATTATAATTGATTTGATAAGGGACTATCATCCATGAACTACAATGAGTTCAGTTTTTTGATAATGTTATGTCCACGTAATTCATATATACAATATGTTAACCCCTATTGTGAAATTAAAGTGTTACATACCTTAGATTTATTTTCTAACCTTTATTTGTCCTTTGATGTCATTTGCAGGTACTTTTCACTTGAAAGGAGTCAATCATTTCTTCAGTTTGAGCCACCAAGTGTCCCTGTCAGATTTGCTACAGAAACTTTGTTAGAGCTGCAGAAACTTTCCAAAGCTGCAGAAAGTCACTAATTCTATAGCTATTTTTTTCCAAGAAAGTGATGTTAGAAAAAGGGATTTTTAGAAAAATGATTAAGAGAGAATTTAAGGTGCCAACAAGAGTTTGTTTTCACTTTATATTTTCTTTATAAGCATGCCAACAACTTGTTGGTTTTCATGTTTATACATTTTATTATTATTATTATTATTATTATTATTATATGAAACAGAGAAAAATAAAATTTCTAAGGTGGAAAAGAAGAAGAATTCCTCTTAACCATCTTCAATTCTTAGTTATCTTTGAAAATTTTGACAAATTCCTCTTTTTTCAATGGGTTTTGATAAAGTATAAGCCGATGTCCATTCACTAAAAGACGAATTTTCTCTTCATCAATAGTCTTGATTCTGGCTACACCATTGTCAAAGACTTTTTCAACTTCATAAGGTCCAAGCCAGTGAGTTTGGAATTTTCCTTGGAAGTTCTTAAACTTTGAATCACAAGGTAATGCCCAATCTCCTCAATGAATTTTTATTTCTTTGATGTTTTTGACATGCCATCTGGATCTCTGCTATTGAACTAGGATGGTCTTATGGAAAGCATCTTGTCTTATTTTATCAATCTCATTGAGTTGTCCCATCCTTTGCTTTTGTGCTTCTGATAAGTCAAGATCCAGCTGGAATTTTGTTTTATTGGTCTGGATCTGGAACTCGATTGCAAGTAACACTTGCTTCCCATAAACAAGTTCATAGGGAGTATGTCATGTAGTGCTTCTCCATGTAGTTCTATAGGCCCACAAAGCTTCTGGAATCTTTTCTTCCCAGTCCTTCCTATGTAAGTGTACAGTCTTGGTGAGAATTGCTTCAATCACCTTGTTTGCAGACTCAACTTATCCATTGACTTGTGGATGGTATGGAGTATATTTCGGATGCTTGATTGCGTACTGTTCCAAGAGCTTCTGCACTACTCTGGATGTAAAATGTGTTCCTTGATCTGTTATAATTCCTCTTGGGACACCAAAATGAGTGAAGATATCCTCAAAAATAAATGAAACTACAACATTTTCAATAGCAAAAGGAAGTGCTTTAGCTTCTACCCATTTAGTGACATAATCAACACATACCAGAATATACCTTTTTTCTTTTGGAGGTGGATTGATTGGACCAACAAAATCTAGTGCTCATTTCTCAAAAGGTTCAATGAGTACCTGAGGTTGTAGTGCATTTCATTTGAAAGAGTATGTTTGCCCATCCCTTGATAACTATCACATCTCCTAACATATTCCTTGGTATCCTTGAAAATGGAAGGCCAATAATATCCTAAGAGAAGGATCTTATAAGAATTTCTTTCGGCAGACAAATGTTCTCCACATGGTTCATCATGGAATGCTTTAAGTGTTTCCAATATCTCGTCTTCTCGAACACATCTTTTGATGATGAGATATGGTCTTGTTTTTTAAAATTCTTCGTTTATCCATGAGTAATATGCGTTGTTTTGAATTATCCTCCTCTTTTTTCTATGAAGAAAATGAAATGTTAATTTCCCTGTAGCTAAATAATTAAGAATATATGCACACCAAGGTGATTTAGTAGATACTATAAAAAGATATTCATCAAGAAATTTATCCTCCAGAGGTTTATCATTGTTGTCATTTTGAATTCTAGATAAAAAGTCAACAATTGTATTTTGTTTCTTGGGTCGATCTAGAACGGTGATGTTGAATTTTTGCAACAGTAAGAGCCATATGATTATTCTACCATTACTGATTAGTTTACTCATTAGATATCTAATGGCAGAATGGACTGTGTGAATGAAATTTTCATAGCCAGTTATATAATGTCTGAATTTATTAATGGCATGAACTATGACTAAAAACTCCTTCTGAGCTATAGTATAGTTTAGCTCAGATGGAGTTAATCTTTTACTGGTATAATAGATTGCATAAGGAGTAAGGTATTTTTTTCCTAACATAACTCCTAAGGCTATGTCTGAAGCATCAGCTGATATATGGAAAGGAGATTTCCAATTAGGCTCTTTTAAAATAGGTGCTTCAGAGATTTTATTTTTCAAAGTTTCAAAAGCATTTTGACAATCATAATCCCAACTAAATTCATAGTCTTTGGTAAGTAGTTTGAAGAGTGGACATGAAATTTTTGTGAAGTTTTCTATGAATATTCTATAGTATCCAATAAAACCAAGAAAACTCCTAACATCTCATTGACAATTTGGTATTGATAATTTAGAAATGACCTCTACTTTAGATGAGTCTACCTTAATTCCATCTCCTGAAATATGGTGACCTAAAACAATTCCTTCATTAAACATAATAAAACATTTCTCATGACTAAACAAAATATTTGTTTCTTTACATCCTATTAAATGTTTTCTAAATTTTCAAGTGCCTCTTCAAAAGAATTTCCATAAACTATGAAATCATCCATATATACTTCCACACAATCATGAATAAGATCAGAGAAAATTTTGAGGACTGCTCTTTGGAATGTTGCTAGAGCATTACATAATCCAAAAGGAAGTAGTATGTAAGCATAAGCTCCCCATGGATACATAAATGTAGTTTTATCTTCATCCTTAGGTGCTGCCTGAATCTGATTGTATCCACTAAAACTGTCCAAAAATGGAAAATACTTTTTCCCTTCTAATGTGTCTAAAACTTGATCTATGAAAGGAAGTGGAAACTGTTCTTTTAATGTTTCCTGATTCAATTCCCTGTAATCGATACATAATCTCCATTTTCCATTTTTCTTAGGAACGATTGCTAGGGGTGAAACCCACTGATGGTCTGATATTGGATGGATGAAGTTTACATTTAGCAGTTTTTGTAATTCCTCCTTAACAATTTCTTTCAGATTTGGATTCATTCTTCTTTGTGGTTGTCTAACTAGTCTCGCACTCTGTTCAATGTAAATATGGTGCATGAAAGTTTTAGGATTAATTCCATTCATATCAATGTATTCCCATGCATAAGTTAAAGAGTGTTTTTGTAAAATTTCTACCAGTTGATTTTTCTATAATTCTTCGAGGTTTTCATCAATGTTCAAAGTTTTTCCTGGAAAATTTTCCCATAGAGTGCAAAGAAATTTTTCTAGATGACAAATATTCGATTTGACTATAGTCATAATGTAAGGAGGGTTCATTATTTTCCATTAGATTTAAAATTCAGTCCTCCTCACTTACTTGTTCAATAGTGAAAATAGGTTGTATATCATCATCATCATCTATCCATTCCTCACTCTCTATTTCTTTTTTTGTTTTTGCAGGTGGATACAATGTAAATTTATTTGTAGAATTTCCATCTGAGATAAACATGTCACCTAATCTACAACTGATGAAAGTATCAACTGTAGCTAACCAAGGTCTTCCTAAGATTAATTGATGTCCTCCTAAATTATTCTTGGGTGTTAAAACCATGAAGTCAATAGGATATTCCTAAGAATCTAAGAGTACACAAACATCTTCTAACACAGTATCAGGTTTAATTATAGACCTATCTTCTAATTGCAACAATGTTGGCATGTATTGAAGATTAGGAAGCCTTAGTGAAACCATGGTTTGTTTACTCATTATGTTTATGGCTGCTCCTAGATCAATCAGTGTGTTTGGTATTTCAATTCCATTGGTGTGAATTTTCACAATGGGGCTCCTTGGATCTAGATATTTTTGTATTGTTGCTTTCCCCATCATGATGTATGTAATTTTCCCAAGTAAATGAATTATTTTTATGTCTTTTCTTTTTCTTCCTGATCTCTAAGTACTCAATTCCTTGATTTTTTTTGCAAAAATTGGTATTTCTTTCGTGGGTTGCAATAAAGGAATTTTTATACAAACATTTCTTAATTCATCCAGCATATCATAATCAGGCAATGTGATTTGTTTTTCTACTCCTTCATCAATTTTCAACCGTTCAGGAAAAGGTGGTTTAATGGATACTGAGGGTTGTTCTATAATAGGAGTATCATAAAAAATTATAGGAACATTCTCTGTTTGGTTATTTTCTTTTTGAGGAAGAGAGATTTCTCCTTCTTCAGATTGATTTTTATCTTTTTGAAGATTTGTCCTTGCTTCCTGAATGACAATAGGGGGTTTTCTTTGTAATACTCTACCAGATCTTAATTGAACATTATTTAGATCTAGTGGAGTTATTACATAGGTTTGAGGATTCTGCCCTTCCATATTGTAAACAAGTTGTGACATTTTATTATTTGGATTCATAAGTGGTTGAGAAGGTAATTGATTTGGTTTTTGTGCAAATGGTAGGGAGAGTTGTGGATTTTGATTTTGGATTTGAACTTGAGGTAATTGATTAGCTTGAGGAATTTGATTAGGTTGAGGGATTTGATTAGATTGAGGTAAGAATTGTGGTGGGAAATTAGGATAGGATGGTGAATATTTTTGATATTGAGCATAAGCCCCATAAGGATTTTTCCATCCTTGATTCCAAGATTGTGATTGTGGCTGAACCCAAAGTTGCCAAAATGGATTCCAATTACTTTGTGAAGACTCATAAAATTGTTTTGATTTAAATCCTTGTGGTTGATTTGCTTGAGAGTTCTGCCATGGTCTTTTGGCAATAAAACAAAGAGGATCTACCTGTTCTAGTATTCCTTCATCATTAAATACAACCTTAAGACCTGGTAGAGAAGGACATTCTTTAGTATCATGGTTATCTGCACATATGGCACAAGTTTCTATGGTTTTTAAGTCTAAAGGACATTCTCTCAGAGCATGCTTCTTTCTACACCTGGGAAAAATGTGGGATAATGCAACATTCTCGGCCATTTTCTTGTTTTGTGTTTTAAGGGTGTCAATTTATTCACTAAGAATCCATAAAATATTTGTTTTAAAAGTATCAAGAAAGCTTCCTAATTCTACCCTACTGACTGCCCCGGATGTAGATTTATTGATTCTTGATAAGAGAGGATCCCTAGGACTTTTTCCAACTCGTGCTTTACCCCTTGAGATATGTACACATAGATCACAAATATCTGCAAATGGTAAATGAGAAATATCTCCTTTTCATGTCAAGTTAAGGAGATCAATCCACTAATCTCTGATAGAATTGAGTAGGAGGTATTTCAAAGTTTCCTCATCCAGACTATCCATTTTTTCCCTTTTAAGATTATAAACAAATATGTAGACTAAGTCTTCAAGATTCTCATCTTCTTTCGGTGTCATTTTGAAGACTTCGTCCTTAATTTTGTGAGGCATACAATAGTCCCTATATTTATCTAAGAATTCTTCTTTCATTTGTGCCCATGTCCTTATTGTATTTGTTCCTAGACTCATGAACCAGTTCAATGCTGAATCCTTTAAGGTAGAAGGGAACAATTTTAATTTTTGAGCATCAAGTAGATAATCATATGATCTACATAATAACTCAAATTCAAAGAGAAATGTCTCTGGGTCTTCGCTTCTTTTTCCATGGAAATTAGGAAGAATAGAAGGTGAAATATTCTTCATTGTGAGGGTTGTATTCTCATCAAAGATAGGAAATCCAAAAGGGTCTCAATCTTCTCCACCTCTACATATTCCTCTACCTCTATCTCCACCTCCTCCTCTAATCTTAGTTTGTTCACCATTGACATTGTGTACCTCTCCTTATCCTTCTTCAACCATGATGGATTCTTTAGTATCTAGTTCTATGACATGATCTTCTAATTCTTCTGGTTCCTCTATCAATGGATAATCAAAATGAGTTTCTTGTTCCTCTTCTTCACTGGGAATTTCTAATTCTTCTGATAGAATTTGTTCACCAGTGGAAGATAGAAAAACTGCTCTTGTAGTTGGGGATGTAGGATCTTCTTCTACTTCGATTATAGCCCCAGTAGATGAATTAGGTGAGGTTCTGGATTGGATTTCCGATCTTAAGACTTCAAGAAGTCTTTGTTGGCTTATGGATGGAATTTGATTTGAGTGGGTGGTGTGGAACTTCGAGGTCATGGTGGAGCGAGCGGAGTTATGGGAATTAAGCTTCTTCCTCATCCTACAAATCTACCTCTAGAGTCTCTTTCCCTATGCATGTCATGTTTTTATTCCATTTTTTTTAACTTCTATTTGCACTTCTCCTACAATGGCGCCAAAATGTTTAGTCAATTTAATGTTCTTAAATTTGTTGGAAATAATATTGAGAGAGGTTTGAATCAGTATTATCAAATCAATATAACTTTTTCATTTCCATTATCAGATTCATATACGCGACTTCAGTTAAGGGAACCCGTGTGTACATGCAACTGTGTTTAATGCAACTAGCATATATCCAATTAACTTATGATTCAATTAATACATTATATGTTGATCCTTAAACAGTGCATCAGAACTTCATTAACCATATAAACAGTAAACAGGTTCAGTAAAACAGAACAGATCATCACACATAAGAAACACACATGAACACCATGATGTAAGGTGGAAACCCAATGTGGGATAAAAACCACCTACTGCTATTTTCTTTAAGATAAGAAAAACCTATTTACAATCTTGTACTGGTGCAGACTCATACCAACATGTAGGCACCCACCTGTAGGAGGCTATTACCTTCTCTCGTTCTCCAGCTACCACTGGAAGGGAGCTACAACCCCCTAGCTCTTGTACTAGACGATATATTTACTAGTACGTAGGTGGCAACCTATTGAAGGCTCCAACCTTCACTCGTTTTCCAGCTGCTACTGGAAGGGAGCTCCAACTCCCTAGCTCTTGTACTGGCCAATACGTTTGCTAGTACGTAGGCACCGTCCTGCAGAAGGCTACGACCTTCTCTTCTTCCTCCAGGGACCATGTTTCATACATTTTTAGACTGGATACACCTAGATCACAACACCATAATATGAAGGCCACGTTTCATCCAATTTTCATATTAGACCCATCAACAAAATTGAAGCAAAAAATCAATCACAACCATAAACTACGCCTACATCATCAATCTCTAAATCACCCAACACAGAATCATTGAAACCTGTCACCAAAACACAATCACCAGAACACAGAGAAGAACCGAAAACTTTGCAACAACAACCAGATCCAACTGCAACATCAAATATCATACCTCATATTGTATACGTGAATCTGATGAGCCAACCCTGCGTGTATACACTCTTTTACCAAGGCGAACTCGCGTATAGATCTGCAAATATTTACTCATAACTTTGCAGCTACCCCAGACATCAAACATACCAAGATCATAACATTTATACAATAAATATGCATCAGTAAATTAGATCTATACTATCCATGATCAAACCACATAATACATTCCAAGCCTTAAGATCTCAATCCATCATCCATCATCATCCACATAGATGCATCCTTGGTTCAGATCAAGCAAAGCATCACAAACCCATAACCAACATACTGGATCTCACACTTCATCAGATATTCAATACTTGTACCGCTTACACTTTGGCCTAATGATATTCTTCTCTTTATATAGTTTTATGCTTCTCTCAATACCATGGTCCAAAACCACGTAGAACCAATACCTTGGACCCAATACCTAGGGTCAATACCTCGGACCAAATACCATGGACCAATACCACGGACCAAAATACCATGGACCAAATACCACAGACCAAAACTTAGTTTTCCAACATGTATATGCCTTTCCTTCTGTGAAAGTGTGTGTGTACACCATACACTCCTTTTGGTCTGCTAACCCATGTGTATACACGTCTTTGTCACACTGAACCTGCGTATACCTCTCTCTGATCATCAATTCTTTGCTATTGACCTACTGCACTATGATCTACCATCTGAGTGAGTTGCCATCAAGGACAACACTTGTATCATACCCGTATCATAATTCCAACGATCTCCCCCTTTGGACTTGATTGCAACAACCACACCAAGTCACTCTCCCCCTTTGACATAAAGGGCAAAGGGCGGACCAAGATATTCTCTCCCTTTGATATACATTATGCTATCCATACTCCCCCTGAGTACATGCTGAAATCTCTACGTGTTGAGATGTACTAAGCCGTCCATGCTCCCCCTGAGCACATGTTGAGTTCTCTGATCTAACTCCCCCTTTGTACATGCCAAGATGTACCAATCCATCCATGCTCCCCCTGAGCACATGCCGAGTCTGCAAAAATATATTTTCTTTTCAATAGAATGACATGACTCTACAACTCAGCTAAGTGAGTATGACCTTCCTATCACCAATGACTCATACATACATCAATCTCCCAACCAAGTGGGGATCCACCATTTTGACTCATCCACCTAACCAAGTGGGGATATACCAAATGTTTATACATTATTGAAATAGACATTATTACATCATCCTTCCCACGCAAAGTGGGGTTACAAATTAGGTCTTTTCGTGACCTTTACATAAAATGATATACATGACATTTATAATAATGACCAACAACCTAAACAAGACCATGATAGTCATCAACAACTATCATATGATCTACACAATAAGCATCTCTCATCAATATCAGCAACCTGTAACCTGCAATATCATTATCTTGACCAACCAACAGTAAGTATCAAGATGTATCATTTAGTCTCATAAGAATTATCACCAAAGCCTTCTAACCATAATGCCAACAATCATCATACGAATCATATACCTGAACCTATGCCAACCAACATATACAATGACCGAACCATATCAGACTTCCTGTTCTGCTGCTTTTTCTTCAGAGCTCCATATACACGACTATGCAACCTCCAACTAGCATATATATGCGACTTGCCTTTATGAAACTTGCGTATGAGATTTAGAACATTGAGATTCCACACTTTCAACTCCCTCTGAGTCTGTCATGTCTGTATACTCTGCTATGCCACATCTTTCTGCCTGAACTTCCTTCTTCTTCCATATCTTCAATTGTGATGATGTTTTCTCATTTTAGTATGGTGTCCAACATATTCTCCTGCATTCCTTTGCTATATGTCCAAGCCTACTACATGCATAGCATCTTACATGTTTCATATTTCTTCTGTAGCAATCAACAGCTTTGTGACCAAACATATTACAAGTAAAAAAATATCCCTTAAAGTACTTGGAACATGATGATCTTTCTGTGTGATGGTCTTGAACCATTCTACCTCTGTATATAGCTGCAACATTTCCAAGATTATGACATACATAGCATTCAACATTATTCATCGAAGGACATAATCGTCTATCACTTCCACAGTTAGGAGCAAAGGATTTTCTTTGAAGAATTTCTTTCCTTGGTTGTTGATGGGGTTGACCTCTTATCTCCTTGTTGAGCATTTCAGGTTTTGCATTATAGTTCCTTGCCTCACCCTGTGAGCTAGATTCATAAAAACCAAGACCATTTTTTATAGTAGGGGATCTTTGACTATTAAGAATATCATCCAAAATCTTAGTACTATCTTGAAATCATAATAGTTTATCCTTTTCTTCTAATTTAACTTTCAAGATACTTACCTCAACCTGATATTGCTCTTCCTTTTCCAGATGTTGCTTCTTCAAGATTTCTACAACCTTTCTTCCTTCTTCCACTTGTTGCCTTAGTTTCAGAATCTCATTTTCTTGTTCTTCATTCTACTTCTGCATCATTTGATGTACTCTGAAGGCACACTCTTTCAAGCTGATAATTTCTTCTTTGAGGGAACTTTCCCTTTTGTTAAATAGATCTTGCTGATCTATGATTTTATCTGATGTTTCATTTTCTTGCTCTTCTTGAGGTGATTTGGAATCTGAACCCTTGCCTCCATCTGATAGCCAATTGTCTCTCCTACTATCCCCGTTCCTTTGAGTTGTGTTCTTCTTCTGACTCACTTTATTTCCCATTGTTCTACGGATCTCCTTCAAGCGATCAAGCTTCTAACAAAGGACCTGCTCTGATTCCAATTGTTGGAAATAATACTAAGATGGGGGGGTGAATCAGTATTATCAAATCAATATAAATTTTTCATTTCCATTATCAGATTCATATACGCGACTTCAGTTAAGGGAACCCTCTTGTACATGCAACTGTGTTTAATGCAGCTAGCGTATATCCAGTTAACTTATGATTCAGTTAATCCATTATATGTTGATCCTTAAAAAGTGCATAAGAACTTCATTAACCATATAAACAGTAAATAGGTGCAGTAAAACAGAACAAATCATCACACATAAGAAACACACATGAACACCATGATGTAAGGTGGAAACCCAATGCGAGACAAAAACCACCTGCTGCTATTTTCTTTAAGATAAGAAAAACCTGTTTACAATCTTGTGCTAGCATAGACTCATACCAGCACACAAGCACCCACCTGCAGAAGGATACTACCTTCTCTTATTCTCCAGCTACCACTAGAAGGGAGCTACAACCCCCTAGCTCTTGTACTAGCGGATCTATTTACTAGTACGTAAGCGCCGGCCTACTAAAGGCTCCATCCTTTACTCGTTTTCCAGCTACTACTGGCCAACCCCTTGGCTCTTGTACTAGCCAATATGTTTACCAGTATGTAGGCGTCAGCCTATAGAAGGCTACAACCTTCACTTCTTCCTCCAGGGACCACGTTTCATATATTTTTAGACTGGATACACCTGGATCACAACACCATAATATGAAGGCCATGTTTTATCCAATTTTCATACTAGACCCATCAACAACATTGAAGCACAAAATCAATCACAACCATCAACTATCCCTACATCAACAATCTTTGAATCAGCCAACACAGAATCACTGAAACCTATCACCAAAGCACAGTCACCAGAACACAAAGTAGAACCTAGAACTCTACAACAACAACCAGATCCAACTGCAACATCAAATATCATACTTCATACTGTATACGTTATTGTGATGAGCCGAACCTGCGTGTATACGCTCTTTTACCAAGGCGGACCCATGTACAGATCTGCAAATAATTACTCATAACTTTACAGCTACCCCAGACATCAGACATACCCAGATCATAACATTTATACAATAAATATGTATCAGTAAATTAGATCTAGACTATCCATGATCAAACCACATAATACATTCCAAGCCTTAAGATCCCGATCCATCATCCATCATCATCCACATAGACCCATAACCAACATACTGGATCTCACACTTCATCAGATATTCAATACTTGCACCACTTGCACTTTGGCCTAATGATCTTCTTCTCTTTATATAGGTTTAGGCTTATCTCAATACCATGGTCCAAAACAACATAGAACCAATACCTTGGACCCAATACCTAGGGTCAATACCTTGAACCAAATACCATGGACCAATTCCATGGACCAAAATACCATGGACGAAATACCATAGACCAAAACTTAGTTTTCCAACATGTACACGCCTTTGCTTCTGTGAAAGTGCGTGTGTACACCATACACTCCTTTTGGTCTACTAACCCCCGTGTAAATGCGTCTTTGTCACGCTAAACCTGTGTATACATCTCTCTGATCATTAATTCTTGGCTATTAACCTACTGCACTATGATCTGCCATCTGATTGAGCTGCCATCAAGGACAACACCTGTATCATACCTATATCATAATGCCAACAAAATTGTAAGCATAAATTATCGACCATGGTAGGTAAACTGATGAAGTGCAAGTGCACTGTATGTGTTAGAAGTCTTTTATGTCGTGAAGGTTATTATGCTATCATTATCGAAGTTAATGTAAAAATCTAGAATTAGTGTTGAGATGATGCTATTATCTATACTAGGATGTTATTCCTAAGGTTTTATTGTTAATTGATTATCCTAAATGTCATCTCTAGAATTAGTTCGGATTGAATTGAGTTTTTAGAATGATTGGTGATGAGCCTGATAAATGGGTAGTTATATGGGCTCATTTTACCTCCTAACCTAGTCAAATCAACCACAATCTTAGCTTATTGTATGATTTTCTAATTATATTTATGCTTATAGGGTGAGTTGAGTTAGTTATTATGCCATGTGGTCCAACATGTATTTAATGCAGATTATTGATGGATTTAGAGGTCAAAGTCAAGGATCTAGTGGTCAAAATGTAGCAATAACTCAAAGTAGATAGAGGAGAGGACTTATAATATGGAATCCCCCTCATTTATTGCTCCTCACTTTGAATTCCCCTTCATTCAGCGCAGAGTACAAGCAGTCGAATCATGCACTAGAAGGCAGCCGAGCAAGTGGAAGATGATTGATAGTTATCTCAAGCTTTGGGAGCCAAGCCTCCTTCATTTTAAGCAAGTTGTTGGTAGCTTCAGATGTATAAGTAGAGAGGCCTAGAGCCTCAATAGTGTCGACTTTTTTTTTTTTTGCTTGTGTAAACACTGCTCAAATTTCGAGCTTACTATTTTATGATAGTTTATGTAAGCTTGCTATTTTTTGATAATGAAGATGGAATCATTTTTGAGCTAGCACTGAGTTACCTCAGAGGGTTGAAGCTCTTGGATTAGGGCCCAATCCAAGTAGCCAAGATTATCTTTACTTGTATTTTTATTCTTTACTTCAGTTTGTAGATTAGTTTGCTGTTAGATGTATTTCTCTTATGGTTAACAATAGGTTTCTTTTGATGATTTAGTAGCTTTCTTCCATTTGTGCTTTCTGTAGCAGGTTAAGTAGTGATTAGAGAATATTCAAAGGCTAGAAACAGTGCCTTGGCCTCTCTTCCTCCCTCTGGGACCATGATTTGAGGCAAAGACTCTCTTGCTGCCCCAAAAACACAGATTTTCCTCATTCCTAGGACTTCTAGTGTTTGCAGCTCTCTAGTAGGTTGATAGCCCAGTTTTGCTTTGCTTTAGATCTTTTCTATCATGTTCACGTCCTAATTTGCAACATCCCTTTTGAATTCATTCCTTTCTTACAACTTTCGCCAGCATTTCCTTCTATACATCATATTTTAGGCCATTTTAATAAAAAACTCTGTTTTTCCTAGGATGCACTCATTTCATTGGTTGCTTGATTTTCTTTGTTGGCTGTTAGTTTCTGTGCAGCAGATCTCTTCCAGCGGTAGACCAGCTTACCAGTAATCACACCCTCCATCTGATCCATGCCCTATAGGTCTCCCAAGCCTCACCTCAATTCTGCCCTAATTTCCTTCATTTTTCATAGAACTTCTTCCTCTCTCCTTGAGCAAATCCAATCATCTTTCTCTCTCCTAGTGATTCATGGTAGACCTTAGGCACCCTAACACCTCATTCCAACCTTCATCCACAGTTTCCACCCACTCTCACACCCTCAAAATAGCGAATATTTCTCTCGGCGTCCTCCTGTAGGCCTCTTGCAGTTTCCCTGTTTTCCTCCTGTAGTTTTCTTGTGTTCTCTAGTATTTTTTCCTCTAGGCTTTCGTTTGAAGGCCGAGTATGGGAAAATCCTCCAGAAGGCCACCTAATACCTCCTAGTACCCATCCACACCATCCTACATCCTCCCAAGCTCCAAAACCGCCCTCTAACGCCACCTGTTCGCTGCCACACTCACACACAATAAATTAGATGCATGTTAAATTCACATAAAAACACATAAATATCCAAAAATATGTTTCTTGCTTATTTACTTCCAGAAATAGAATGGTTATATGTTTTTTACTTACTTTAATAGGTAATGGAATTTCTTTCATGGTTTTCATAGTGTTTTTGGCAAAAGTAGAATTAACTTATTAATTAGGGTTTACTAGGTTTTGCTTTGCATTCCAGTCTTTCTCCTTTCTTTAGTTAGAATAGCATCTGTAGAGTAATCTTTCTTTCCTTTCATCACACATAGAGATTCTTATGAAATATATAGAAGTTGGCTTGAGGTCCTAGTGATCTCTCACCGACAAGTGACAACCTGCAGCGAGAACTAGTACTTGTGCATATAGCACCGACGCTTCCAAGTTTGTTACGAACTACCGAGTTGATAAAAGTAAAGTTGGTAGCCCAGGAGTTGCAGCATTCTTTCTGCAATACTGGCACTCACCACTTTTTGGTGCCATTGCCAAGGAAGCGTCAGAGTATTCTATGATTAGTACTTTCTTCTATTTCCTATTGCAACATTCTGCTAATAGTTTATTTCAGCAAAAGTAGACTAGTCATTTCTTTTCTTTCAGTTTTGCATTTCCTTTCTTTCCTTTTCAATTCTACAAATTTCCATTTAGCATGTTCATTTCAGTTGGTTGCAATTTGTTTTTTTCAATCACAATTTTAGTTTTTGTAGGTACTTTCAGTGTGGGGAAAAAGAAACAAAAAACCAATCAAAAATATTTCCTTTCATGCCTCGTAGGAGTAGAGATAACTTAGGAAACTTTTTGCCCAACACCCCCACTTCTTCACACAACCAACCTTCTCTCTTCTTTAGTGGCTGCAATCAAGAAGAACCCTTAGGTGAACATCTAGACATATTTGAAGAACCTATAGGGGAAGAAGAAGAAGAAAACATTCCTTTGGAGCCGATGGCTGAAAACAGAAATGATAGGGGAATGGAGAGAGAATAGACAGCACCTTCCCCATTCGGGAGACCAATGGGGAAACCAAAATGAAGAATATAAGTCCTTCAGCCCTATGTCACTTCCATGGTCTAACTACAGAAGATCCTGACACCTTCTTGTTCGAGTTTGCTGTCATCAATCGAACTTATGACTATGCAGAAGATGAGAAAAAGTTGAAATTGTTCCCTTCTACTCTCAAGGACGCAACATTGTGCTGGTTCATGGGATTACCTGGCAATAGCATCACAAATTGGGCTCAGATGTAGTAGGCCTTTAACAACAAGTATTTAGACTATTGTAGGTCAAAAGATACTAAAGAAGAAATCTTATGAATGACCATAGGAAGTGATGAGTCCCTGGAAGACTATGAAGAGAGGTTCCAGCTCAATTACAAAAGGGCAAGGTGTACACTTGACCCTGAGTCTCTGAAGTTGGTCCTGCTCAGGGGAATTCGGGAAGACCTTTTAGATTCCCTCCATCTACTGGCTAGGGCAGACATCTACCAACTATCCTATGAGGACATAAAGACTATTTTTAGAAACCATTCTAGAGCAGCCATAAAGAAATGTAGGGGGAGTCAACCCATAGCCAATACCTCTTCTTCCAATTCATCAATTAAAGGTGAAATTGGAAACATGTTGGAAGACTTCAAGAGTGAGATGCTGCAGGCTCTTAACATGCAAATGGATACCTTACATATCAAAAGAAACCAAGAGGAAGCAGAGAGGGCTTTGGCCATTTTTTTCCCTAGATGCACCAGGAGGCATCCTAGGAATGAATGCTCATTGAACTCTACAGAGGTTTGTTCAGCGTGTGAAGAAGATCATTCTACAGATAAGTGCCCTTCCTTGCCCATAATTAAATTTGGATACCAAGGGGCCGAAGGAGTCACTCAATAGATCTATTACATAAAACAATGGAGGTTGCATTGACCTAGACCATACTAGCAGGGGATGCAAGGGACATCTCAGGCATACTACAACCCCAACCAAGTCACCTCCATACCTTCTTGGGGTCCCACTACTCATCCTTCCTAGTCCACGCCTCCTCCTTGGTCCTTCACATCTCAATATCATGTCCAACCAGCTGCCCATTCATTTCAATCCTATGCTCAACGACAATCTCAGTGGAATGCATCTCATCAGGGGTGGAGGCCCCAACACAACTCCCTTCCCACTCTTTTGCCTCCAGTACCTGCCCAACCACAACCGTTACCTTCTGCTCCACCACCTACCCAACCACAACTGTTACCTTCTGCTCCACCAAAGCAACCCCAAATGTCTGCCCAGCCAAATCCGAACCTGAACAACAGATAGGCTCAGTAAGTGTATAGTGGGGAACCATCATGCCCAACTTATGTTATGGAGATTCAAGAAATTAACTTGTGACCCGGGAAAGTTCTCCCAGATAGCCAGCCTCCACCCAGGGAGGTTGAGGAAGATAAAGAGGAAAATGAACCTAAAGAAAATCCACCCTTTCCTGAGAGACTATCCATGAAAATCTAGCCTACCCTAGAAGAGACTGAACTCTTGGGAGAATTGAAACATTTATGTGTGAAGATACCAATTCTCCAAGCCATAAAATATGTGCCTATCTACAATAGGTTGATCAAAGAGAAGTGCTTTAGGCATCCAGGAAGGCACAAGAGAGATTCCCCAACCATCAATGTCATAGGACAACTATCTGACCTGATGTTTGGGTAGATAATCTATCCAAAATATCTGGACCTTGGAAGCCCAGTAGTTGATGTCCACATCAATGGCACAATGGTCCCACATACCTTGATTGATCTGGGAGTTGCCATTAATTTGATGACAACGGACACAATGCTCAAACTTAACCTCCAAGGCTCCTTGAGGAAGACCATGACAGTGCTGCGGCTAGCAGACCGCTCCATAGTGACCCCTAAGGGAATTGTGGAAGATGTGATGGTCTCCATTGATTCTTGGGAGTACCCTACTGATTCCTTAGTTCTCCAGCCAAAGGCAAAGCTCACAGGGTATCCTCTCATTCTGGGAAGACCCTGGTTGGCTACAGTCGATGCCTACATCAGCTGCCAAGCTGGGAACATGACCATAAAGAACGGGCACATGTCCAAGCAGTTAATCCTATATCCTCTTGCCCAACCCTTGCTAGAACATGATCTACCTCTCTTGTTGGAGAAGGAGGATGAGGATGAAGTTTCTTTTGCACCACTTTGTACATTAGAAATTGCCATGGGGGGAAACTGCAAGATGAGGATGATATGATTGAAAAGTTGATTCAGAATCCACCTCCCAGTGTATCACCATTAGAAGACATAGTAAGAGAAACACAAAACAACCCCTCAACTGATATCTGTGTGGCTGACCCCACTTCTCTCCATGTTAAAAATATAGAGTTCGACCAAGAAAGAACATTGAAAATCAATCCATCCCTATCTACTTCCGAGGAGGAGCTATGTAGCATACTGAGAAAACATCTAGATGCTTTCACCTGGAGTTATAAGGAGATGAAGGGAGTTCACCCTTCAATATGTACTCATCATATATACATCAAGGAAGATTGCAAGCTAGTCAGGTAGCCTCAAAGGAGGATGAACGCAACACTTAAAGATATTGTTAAGGAAGAACTGCAAAAATTGCTTGATGCAGGATTCATCTATCCCATCTCTGACAGTGAATGGGTCTCTCCTTTGGTGCTAGTGCCAAAGAAAAATGGTAAGTGGAGAATCTGTCTCGACTATTAGGAATTAAACAAAGCCACTAAAAAGGAACATTTTCCTTTACCTTTCATAAATCAAGTGTTAGACGGTCTGGCAGGGAAAAAGTTTTTCTCCTTCCTAGATGAGTTTAGCGGGTACAATCAAATTCAAATCAGTCCGGAAGACCAAAATAAGACCACTTTCACTTGTCCTTGGGGTACTTTTGCATACCAGGTCCTTCCTTTTGGTTTTTGCAATGCTCCAGTTGTGGAGTACTAAAGAAGGTATGTTTTTGATGATTATTTTAGTATCTTTTCATTGAAACTTACAAACCTTTTGCATCATGAACTAGGAAAATGATAAAGAATTATAATAGACCATGTGAAATTAATATGTAAGATGAAAATGCTGACAATTTTCATTTCCTTATGCAGGAAGGAGGAAAAACGAGAAGTTGCCGCTCCAAAGGAAAGGACAAGGATGAGTTAACCATTGTCCCTTTGACGGGAGATCGAATGCAAACAAGGCAAAGCAAATCAAAGCAAATCAGCCTTGGAAAGGAGGTAGAGATATCAGCTCGGAGCAGGAGAGAAAAGAAATGACTGAGGACTAACGGTTCGGTGAATCCCTCAGGATCCTTGATCCTGAGGGATCACTGTTTTATCTATTTCTGCGCTTAGATATCTCCACCGTCACCCTTATAAAAGGGGTAGCATTGTTAGCTTGGGAGAGAGTTAGAGACAGTTATGCTTTTATGTAATTTCATTTAAAGATAAAAACTTTGATCATCGAGTCTCGTTAAGAACTGGTTTATTGTAATTATGTTCTATGCATTAATACAAACTTGGTTACTATTTCATCTCTGAGTCTGGAATAACTTCAAGCGGTGTACCCCTGGAGGCTAATGGCCCAGCCCTGGAGGACACTTGCTCCTGTATTATTACGTTTGGTTTATGTGTGGTTTTCTTATCGACGTCATTTGGTAATCTGGTTTGTTTTATAAGTTTACATCACATGCTTTGTTACGTTTAATGCATTAAGGCTTCTAGAGACAGAACAATTGTATTGACTCTACATCATATTGTTGTTCTTTTAGGAGTTGATATAATACTGCTAGTCTTTATAGAATACTGTTACTGTTCCATTACAGAGCCTTTGTGCTGTATACTTGTTCATTAACGTTACAGAATTCATTTTGGAAGTTATGTTCTTTGCGACTATTGGATTTATGAACAACGCTGTTCTATTTTGAATTGCAGTGGTATTCTTTCTAACTGAGATCGATACTTGGATCAGATTACTATTTAAGTGTGCTATGTGTGTATATGGTTTTCAAGCGCTATTCCATAATTTATCAGTAATCAGTGTTGTTCCATTGGTGTGTGTTATTTAATCTGCCCTTAAGAGTGAAAGATTCTCGTGCGATTCCTGTAGATTACGATTAATGCATTGGATCTAATAAATTAAGGTTGTTACTGCTTGTGAGACTTAGTTGCTGTTCTATTTCTTAGATGCTGTTCCATTTCAGATTTGCTGTTCCATTTTAGATTTGTTGTTCGATTTCTTAATTGTTGTCCCATTTCTTATCTACCGTTTCATTTATTGGTGTTGGTGTGAAAGAACGATCTTAAGCTATAGTGAGCATTGGCACCTACTGTCCAGCTCCCAGATCCACGATCTGTTCTCTGATTTCCTTTTCCATCAGTTTCCAAAGGGATGGGTTATTGCTACCGAACCCTTGACTGATAGGTTGCTTAGTATTTTGAATGTGTGATTTAATCTTTTGAAGTGGTTAAGCTGTAGACAATCATCCATTTAATCTTGTATTTCTGAACACTGTACTATTGGCATTACTCTGACAAATGATAGCCTCAGACTGAGACACTCTTTTAAATAACAAAACGTTCCCGGATTGACATATTAATGTGAGGTAATTAGAGGTGAAAGAGACCCTTTTTATAGCTCTACATTTTGGGGCCGTTGCCCGAGAAAGAGTGTAGCCATTTGTTCTTTTTTTTCAGAGTAGTGTATGAACCTGCTAGCGAAGAATTGGGTCTTAAAAATGGAAGGTAAGAACCTACGTGTGGAGCATGTAAAAGCCCTACTCCTCTGCCTGCTTTCCTATAGATTTGTTGTTGTTTTGATCAAGTAGAATTTAGTAGTTAATTTGAGTGCATGACTAAGCAGAAAAAGCCAGAAAAAGCTAAGGGGTTGCTGACCCTTGGCCGACCAACCTTCATAGATGAAATCTACAAGAAAGCAGAATCTCAGCCCTCAGTAGGACCCAAGAAAGTCATTTCTAAACAGCTTACTAGTTCCCTTCAGGCCACAGGATCACCATCTGTAGCCTTTGTTGAGGTGCATAGTCAAACCGAAGAGCAAGACTTTCAAGAAATTGAAAATTCTACTTCGGAACTATTGCAGGAAGGGAATTTCAGTAATATTTGCGAAGGAGGAGGAGAGACAGGGGAAACTGAGGAACCAAGGTCTCCTATTGGAACAACTCAGCCATTAAACAACTCAGACAAGGGAAGTGCTGCAAAAATCATTGTTGAAGAAACTCAATCTCCTCGGACATCAGGCACTCTCATTATCCCAGATAGAGGAAGTGCTATTAAAATTATTGTTGCTAAAGCCATTCCCTCTCAACCTAGGAATACCCTCTTAGATATCCCAGAAGGTTATTGGCATATATTCGACTCAATGGCTCAAAACCAGCCAAACACCTAAACCTCTACATTACAATATCCCATAGTGGATTCTACAGCAAATGCGCCTATGAAAGCAATCCCTCTTCAACATATCTCTACATTCCATGGTCTTACATCAGAAGATCCAGATGCATTTATATTTGAATTTGATGTACTGTGCAGGGGATATGATTATACCACTGATCCCCAGAAACTGAAACTATTTCCCTCTACCTTAAAAGGGGCAGCTTTAAGATGGTTTATGGGGTTAGGTGGCGGGGTCATAAATAACTAGGATCAAATGAAAGAATCTTTTCTAAAAAAATATCAGGACTATTGCAGGTCTAGAGAACTTAAGGACGAAATATTCCATATGATAGCTAGACCTAATGAAACATTAGAGGAGTATGTGGAATGTTTTCAGTATAATCTTCAAAGATCTCCTTATGCATCACTACCTTTACCTGATAATGTGTTAAAAACAACATTAATAAGGGGCATGAAGGAACAATGTATTGAAACATTAAACATTATGGGAAAAGGAGATATTTATGAAGAAAATTATGCTGACATTATTGATTTATGTATCAGGAGCTCGAGAGGCAACACAAGAGTAAAACCGACAGAACATGATCGGTTTGTAAGAGATAATAAAATTTCGACAGAAAGAGTAACGCGTGTAGAAATTGGAAATTTATTGGAAAATTTTAAAACTGATTTACTAGGGACACTAACTACACAGCTTGATATTATGCATGCCAAACAGAAGCAAATGAAGGCAGAACAAAATTTGGCAATCTTCTGTCCCCGATGCAGGAAAAAGCATAGCCATAAGGAGTGTCCACTGGATGCAGTCCAAACATGCGCCATCTGTACAAAAGATCACCTGACGGAGAGCTGTCCCTCACTCCCTGGATTGAAAGCAGTATATAAGGAAGCAGAAGAAGAGCCAGAATCGATGTATTTGCTCAACCAATGTCGTCAGTGGCAGCCGATACAATCTAGTATGTTTCCAGACCGAACTTCCTCTTTTCAGCCTCCGCAGTATAATGCTCAACAATATAATATGTGGCAAAGTCAATCCCAATTCCCATTTCCAAACTGGTCACCACAGTCATTTCCTTCCTCAAACCCATGGCTGAATCAGGCAAGCCAATCTGGTTGGCCAAATCTTCCTTATACTCCACCATATTGGAAAGGTAACTCATATCCACCACAATGGACTCCCCCTACTTCACAAAGTTCAGCCTGGCAGACAAACTGGCAGAGACCGATGCATCAGCCAGTAGGAACCATTCTGCTCCCTCAACCTACACTACCAGCCTTACAACAAAATCCCCAGTCTAATCTGAGACCGCAACTCCCAGCCCAACCCAACCCCAATCCAAATAATAGACCGGTCCAATCTGTCCAAATCATAGAAACACCAGAAATAGGAGCCGATCTGAGGGAGTGTAATGATCTTCAGTTAAGATCTAGGCGTATTATTGAAACCGAGGGAGATAAGACAGTTCAGGTTGAAGATCAGTTACCCAGAGAACATCTGTCACAAGAAGAGGATGTGAATAAACAACAAACTCATAATCAAGCAACCACATCCTCTCCTCCGTTCCCAGAACGATTAGTCATACCTCGACCTATACAATATCTTGATTTTGACATTCTGGGAGAATTACAAAATTTGTACATAAAAATTCCATTTCTCCAAGCCATTCAAGACATCCCGATATATGCAAAAACTATCAAGGAATTGTGCATAAAGAAACCAAGGAGGAATATAACAAATAATCCAAGAGTCCAATTAGTTGGCACTCTATCTGACTTACTCTCAGGAAAAGAAACACCCATTAAATACGAAGACCCAGGAAATCCAATTGTAACTGTCCAAATTTATGGTCAGACCCTCTCCAATGCCTTAGTTGATCTAGGAGCTGCAATTAATATCTTAACAACCACTACTTGCCAAAAGCTAGGCATTACATATGTAGAACCCACCTCTACCTTGCTAGAATTGGCTGACCGATCTGTGGTTAGGATGGATGGTACACTACATGATGTCATGGTCTCTGTTGATTCCTGGGAATATCCAACCGATTTCCTGATAATAAATCCTAAAACCCGACTTGATGGACATCCATTGATTTTAGGTAGACCTTGGTTTGCCACTGTCGATGCTTATATTGGCTGCTGGAAAGGAAATATGACCATAACCAAAGGACTAAATATCAAGAACTTAGTTCTATATCCTCCAGCGCAGCCAAGTGTCACAATAATCAAAACTAATAAGCACCCTGTATCATACCTTACTGATAACATTAGATCTCCATTAACTATACAAGAGGCACTTGATTTCAAAGACCAAATAGAAGATGATGCCATTAATAATTTCATTAGTCAAACTGAATCCAGATCTTTCACACAGTGTCATATGATAGAAGTAGCATTTGATAATGAACTAGAAGAAGATCCTCTGAAAGATACGCATGATCAAACAATGCCTATTACTTCTGTTGCAAATAGTAAAATTGGGGAAATTGAACCGGGTAAAACCTTAAATATTAATGCCAACCTCACACCTGAGTAAGAAATGAAGCTCATCCATTTGTTAAGGAAATATAAAGAAGCATTTGCATGGGACTACCCTGATATGAAAGGAATTGACCCCCAATTATGTACACACCACATTTATATAGAAAAAGATGCGAGACCTGTTCGTCAACCTCAGAGGAGACTAAATCCTCATCTAAAAGATGTGGTAAAAGCTGAACTTCAAAAACTTTTAGATGTCAATTTTATCTACCCTATCTCTGATAGTAAATGGGTCTCTCCGCTTGTGGTGGTACCAAAAAAGAATGGGAAATGGAGAATCTGTGTGGACTACAGAGAGCTAAATAAAGCAACACAAAAAGACCACTTCCCTCTCCCATTCATCGACCAAGTATTAGACACTTTGGCAGGAAATAAATTCTTCTCTTTCCTGGATGGCTTTAGTGGATATAATCAGATTCAGGTTGCCCCTGAGGATCAAGACAAAACTACTTTTACTTGTCCTTAGGGAACATTTTCCTACCGAGTTCTACCTTTTGGCTTATGCAATGCTCCTGCCACATTCCAAAGGGCTATCCTTAGCATTTTTTCAGATTTAATAAATGAAGGACTTGAAGTATACATGGATGACTTTACACCATACGGAGATGATTTCGGTCTAGCATTAGATACCCTAGAAAAAGTCCTATGCTGCATTGCTACCAGGCAAGTTTAAGCCATGAAAAATGCTATATGATGATGACTAAAGGACTTATCCTAGGACATTATATTTCAGCAGCTGGCATTCAGGTAGACCTAGCCAAAATCCAAATAATTTTGCTTATTCCCACTCCTACCACTCAAACGGAGGTATGCAGTTTTCTTGGATTTTCTAATTATTATAGGAGATTTATAGAACATTATTCGCACATTGTTGCACCTCTGTATGCACTAACTGGTAACGTTGATTTTCTTTGGACAGAAAAATGTGAACGTGCTTTCAAGGATCTGAAGAAGCTTGTGTCCACAGCCCCAGTCCTTCGAGGACCAAATTGGGATTTTCCATTTCAGATATCATCTGATGCCTCAAATACAACCATTGGAGCAGTCCTTGGGCAGGAAGAGAATAAAAAACCATATGCAATTTATTACATCAGCAAAAATTTATCCCCTGCTGAATTAAACTATACTGTTACTGAAAAAGAATTTCTAGTTGTAATACATGCTATCAATAAGTTTAGACATTACATTACTAGATATCCTGTTATCTTGTACACAGATCATTCTGCCATAAAATATCTAGCAAATAAGCCTATCACAAATGGCAGAATAACTAGATGGCTGATTTTATTGCAGGAATTTGATATTACAATCAAGGATCGACCTGGCAAAGAAAATCCTGTAGCCGATTTTCTCTTAAGAATTCCAAAGCCAATCGATGCAGCAGTAGTTGAAGACCAATTTCCAGACCAGCATCTGTTTGCTATGGCTGTTCAAACACCCTGGTATGTTGATGTTGCCAATTATCTAGCAGTGGGTAAATTACCGAAGCATCTAACCCTTAATGAGCGGAAACAGATTGTTCAGCGGAGTGCTCGATTTTCTTGGATTAGGGGCTATTTGTTCCATACAAGGGCAGACATGCATATCAAGAGATGCGTTCGAGAAGATGAAATCTTTGACATTTTAAAAGCCTGCCATGACGGACCATGTGGTGGACATTTTGCCAACCATAGAACTGGACATAAAGTGCTGTAGACAGGGTATTATTGGCCCACGATTTTCAAAGATGCAAAGAAATTTGTCCAAGCCTATGATAGTTGCCAGAGAGCAGGATGCCCTGGTCAGTCTGATGAGATGCCTCTGAAACCACAGTTAGTCATCGAACCATTCGAGCGATGGGCTCTTGATTTCGTTGGACCAATTAACCCATCATCAAACCAGAAAACATATATTTTCGTGGCAACAGACTATGTCACCAAGTGGGTTGAAGTAGAGGCATTGCCAAGAGCTACAGAGGAATCTGTCATACAGTTCCTGTTCCATCTATTTGTACGTTATGGCCTTCCAAAAGAAATAATTACAGATGGTGGACCATAGTTTGCTGGGAACAGAATAGCTGCAACACTCAACAACTATCATGTCCAGCATAAAATCACTACTTCATACCACCCACAAGCAAATGGGCAGGTAGAAAGCAACAATAAAATAATAGAAGCAATCCTAATGAAAACCATTGCATCACATAGACGTGATTGGTCTACCAGACTACCTGAAGCACTGTGGGCTTACAGAACAACATGGAGAAGCACCACTGGTTACTCACCTTATCAATTAGTGTTTGGAAAACAACCCATTTTCCCCACAGAATTCGAAATCCAAAGATTACGAACAGCATAGGAAGTTGGCTTAGATCTAACTGAGGCATAGATTAATCGATTACAACAGATCAATGAGATGGATGAAATTAGGCTCTCTGCACTTCAAAATATTGCCCTAATCCAACAACAGCGAGCTAAATGGCATGATGCTCTCATTAAAAATAAAGTCTTCCACGAAGGAGATTGGGCTCTTTCGTATGACTCCAGGTTTCAGGACTTCCTTGGGAAACTCCAGACTCGTTGGTTGGGACCATACGAAATCCAGAAGGTACATGACAATGGGACCCTTACTCTAATCACTATTGACGGTTCTAGATATGCCTTTAAGGCAAATGGCCACCAAGTTCGTCTCTATCTCAAACCACTTACTCGGGAGTCCTTCTGCCAGTAGCTACGCGGAGACTCGGATATGGAGATTTTGGGGGAGGAAGAGAAGTCTTCATCACCTGTAATTCATTAACGAATTTATTTCTTTTTACAGTTTGTACATAATTTCTTTTCTTGAATCATTTTTGTACATATTTTTGAATCAATGTTTTGCTGCTATTATTTTTGTTGTTCCTTTTTTTCAAAAGAACAGCTTTTTCTTCTGGCTGTTCCTTTTTCAAAAGAGCAACCCCCTTTGGATCAGCCGTCATTTTGTTGTAATTTGGTTTTTTATCTTTGTGTTTTGCTGTTCCTTTTCCAAAGGAACAACATTTTCGATTTTTGCTGTTCCTTTTCCAAAGGAACAACATTTTCGATTTTTGTTGTTCCTTTTCCAAAGGAACGACATTTTTTCTTGTTTTGCTGTTCCTTTTCCAAAGGAACAACATTTTCGATTTCTGTTGTTCCTTTTCCAAAGGAACGAAATTTTTGCTTGTTTTGGAAGGAACAACATTTTCGATTTCTGCTGTTCCTTTTCCAAAGGAATGACATTTTTGCTTGTTTTGCTGTTCCTTTTACAAAGGAATAGCATCTTCGATTTCTGCTATTCCTTTTTCAAAGGAATGGCATTTCTGTGTGTTTCTGCTATTCCTTTTTCAAAGGAACCGCATTGGTATGTTCTGTTGTTCCTTTTCAAAAGGAACAGCGTTTTCGATTTCTACTATTCCTTTTCCAAAGGAACGACACCTGTGTGTTCTGCTGTTTCTTTTCCAAAGGAATAGCGCTTTCCATCGTTGCTATTCCTTTTTCAAAGGAATGGAATTTGCATTTTCTATTGTTTCTTTTCCAAAGGAACATCATTTGTGCTCTTCTATTGTCCCTTGCATGCTTTTGCTCTCCTTGAGAAACAACTTGTCCCTTTTGCTGTTCTAAATTGAGGATGCTTATTGCTCCTGTTCTATCCAGTCTTTTAGAATACAGCTATGCACTTATGTAATGTATACAAAATCACAACATACTGGAATCAATCAATCATAAATCGCTATTTTTATAAGAAATTGCTCTGAATTGGTAAGAGGACAGAAGGAAGGACACGCTTATTTATCATCTTTTGCTGTCATTGTTCTACTAATTCTGCTCTGATTGGTTATCTTTATCATGATGATCCCTTTTAATCCTCTTTGATTATTATTTAGGAATAATAGCAAAAGGTTTATATCTTCCTATTGAGATGTTAAGACTTCTTCCACCATTCCTACTCTTAAGGAGTGTTGAACCACCCTTTGTGTATAAATAAGGGAAAGTAATTTATGAAAAACAAAGAAAAAAGAGCAAACATGACTTATAAGTTGTCAAATGCAGGATAGGGGGTCTCATCAAGAGCCAGCCTACCATGATCATAAGGACGAAAGCGAAGTGGCATTCCCACTATGGCCACCACACCACGGATATGGTCCAAAAGGTATATCAAATAAACAATCCTTGGAACAGGAGGTCTCATCATGAGCCGGCCTGCCCACTTTTCGCTCCTTCCACGTGAATGGCATTATGGTTAACTAGTCACCAAGCTGGCATAATGGCCTGTTAGGTACCTATACCAATAGGTTTCATATTTCATGATTGGCAAAGAAAGTTCCAAATATGCTCTGCTTTGGTGATGCAAAGATCCCATATTTCCAAGAGAAGACAATGTGTGTACATAGCTTGATGTTGACTCAATTTTGATGGATGGTCCAACAGCCTAATCTGGATCATGCCATGTTTCAATTTTCTGTTGTAGAATAGAGAAAGAAGTCTGTCCAAACTGTTTAATCTTGGCAGACCAATAGTTAGGTAGAGAATAAAGGTTCCCAACTGCTTAATCTAGGGCCTTGGAAGCAATAAGGGTAGTTCTAGATAGAAAATCAAAAGAAAAAGCCAAAGGAAAAGAAAAGGCACATGAGGGTCTGCAAGTCTAAGTGCACCCTCCATGAAGAAACAAAAAATGCTAGGCAAGTAGATGGGTAGGTAGATGGGGTTGCAGAAATGTCATTCCTTTCAATTGAATTTTGTTGGTCTAACATAAAGGAAGCATCAATGGATAGAGAAGCTCCTCTTCTCTATCATTTGCAGCAACACAAAGAAGCATGTCTAACTTCCTAATTTCCCCCCTTCACATTCATTGCTAACATCCCATTACCAGCCATGTTCATGAAAGTAACCAAGGTCTTGTGTTGGTTCTTGTTTCTTTAAGAGCCACATTTCCTGTCTAAAATTATTTTCATTTTGATCTACTTCCTAAACTAGGTTGATTTCATATAAACTTAGTGTTATCCCTTCTCATCCACCTATTCCACTCATATTAACCCCTAACCTCTTACTATTTAACTCCCTATACCCCTTGTTCCCCTTATTACTATGTAAATTATACAAAAAACCCAAAAAATTACATATCCCCTTCCCCGGGCATTATAGCTCTATGGATGGTTTCCAATGATTTAAGTGCTAAACCATTGAGCGTGACCCACAGAGCACCAAAAATTAATCCAGGGATTAATCCAAGATCAGCTTGGATTAATAACCTTAATCCGGCTTTGTTAATAAACCTTTGCTTAATTCATTTTTCCCGTAACACAGTTTGAAAACCCAATTTTATAATGTTTCCGCTGGGCGCGTATTTTAAAAAAAATAATGTTATTTTATTCCTCGCCCGCTGTCGTATCACCCTGGCAAATTGATGACCCGTCAACCGTTGGATCTGGGCTTTCCCATCCGACGGCCCACATCCATATCAGGTCAGTCCCAATGACCGTAGGTTACCTCCTGAGAAACTGTCAGAGGGTGACGTCAGGCCTCTGCCACGCATCGCCCCCACCTGTTCTCAGGTCGCCCTCTGACAATACTGCTTCCGTATCCAGAGCGGTCCGAGAAAATCCACTTACCGCTTACGGTTTTCTGCTGACCCACGTCACGTCCTCGTCACCGCCAGTCATGCCTGCATCATGCCACTCGGCGCCGCATCATCGCCCGGCCCGCCACTGTTCCGACTTGTCCCGCCACCTCACCATCCCCGTGGACAACTCACAACTTGCCACGTCACCCTTCTGTACCCGACCCCACCTGATGATGTCATGCTGACGTCATCCAAAAAAAGCGCCAATGACCCAAAAGTCCATATTTTCACTGAAAATCGTGTTTTTATCACTTTTGCTAAAATAACCATTTCTCTGCTCTGCATGCCTATCACGACCATTATCCGCCAACCTGCTGAAATCGACACAGAAACCGTTGGCGCATCCAGTCCACCTGCATTCGTAACCATTGTCGGCAATCGAAGAGGTATTTATCGAAATCATTCCCCCGCACCTGGTTTTGTCCATAATTGTCCAAAGATAGCTTAAAAAGAGTGAGAAAACACTGTATTCACCAGTCAGTCCCCGGTGCCAGTGCTTATTTCCAACTGTTGGGTTGGAGTTCCTCTGCAGAACCTGCAACTAGCAAAATTTACCTAAATTTACAGTTAGTTCGCGCATTCGTGAACTTAAGACCCGAGCTGCTGTAATTCATCGTGAAGAGAGTTTTTTCAGGCCTGGCATTTGCTCTATCAGTCCTCTGTGTAGTATTTCAATTGCTGTCACTGCCATTTACCCTCTGTTCCTTTGCAATTCACCTCTCTGTTCCAGAGATACCCCTCTGTGTTGCTCTGTTTAGTAACACCAGTTCTAGTACAAGTCGTAGTACTACTTAACCATGGAAACACTAGTAGCTCTGAATATTCAACCTATAAATGCCCCACAAAGGGAGTTAGAATGGAAGGCTTTGGGGGATATGGATTATCAGATGATAGACTTGTTCTCAATAAATTCTAAGTTTAATATTCATATGCTAAATGAATTGAAAGCTCAACACCTCAGTGGAGCTGATATTTTAGGGATTTGGGACTCCAACTTGCCCATTTATAACCTCCCTCAAGTCAATGTCCTTCCAGACCTGATCCATAGATGTCGTGAGAACTATGATCCCTGTCAAAGAGCTGTCCTCAGTACATCAGGTGCAGTCTTGTTCCATATCGCCCCTGAGGCCATAAATCAAATGCTCAACTTTCATTCTGCAAGACCATTGACTCCTCTCTCCATGATGGACTTATTAAAGAAGGGGGGTAGGCTGTCGAGTGCTCAGGTCATCAAGATTAATCAGTTATTTATTCAGCCGAGCTCTGAAGCTCTGAGAACACTTCCTATTGGACATCCATATCTAAATGACTTGGGGAGGATGCTGGTGGATTTGATCAGCTATGTCCTAGGGTACAAGGGAGTTGAGGATGTTGATGACACTATAATGGCCATGCTGTCCATATTTTCTCCTGGAAAGCCTCCTGCTGTGCACTATGACTATGCTAAGTATATTGCAAACAAGATTCATGACCAACTGATGAATCTAGAAAGGGAAAAGGTGTTCAGATACACCTCATACATCTACCATTTGTTCCTATTTTATCAACCAGACAGTTTCCCTATTCCTCTCAAGAAACTTGATGCTCAGGGAAATCCAAGGTCTGTAGTATTTTGGACCTCAGTTTTTCACTGCACCTCCTGTTCACCATACACATACTATGAATTCATAGACCTGTTCATTCATCCAGCTATGACTTGCTATTTGGTGTCCCTCCTCCAAGATTGACTGATGAGATGCAAAGAATACTCCATCTCTCAAAAGCATACAACATTGGTGATTGGTACTTTTACCAACACCATACAGTAATAAGAATATATGGCTGTGAGTTGGATCTTTATAGGCTGCCAAGATATGTCCCAATGAGACTATTTGCCTTGGAGTATTTCAGACAGTTTGGAAATGCAGACCAGGTCCATTTCCACAGCAAAAACAAGAAGGTGCAACTAAAGGTCAGGAACCAGCTAGGCCCATTTCTTTACAACCAAAGGGAGGAGGGATGGAAGGAAGTAGATAGGATCTTAGAGGGCCTTAAATTAGAAACTAGTTTCCGCTGGATACCTTATGACCCTAATCATTTCATTTCTCTAAGGAGGGTAAAATATAAATTGGGTGGCTATGCTCACATCAGATTGCCTCACATTGAGAAATATGCCAATTTATTAAGTTGGGAAGAGGGCACTCTAGAAGAGCCAATGACTAGAGAGAAAATGCTACAAAGAGAAGCAAAAAATATTGAGAAAGAAGCTGACTTGGAAACTTGTGGGCAGGTTTCCTCTTCATACCAAAGGCAGCTTGGAGCAGCTGCATCATCATCGACAGCACATCAGCAAGCAGCCAAGGCTACTTATCAGGCTCCCAGCAAAGGCAAAGAGAAGCAGATGGAGCAGGAATAGCCACCTCCTATGGCAGAAAAGCAAGTAGAAAAGCAGGTAGAACAACAAAAAGAAGGGCAGCCAATACAACAGCAAGAACAAACAGCTGAAGCCCCAATATCCACTGAGCAACATGCTCAAGACAATGTGCCCCCTAGGCAAGAAAAGACAGTGGAGGCCTCAGTGCTACAAACTCCACAAAAAGAAGAAAAGGGAAAGAAGAGGGATAGAGAGCTGGAGACTCCCCTCACCACATCCACAAATCAAGGGGAGAAAAGGCACAGAATGAATCCCCTCTCTGAGGAGGAAATGCCTATTGGACAATCATTGGGCATGGGCCCACCAAGTATGGAGGTATCTGCAAGTTCCTTTCAGCAGGAACAAGAAATAACAGTGGAGGAGAAGTCAGCTCCTCAAGCCAGCAACGGAGAGCTGAAACAGGCATCAAACAACAGTTTATTGAGATCAAAAAGAAGAATGAGCCACTTAGAATACAGTTGTACAATCACTTATTGAAAATGGCTCCTACAAACCAGCAGAGGTTGATGTCTGCATATGATGTAGAAGAGGGCAAAATGATAATGAGTCATTTCATGCCAACCATGCTGCGGCCACAGTCAGCTGCAGACTAAATAAGGACCAACCTTGAGGTCCTTGCAAAAGTCATCCACCCTATGGATCAGATTGAATTGCACAAGCAAACGGGTGAGATGGTATATGCCACTCTTGCAGACAAAACTTTGGTTAATTATAGGTTGGAAAATAGCCTAAATAATACAGCTGCCCAACTTGAGTTGGAGAAAGCATCCTCACAGGCAAAGGACAACCGAATCAAAGCATTGGAGGATATCATCATAGAACTTGGGCATGATCCCAAGGACACCAAGGCTATACAAGCGCTGCTGAAACTAAGAGATGCAGATATGGCAGCACTAAGAAAAATGGTTAAGATCCCAGCAACTCTTCACCCACAGACAGAAGAGGTTGCCCAGCTGAGGCATGACCAAGATGCAGCAAGCATGTTGATATCATTATACAAACAGCTGATCCAGACAGAAGAAAAATTGGGAGAATCAGAGGCTGCACTGCAGGCAGCCCTACAACAAAAGGAGGTAGGCCAAACATCTCAGCCTCCTCCACAAATAATCAACCTTGAGGAACCCCGTCAAACTAGTGCTCCTCCTACAGAACAGACAGCTCAGACAGCGCCATCTACATCAGCACCAGCACCAACAACAGAGCAGGCTCCAAGCCTTGACATGCAGAAGCTGAAGAATGAAATCCAGGCCTTAGAAGCCCAAATGGCAGAGCTAAACGAAGCCAGAGAAAATTTAGCTAAGCTGAATGAAAAGTATGACAAATCCAAGAAAAATGTAGCAGAAAAAGGAAGGGAAATAAAGGCCCTTAAGGAGAAGATAAAGGAGCTGGAGAAGGAGCTCACCCTTGACAAAGTGGTGGCTGAGCTCAAGACAGTTTTATGGGCCAACATTGGCCAATCAATCACAGATCAATGGAAGTACATTGAGACTATTCATGAGCAAATGGAGCTCATAGGCAAAGCACACAGAGAGGTCCAGAGAGCAAGGGCATCTCTAGGCAACATGCCTGAGGTAGCCAATAGAATGATTAACGTGGTCAATAACCGTACAGGTCCTCAGCTGGCAGCAATGGGAATTCCCAACAAGACTGAAACCATCTTGCTGATAAAGAGGGTCCTTACATTGAGAAGCCTGGTACAAACACTGGAAAGAAGAAGCCAGGACATGCAAACAGAGGTAAACAAGTTTATGGATAAGTTTAAAGCATTACAAGGCAGAGGTCTTCTGTCTTACTGAACAGCGCAGGGAGGCTACTTTCACATGAGAACTATGCAAAAAGGGTCAATACATTTGCTACCAATCAGATCACTGTAAGACCAAGCACCTCAGAAGAAACAGGGCCAACATCTGGGCAAAGTCTCTATGACAGAGTAGAGAACTTATTTTTCATTATGAATGAGATCAAACATTTGTTTGAAGTGCCTCCAAACTTCTACAAATATACAGAGGCGGATGAGACCTTGGATGCAATTTTGAGACATCAATTGCCCACACAGGAATGGTGGACCAAAATGATACAGTTGATACTGTAATCAAGAGCCTTTCATCAAGTTTTTTCATAAAAAAACATAAGTCATCATGTTCAGGAAATGTGATACATTCAGTATGACTGGAGAAAAATGGACTGAGCCAACTCAGCAGAAAGATTCGGCCACTAAAGCAACACTGACAGTTACAGATGACAGGGCCGAGAAAGCTACAGTATGACAAAGCCATAAAGACACATCATTCAGCATTAATACAGAACGCTCAACCGACTCAGTGGACTCCAAAGGTCAAAAAGGCTTCTGACAGAATTAAAGAGCATTCATTTTGTATTTAGAGCAGTAATAACTTCCTTATCTGCTATTCTGTAAAGTTGGTGAACGTATTTATGTCTCAAGTGACTCAGCGGTGCAGATATTTTGTATCACCGATTGTATATATTCCCCCTCGCCGAAGTAGCAGGGGTTGTTGTTGATTTTCTTTTCTATAGATCTTATGCTGTAAATGTTCAGAGCATTAATACAAAGGATGATGGAATTTCCAAAGTTCTGTGTTGTCTGAGGCGTTGTGTGTGTTTGTTGAATGCTACAGGATTCCTGCGTATTTCATGGCACAATAAGTTTCCTTTAAACTCTTCGTTATGTATTTTAATTATTTCTTCATAATCCACTCATGTTCTATGTTTCATAGTTAATGGCAAAGAAAAAGAATAGTTTCAGGACTTATTCACAGAATACCCTGACCTCAATCTATGCTATTATAAATGTTTTCTTCAGTTATAGTATAAGGTGTAATTCTTAATTGCTGCACTTACAAACTTTATCTTTCACAGTGGTTATTGTTCAGGAATTTGAATCTGCTCCTGTGCAATATATCTCTTTCTTACACCCCAGCTTAGTGGACAACTCTTAACTGCTTTCCACTGGTTAAGCATACTTCACCGTCACAATTTCAAGTTTGTTTCATGAAATATCTAAATGGCCCTGCAGTTTCAACCAATCTCACTTAACATTTTCTAACAACTTGTAACTATAGACTCCATTGCCCAATGGACTAAAAACTGTCTGAAGATTTCCACCTTAGGTACTGAAAGACATCACTCGACCAAAACATTAAAAAAAACTGAACTCATAACTAGCCTAAAATCTTCACAAAACAGAGATAAATTTTAAAGAGAGAGCCCTCTCTGATTGCAGTTTGGCTAGAAACTGTAATCCAAAGATTAGTTAGTGGTTACCCCGGCCGTATTCCCTTGGGAGTCAAAGGGAACAACCTGGGTGTTAACATAATTGGCGACTCCACTGGGGACTGAGCATATTTTTCAACTGTTGTCTGTCTTTAGACAGTGGTTCTAAAAATAGCTTGAGCAGTCCCTTGAAATAGTTCTAAAAAATATCGTAAAATACCAAAAAGAAGTTCAGAAGCTGGCTCCTAAAAGGAAGACTAGGCACACCAGGTCAAATCCTGACCCAAATCCTCCTCCTGTTTTCGAAAACCCCAATTTGATCCAAAAAAATCATAAGAGCCAAAAGGAACTAGAGAAATCTCCTGAATCTAGCCCTGAGGCAGTTCAGCACACCTTTATTCCCACCCCTTCTAAGCCAACTTTTCACCTCCATACAACTCATTCCTCCCCCTCTTCATCATCCACTTCACAAAACATATTGTCAACACCTAACACACAAACTGCTATCGTTGTCCCTGTTGTTCCAATTGTCCCACATATCCCACCAAATATGGCTAATCGTTATGCACCCCTCCAGCTGCCAAACAATCCTAGGGCCATGCCTCAGGATTACCAAGGCAAAATCACTTATTTTGATGGAACCTGTACATACACTGCCTTACAGCATACTAAGAAAATGCAAGATTACTTCGAAAACTATGAGATAGATGATGATGATGTGAGAATGAACATTTTTGTACAAAGTCTGACAGGTGAAGTAAGAACTTGGTTCAGGGCACTGGCTGCAAACTCTATAGCTAATTCTGGTGCTCTTTACCAGTCCTTTCTAAACAGATGGGAAAAGAAAAAAGACCCTCTACATATTTTATCTGAATATGACACCATAAAGAGAGGTACACAAGAAACTGTCTCGGACTATTGCACTAGATTCAATTCTATCTATAGTGCCATTCCTCAAAACCTTAGGCCTCCAATTGATTTAGCACTAATAAAGTTCCCTGATGGGTTTGATGCTGATATGGCATATCAATTAAGAGAAAGGGCCCCTGCAACTTTGGCAGACATGCAAGACATAGCAGTAAGTGTAGAGGCAAATCTGATTGCCAAGAGAAATAGGGCCAGAACTGAAAGAAGAACTACCTTTAAGGAAGAACCTTCAGCATTTGAGCAGAAGTTAGATGCAATCATCAAAGGCATGGATAGACTTGGGGACAGAGTGGAGACCATAGAAAGAAAGGCATCATGGGAAGGGAAAACAAGCAATGTAAGAAACCAAAACTTTAGAAAGAATCAAAATCCCAATGTCAGAAGAACTGATCCTGACCAACATGTCAGACCCCCTTTCCAAGAGAATTATGCTGAGGCTTCCACATCTAGTGAGCCCAATGATGATCCTCACATCAACCTAATGGGTCTGGACAGTGGGAATCAAGTCTTTTTAACACAAGAAGATCATAAGGATGATGATATCAAGCAGTTCCAAACCAAATCAGGTGAGTCATTTGATTTCAAACAAGGCTATGATACAGCTGTTTTTGAAGTTCATAAGCAATATAAATTGAGAAGTAAAACAATAAATGTGACACAGCCTGACAAAACAAAGGAAACCCCACAACCTTAGAAGGCTATTGTCACAGAGCCAATTGACAAAACTGATCCAATTACAAAAGAAGTAATAGTGGAAGAAATAACTGAAGCATCCCCCTCAAATCAACAGCCAGTGGCTACATCATCCTTGCAGCATAATCCCAGCAATATTTCTCAAAAGTTGAGTAAAAAGGACAAACCCCAAGATCAAAATGAGAATCAAGAACAAAGCTCTAAGGAGTCCATTGAAAGGGAAAAGATTATTAACCAGAACACTAAGACCCAATCTGAAAAACCTTTTGATTTGGAAGCTGAAATTGGAAAATTGAAAATAGCCATTCCTCTCTCAGAGTTGGCCAAACATAACATCTATAAACAACAAATCAAGAGATCCCTTCAACTTACTCATAACAAAGATGATGTTAATGTGTTGGATGATACTCCAGAACTACTCTTCGGCCCAGAGGTTGATGGAAAGACAACAGTTACAGGAATCTTACCTTTTTATGTCAGCCTGCATGTTCATGATAAGATATTACACAATGCAATGTTTGACTCAGGTGCTTCCCACAACCTGATGCCCAAATCAGTCATGGAAAGATTAAATCTAGATATTACAAGACCATATAAGGACCTATTTTCATTTGACTCCAGCCAAGTTAAGTGTTTAGGTCTCATAAAGGATCTCTGTGTCACTTGTCCAATACCCGAATAAGACAATCCTGATGGATGTTGTAGTTGTTGATATCCCACCTAAGTATGGAATGCTGTTATCAAGATCATGGGGGGCTAAACTTCAAAGTTCTCTTCAATTAGACATGTCCTATGCCACCATATCTGTCTTTGGGCAACCAAAGAGACTATATAGAGAAACACTCATGAAATACATGGTAAGCAGCGAAGAAAAACCTCAAAACTTTCCCATATATGCTGTCCATTCTGACATAGACTCCTATATTCTCTTCAATGATAATACAGGTTATACAAATGATGATAAAACTAAAACACTCAAACAAGATCAGGATATAAATGAACAAACTACTGCTCTAGAAATAATGATTGAGCAATCAATAAACAAAATTGTTCAAGAAGAAAAACCAAGTGTAAGCCAAGATCTCAAGTTGTTGATGCCAAGCCCCATAGTGGTTGACAATTCCTCCCTTGGCCAAGAAATCCTATGGTTCCTTGAATTTGATGGGTCAGTCAACAAATTAGGGGCAGGAGAAGGGGTTTGGATACATAACAAACAAAACAGTCATGCAGAAGGTCGAGCCTATAGACTAAATTTCAGATGCACCAACAATATGGCAGAATATGAAGCTCTTTTACTAGGCCTCAAACTGGTAAAATCATTTAAGGCCACAAAAATTTCGATTATGGGAGATTCAGACCTAATCATCCAACAAGTGAAGGGGAATTTTGTCACTAATGACAAAAGACTGAGATCTTATAGGTCTGCTGCTGTTGAAATACTAAATTCCTTCACTGAATTTCAAATTATCAAAATTTCTAGAACCCATAATCTCCATGCTCATAGTTTGGCCACATTTGCAAGCACATGTAAACTACCTTTTGAACCCAAGCATTGCTTTACAGCTGAAATTAAACACAGGCCTTCTGTCCCAAACAATGTCAAGGACTGGCAAGTGTTTGATTATGATACACAAATAAATAATTTCTTGACTTTGCAGCAAGAGTTTTCAGGACTAAACATTGATGCAGAGGCTGTAAGTGAGTCACAAACAATATGTGAACAGGACCAAATAGCAGTATCACCCAAAACAGCTAACCAAATGCTACATCCAACAATTTTTAACAAAGACAACATACAAGAAATTCAACAAATCAGTTGTGAAGAAGTAGCTGATGCTGAAGCTGAAGTGATACAATTGAAAGACAATTTCCTTTCAACAGGCCTAACTCCATTGGAGGATATTTTTGACTCAAATGATGTCCCTAGAAAACCAAAAATGCAGCCCCTTAATTCTGCCATTGAAGAATGCAACATTGGAACTATTGAAAAACCCAAGATAATAAAATTGTCTGCATGCCTACCTCCTGATCAGAAGCCTAAATACATTGACCTCTTCAAAGAGTTTCAAGATGTCTTTGCATGGAGTTATGAGGATTTAAAATCCTATGACACCTATGTTATCCAACACACCATCCCTCTCAAGCCTAATCAGAAGCCATTTAAGCAAAAATTGAGAAGGATCAATCCTATGCTTCTCCCTTCAATTGAGAAAGAGGTACAAAAAATGTTTAAAGCTGGTATCATAGCACCTATCAGGTTTTCAGACTGGATTTCAAATTTGGTGCCCACTAGAAAGAAAACTGGTGAGATAAGACTTTGTGTTGATCTAAGGAATTTGAACCAAGTATCCCTCAAGGATATTATCCCTTACCTAAGATGGATCACATTCTCCAAAGAGTGGTAGGGGCTTCAAGGATTTCATTACTTGATGGATTCTCAGGCTTCAATCAGATCCTAGTCCACCCTGATGATCAGGATAAAACAACATTCACAACCCCATGGGGAACCTTCAAATATGTAAAAATGCCTTTTGGATTGAAAAATGCAGGGGCTACATTTCAAAGAGCAATGGATATTTCTTTTGCCAAAGAGATTCATGACTTCCTTGTTATTTATTTAGATGACCTCACACCTTTCTCAAAATCTAACCAAGAACACCTGAAGCACTTGAGACAGATATTCTTAACATGTAGGAAATACGGAATTTCCTTGAATCCCAAGAAGTCTCTATTTGGTTTGGAAGAAGGTAAGCTGTTAGGTCATATCATTTCAAAGGATGGCATTAGAATTGACCCAGACAGGATACAAGCTATCTTACAAATGCCCCACCCAAGAAACATCAAAGAATTACAAGATTTCTTGGGAAAGATTAACTTCTTAAGGAGATTTATCCCAAACTTAGCAGAGTTGATCAGATTACTAAATAACATGCTAAAGAAGGATTCAAAAGTGAAATGGACAGTAGAATCAAATCAAGCTTTTGAAGGCATAAAATTGGCCCTTACCCAAACACCAGTCCTAACAAATCCTCAATTTGACAGAGAATTTATCATTTTCTCCTTTGCCTCCCAGCATACCATTGCTGCTGTCTTATTACAGAAAGATGACCAGGGAAATGAAAAACCCGTTGCTTTCTTTAGTAGAGATCTTAGAGATGCACCCCTAAAATATCAGATCATGGAGAAGCAAGCTTATGCTTTGGTCAAAGCCATTAAAGACTTTAGGATTTACATCCTATACTCCCATGTTATAGCTTATGTGCCAAGTCCCATTGTGAAAGACATAATCACTCAAGAAAACTTAGAGGGCAGAAGAGGCAAATGGATTGCCAACATCTTGGAATTTGATATTGAAATAAAACCTACAAAACTGATAAAAGGGCAAGGTTTGGCCAAACTAATGACAGAAGCAAACTTTCAAGCCTTAGACATTAACCAAATGGACAATGAATCGAAGCTGGCGACTCCAAAGATCAATGTAGCCTTTGAACAATCCTCCTGGTATTCTGATATATGTTATGTATTACAAAACCTGTGTGCTCCCCCAGGATTATCCAGAACTAAATGTAGGTTCCTAAAAATGAAAGCTTCAATATTTTGTGTCATGGATGGTAATTTGCTTTGGAAAAACCATGACGGTATATTGTTAAACTGCTTGATTGAGAATGAGACTAACAATGTCATGAAAGAATTTCATGCAGGTGATTGTGGTGGACACTTGTACTGGAAGTCCACTGTGGATAAGATATTGAGGGTAGGTTATTATTGGCCCACTGTTTTCTCTGATGTCAAAAAATTTACTACTTCATGTCATAAACGCCAAGTGTTTGAGGGAAAGAGAAAGTTACTGCCACTTCCTTTAAGGCCTATTGCAACAGAGAGACCTTTTCAACAATGGGGCTTGGATTTCATTGGGGAAATTCACCCCTCATCTTCAGGCCAACATAGATGGATTCTAACAGCTACAGACTACTTTACTAAATGGATTGAAGCTGCTCCATGTAGACAAGCCAATGATTCCACTATCATTCAGTTCCTTGAGACCAATATTCTTTCTAGGTTTGGTTGTCCTGACAAGATCATAACAGACAATGCTGTTGCTTTCAGATCCAAGAAGATGGTGAATTTTTGTCACAAATTCCACATTACTTTGGCCCATTCTACTGCATACTACCCAAAAGGAAATGGCCTAGCTGAATCATCAAATAAAAGCCTTGTAAACATCATAAAGAAGATGTTGGAAGAAAATAAGAAGAATTGGCATAAGAAGCTTGTCAATGCCTTATGGGCAGACAGACTAACAACCAAGAGATCTATTGGGGTCAGCCCATATGAGTTAGTCTATGGATTAGAAGCCAAATTTCCTTCATCACTGGGGGTTCCGGTTATGAAACTACTTCAAGAAAGTCAAGCTGAGCCCAATGACATACAAAGAAGGATCAATCAAATAATATGCTTGCAGCAAACTAGAGACCAAGTCTATAACAGAGTTCAAGTTTTACAAGAAAAGTTAAAGAAAGCTTTTGACAGAAGGACTAAGGCTGAAGACTTTAACATTGGTGACAAAGTCCTCAAGTGGGATTCAAGAAGGGAAGATAAAGGAAAACATGGAAAATTTGATTCCCTTTGGAGAGGACCATTTGTTATTCAAGCAGTGCAAGGAAACAATACTTACTTTCTTAAAAGTCTTGATGAGACTGATTTGGATGAAGGTCCTGTGAATGGCAGGATGTTGAAGCACTATTTTGACTACTCTCCATGTATATAGCATGGTTGTTCCCCTGTACATAATTTGTTGTATATAATGTTTTCTTTCAGCATGTGAATAGCTCAGTTTGAAAGGTCTTGCAGAATCAGGAAAAGGATTTAGTTCAGCAAGTTCCACAAATATGACAGATTCCAATTTTGAGATTTCAAGGAAGAAAAACTCCAAGTTTTGGTAAAAAGAAGTCAAAGGGCCAAGGCATTCTGACCTGTTGTTCTTGGTCTTTCAAAAAGAAAAACCATCCCCATGTGGAGCCACTGTTAGGTACCTATACCAATAGGTTTCATATTTCATGATTGGCAAAGAAAGTTCCAAATATGCTCTGCTTTGGTGATGCAAAGATCCCATATTTCCAAGAGAAGACAATGTGTGTACATAGCTTGATGTTGACTCAATTTTGATGGATGGTCCAACAGCCTAATCTGGATCATGCCATGTTTCAATTTTCTGTTGTAGAATGGAGAAAGAAGTCTGTCCAAACTGTTTAATCTTGGTAGACCAATAGTTAGGTAGAGAATAAAGGTTCCCAACTGCTTAATCTAGGGCCTTGGAAGCAATAAGGGTAGTTCTAGATAGAAAATCAAAAGAAAAAGCCAAAGGAAAAGAAAAGGCACATGAGGGTCTGCAAGTCTAAGTGCACCCTCCATGTAGAAACAAAAAATGCTAGGCAAGTAGATCGGTAGGTAGATGGGGTTGCAGAAATGTCATTCCTTTCAATTGAATTTTGTTGGTCTAACATAAAGGAAGCATCAATGGATAGAGAAGCTCCTCTTCTCTATCATTTGCAGCAACACAAAGAAGCATGTCTAACTTCCTAATTCCCCCCCCTCACATTCATTGCTAACATCCCATTACCAGCCATGTTCCTGAAAGTAACCAAGGTCTTGTGTTGGTTCTTGTTTCTTTAAGAGCCACATTTCCTGTCTAAAATTCTTTTCATTTTGATCTACTTCCTAAACTAGGTTGATTTCATATAAACTTAGTGTTATCCCTTCTCATCCACCTATTCCACTCATATTAACCCCTAACCTCTTACTATTTAACTCCCTATACCCCTTGTTCCCCTTATTACTATGTAAATTATACAAAAAACCCAAAAAATTACATATCCCCTTCCCCGGGCATTATAGCTCTATGGATGGTTTCCAATGATTTAAGTGCTAAACCATTGAGCGTGACCCACAGAGCACCAAAAATTAATCCAGGGATTAATCCAAGATCAGCTTGGATTAATAACCTTAATCCGGCTTTGTTAATAAACCTTTGCTTAATTCATTTTGCCCGTAACACAGTTTGAAAACCCATTTTTTATAATGTTTCCGCTGGGCGCGTATTTAAAAAAAATAATGTTATTTTATTCCCCACCCGCTGTCGTATCACCCTGGCAACTTGATGACCCGTCGACCGTTGGATCTGGGCTTTCCCATCTGACGGCCCACATCCATATCGGGTCTGCCCCGATGACCGTAGGTTACCTCCCGAGAAACTGTCAGAGGGTGACGTCAGGCCTCTGCCACGCGTCGCCCCCACATGTTCTCGGGTCACCCTCTGACAATACTACTTCCGTGAGAAAATCCACTTACCGCTTACGGTTTTCTGCTGACCCACGTCACGTCCTCGTCACCGCCAGTCATGCCTATGTCATGCCACTCGGCGCCGCATCATCGCCCGGCCCGCCACTGTTCCGACTTGTCCCGCCACCTCACCATCCCCGTGGACCACTCACAGCTTGCCATGTCACCCTTCCGTACCCGACCCCACCTGATGACGTCATGCTGACGTCATCCAAAAAAAGCGCCAATGACCCAAAAGTCCATATTTTCACCGAAAATCGTGTTTTTATCGCTTTTGCTAAAATAACCATTGCTCTGCTCTGCATGCATATCACGACCGTTATCCGCCAACCTGCTGAAATCGACACAGAAACCGTCGGCGCGTTCAGTCCACCTGCATTCGTAACCATTGCCGGCAATCGAAGAGGTATTTATCGAAATCATTCCCTCGCGCCTGGTTTTGTCCATAATTGTCCAAATATAGCTTAAAAAGAGTGAGAAAACACTGTATTCACCAGTCAGTCCCCGGTGCCAGTGCCTATTTCCAACTGTTGGGTCGGAGTTCCTCTGCAGAACCTGCATTTAGCAAAATTTACCTAAATTTACAGTTAGTTCGCGCATTCGTGAACTTAAGACCCGAGCTGCTCTAATTCATCGTGAAGAGAGTTTTTTCAGGCCTGGCATTTGCTCTATCAGTCCTCTGTGCAATATTTCAATTGCTATCACTGCCATTTACCCTCTGTTCCTTTGCAATTCACCTCTCTATTCCAGAGATACCCCTCTGTTTTGCTCTGTTTAGTAACACCAATTCTAGTACAAGTCATAGTACTACTTAACCATGGAAACACCAGTAGCCCTGAATATTCAACCTCTAAATGCCCCACAAAGGAGGTTAGAATGGAAGGCTCTGGGGGATATGGATTATCAGATGATAGACTTGTTCTCAATAAATTCTAAGTTTAATATTCATATGATAAATGAATTGAAAGCTCAACACCTCAATGGAGCTGATATTTTAGGGATTTGGGACTCCAACTTGCCCATTTATAACCTCCCTCAAGTCAATGTCCTTCCAGACCTGATCCATAGATGTCGTGAGAACTATGATCCCTGTCAAAGTGCTGTCCTCAGTACATCAGGTGCAGTCTTGTTCCATATCACCCCTGGGGCCATAAATCAAATGCTCAACTTTCATTCTGCAAGACCATTGACTCCTCTCTCCAAGATGGACTTATTAAAGAAGGGGGGTTTAGGGTTTAGGGATTAGGGTTTGACTGACCAGTTTCCCTATTCCTCTCAAGAAACTTGATGCTCAGGGAAATCCAAGGTCTGTAGTCTTTTGGACCTCAGTTTTTCACTGCACCTCCCGTTCACCATACACATACTGTGAATTCATAGACCTGTTCATTCATCCAGCTATGACTTTGCTATTTGGTGTCCCTTCTCCAAGATTGACTGATGAGATGCAAAGAATACTCCATCTCTCAAAAGCCTACAGCATTGGTGATTGGTACTTTTACCAACACCATACAATAATCAGAATATATGGCTGTGAGTTGGATCCTTATAGGCTGCCAAGATATGTCCCGATGAGACTATTTGCCTTGGAGTATTTTAGACAGTTTGGAAATGCAGACCAGGTCCATTTCCACAGCAAAAACAAGAAGGTGCAACTAAAGGTCAGGAACCAGCTAGGCCCATTTCTTTACAACCAAAGGGAGGAGGGATGGAAGGAAGCAGATAGGATCCTAGAGGGCCTCAAATTAGAAACTAGTTTCCGCTGGATACCTTATGACCCTAATCATTTCATTTCTCTAAGGAGGGTAAAATATAAATTGGGTGGCTATGCTCACATCAGATTGCCTCACATTGAGAAATATGCCAATTTATTAAGCTGGGTGGTTGAGGGGAAAGTACCCCTAGGGTCCTTTGGGTTAAGACTCTACCAGACTAAAGATTGCTTATTCAAAGAAACACACACACACAACCATTATCTTTACTTTAAGCAAATTCTAATGTTAAGGGTACGTACCTAAGGTCCTACGTTCGAGAAGCCCTTTAGGGTCCAAACCCTTCTTGGAGTTCCCTTCTTCTTCTTTGACCTGTAAGACAAACAAATCAAAGAATACAACAGTACATGGACAAATACTTATGCATAAACCATCTTCATGCTATAAAGTTAGTTATAAAAATCTTTAAGTAACTACTTGCATAAGAATTCAAAACATGAATCTCATAAGCATAAAGAAAGATTGTTTCGGGAACCAAGACGTGTTTCTTTATATAAAGACAAGTAAAGTACATATAATGGAAAGATATCACCTGAAACACCTTTAGCAGGCTCCAAGCAAAGCTTCCTCCCGGATTCGTTCCAGCCTCAAGCCTCCAACAAGAGCTCCTTCCAAGTCTTACTCAATGGTGATATAAAAGATGAATGATCACCAACACACATGGAAACAAGGGTTTCCTACGCAAAATGGGGGAAGTGCAGAATGCACCAAGGACTTCAGACCTGGTCTAAGGGGAAAATCTCAGCATAATAATCTTGCTCTCTTTTCTCTCTCTCTCTGGCCTTCCCTTTGATGTCTTTTTATACCATCTCCAAAGTAGTTTTTTAGTTAGGAGTTGGTTGGGAACAGTTGGGCCACGGGCACTAACAGGTGATCCAGCAGGTAAAACCCGCGATCTCCACCCGAAAAAGAGGAATTTATTATTTTTTTAAGTGTTTTAATACATACAAGTGGGTTGGGTATAACAAACTTGCGTGTACACATGTTTAACTCAGGGCAATGTCGCGTATAGGGAATAAAACACTGTTTTTTAAATTTTAGGACCAGGTCTGGAAGGAGGGGTTGCCCTAGGCCATAAGTGCAGCATCAAAAACCATAAGAGTGAGATTTGGAGCTATAACAGATGCCCCCTAATGTATGAGGTCAGAAGGGGAACATGATGGCCGAAATATATTAAGTAAGTACAAGGAAAGGAACTCTGCCGAAAAACTGAGGAGGACTTCACCAGAATTCAGCCTGCCAAGCCACCGAAAGGAGATCAGAAAGAAACACTGTCTGAGGCGGGCATACCCATGCTCAGGAAAAGTAAAGCATGTCTGCATATCAAGTGCAAGCGGATCCACTAAGTATACAAGTATAAACGACTGGAAAATACATAATGGATCATCTGATCATAGTACATGTCTGAATATCACATATAAGACTGTCAATGATGCTAAAAGAGGAACGGATCACTGATAGCAAAGGCTGATCCCAAAAAGGTACCAACTGAACATGATGGAATAGGATGGTACTACACTGTAAACTCAGGTGCCAGCATATAGAATGTCACCGTGACTGACTGCAACATATAAGGTGGAGTGGTATCAACTAGCAGCAACAGGAGCAACTATCAAGTGAACCAATGAATGCTGATACAACCTGAGGTCTTCACCGACCGCCGTGGTACATTTCTACACCATGGGAATAAATGATCTGAAGTCAACCATGTGAGAAATCGTTTGATTACCGGTCATTGATGTATATCGTTAACAAATGCGAGACTACTCACCAATAATGATAATGAGCGTCAAGGTACCCAGTACAATCTAACAAGTGTAAATAGATGAGTTGAAGTCGAACACCTATAAGAATCTATCAATCAGGAGACAATGATGGTTTCCCACTGTCGATAGCGAGGAATCTGCCACTAATGACTGCAAACCCCAAGGTACTACCAAATGGACTCTAGATCTTTTCCCCAGAGCAATGAGTCGGAGTCGATAGGGAAAGATCTGCTAGAAGGAAGGCATTAAGGCATCCTCCATCAATCTAGCGCGAGTGTAACCCGTAGGCCAATAATGTGGAAGGAATTGGATGAAAAAAATGTAGTAACCCAACCGAAGTACGTTTCCGGTGTACACAAGATGTGGCTAGTGCACGGCAGAAACCCTCTGAACCAACCAATAATGAAAGCTGACATAGAGGCGAGGTATCCACCAATAGGGTCAAATGGAAACCAAGGTACTGCACGAATCCCAATGTGTGATAATGTATGCTGACGTCGAACACAAGGGAAACCACTCAGTCAAAGACCCATGATACTGATCGATGCTGAGCACAAGGTGACCTATCAATAATGAAAATAGGGCCAGGGTGCGGCTCTAGGCCTGTCCTCAGAGCAATGCGTCGTCGTCGATAAGGACAAGACCCGCCAGCAAGAAGTCAATGGGGACCTTCTCAAATAGGCACGAGTAAAGGACCAATATAACTGATGTGATGAGAGACATGATACTGACAACCAGGGATGGCCGACTGAAAAATGAGTCAAGAGACACCGCAGAAAGGCCGACTCAGGCTAACTTCCCTTGAACAAAAGCCTGACTCAATGTGACTATATGGCAGCATATGATGACTCTGTATAAGTTCGCCATGCAGGAGGCACGAACGAACCCTCCATATGATTGGAAGAGATAACCAATCGGGGGAGAACTGACTCAATAACAAGGTTATGGCGTACCTAAGTCAAACTAAATCCCACCCATGCGGAGGAGACTTTGTTTTGAGTGCTTTGTTCAAGGGCGACATTACTGACTCTAGATGCCATCAATAAATGGAAATAACGTCCCTGTTCCCTCTCTTTTTTGGAATATTTAATTTTTTTGTCTTTTTTTGATAAGCCGGAAAAAGAATAAAAGAATGCTATGGTACAGTGGAAAGAACGAGTGTCGGTGAAACAGATGATCTAGTTCATGGGAGGGGAACGTTCCTATGCTCAATGTAGGGAGGTGAAAACTGGTCGGTGACACTCAAAGGGATGTTCCTTCCACGGGTCAAGGTGTGTCAAGCTGCAGAAGTCAAAGGTATGCAGGGTTGATTTTGCAGGCGTCATGGTCGAAAGTTGTCTTAAACACGAGTCCAAGTGAAGCCGGCTCTAGGCCAAAAGGTGCAAGTGGTCAACATGCAATGCAGTAGTACAACTCGTCACACATAGGAGCCTCTAGGGTATAAAGCCAGAACGAAGCGAAGAGGAAAAGAGGAATGAGTCTTCAACGCATAAGTCATGGCGGGACTACAGAGGACTCCCGAGCCTACTCAAAACGAAGCAGCATGGGCAACAAATGTCAGTGAGGTGCTAACTACGATGCCCATGTAAAGGGATGGCTCTACCATCGTGTCATGATTTAAAGAATCGGCGAGTGAAAATGGTTTACGAACCATAACACGATGGGATCGACCCTATGGCAAATGTATCGGTCAAATGGAGGCTAGTATGCATAATGCAACGGAAAAATGGTGTCCCTAACCTATATTCCAGTGAGAACACGATACCTGCCATGACGGGTCAGCAGTCATGGAATCGTCTCGAACTGTCGAAAAATGTCCAAAATGTCCTGAAAAACAACCCAATCTCGACACTCCAAGCTCCCAAGTTAAAATTGACATGAAACCAAACAAAATAAAATTTTGAAAAAATTGGACATTTTCAAAACTTATAAAAGGCATTTTTGACTTACCATTTTCACCATTTGACTTGGAGGGCAAAAATTGTGGAGCAAAAGGAGCAAACTTCCCCATGACCAATTCAACCGTTCAAACTTGCCGAAAACTTCCAGGTAAGCCTCAAACTTGTCTTGCAATTAATTGTGATAGTTTTTAGGAATTTTAGTTGATGTTTTACCGTTGAATTTTTGCAAAAAATTCCTTCGCGGCGTACACGCGGGTTGGGTATATTAAACTCGCGTATACGACGGCCCTATACACGACTGTATATAAAGGAACCCGCGTGTGCGCAGCAAACTAATTTTATAAACAAAACTAACGGATGAAAATGATTTTTTCTTCCAGGATGACTCTCACATGGCGTGAAAGAGAGAACTCAGCCGTGGATAATGAAGTTATGAACGATGAAGAGGCATTAGATGCCCTACGGGGATGCGGATTGTTAAAATTCTTCAAGTTACCAAATATGAAAGAAAACGTGCGTCTGCTCGAGAGACTCATTGATTATTGGGATGTCGAGGAGGAAGCTTTTGTGATTGATCAGATGCCACTCAGGGTAGAAGTGGAAGATATATATTTTATCACGGGCCTTTCCCGAAGGGGAGAGGTAGTACATTCCCGGGGCAGGACTCGGAATAGCCTCAGTGTAGACAACTATGTACAACTTTACTGCCCAGGTCATCGGAAGGTCGGGAGCCAGATCGCTATCCCACACATGGCGAGTTTGTCACTCCGGATAATCTTGTTCACCATAGCTCGAGTGAATGGATCATCCTCACTACATCAGGCGTCACGGGTAAACATGAGCGTGGCAGTGGACTGTCTCACCACGGTGTTTGACTGGTGTACTCCTCTTCTTGCCAGCATGAAGGAACAACTCACTTCTATCAGGAGGGGACAGACCAAGAACTTTGGGTACGGAACCATTTTGTGCACTTTCTTCTTCGAGAAGGTTCCCGCACTCCGCCCCAGGGTAGCAGTTTCCATCAGTAGTCCACGTGATCCACGCATGGGCCGGTGGGCTGACTTGATGAAACGTCTGGGGGGTGGGGAAGTCCCTAGGAATGCATTCGACGATGACTTTTTTGCTTGGTGGGAGCAACAAATCATCGCCATAGATGACTACCCCTATGCTGGACTGGATTTCCGAGGAGATCCTAATCTAGCGTTACCACCGAATGCAGCATGGGGCGAGATAGGTAAGATTTTTGATTTTTATGATTTTTTGGATTTTTCAAATATAATGACGAATTTTGAAAAATATTTTTGATGAGATTCAAATGACTAATATGATGATCGTGTTCCAGACATTGGGCCAGTACGACCAGATGGATTCCCACGGCATGGACGGCGTGGCCGAGGAGCCGAAGAGGCGGCTGCGGATACGGAATGGACCTTAAACAATGTCCAGCGGCACTTGGTGAGACTGAGTCACCGAGTACCGATGGCCGAGATAGAGGACCTTCCTCCAGATATGCAGCGTCATGTGGTTGGCATGCCACGTGACTGGGTTCGCGTCTTTCGGCGCGTGGCCAATGCTATAGTGACATACTTAGACGCTCATACTGAGCCGAGGCATTAGATATGCCTAACACGAGAGTCCCAATTTTGTATATTTTTGGACACACATATGTACACTCGAGACGCTTTATGATATATATATATATATATATATATATATATATACATATATATACAGTTTGACTTTTTGATGTATGATTTTATGATGATGAATGATTGATATGCCAGTCTAATGCTTGATTAGCGATAGAATCAGCTAACCAATTTTGAGATCTTGGTATGTGCAAATAATTAATGTAAATAAATGATCTTTGCAACAACCTCACCCTTAAATATTGGCGATATAATAATGGATCTCTAACCTGATAAATGTTATTCAATTGAGACACTATCAATTGAGAATCAAGATATACTACCAATGAGTCGATCCCATAAGAGATTGCCTCGGATAATAAATTGATAACAGTTGTATACTCGGCCATATTGTTTGAAGCGGGACCGATACACATGCCTCTCGATACCATCAATTGACCAGTTGGATAATAAAGTACCCAAGCTGCGGAAGCAAGATTCCGAGTGTGCCGGCTAGCACCATCGGCGAACCCAAAATAGACCAAATCATCCATCAGCACCTGCCACAGCAGACCAAAAAGCACTGATATCAGAAAACGCTCGACGATCTATGTATAAAATATATACATAAAATACAAAGAAGTCATTGCCTAGCCTGAACTACGCAAAGTACTTCTTTAGGTAGATCCCATTTCTGGGCTCCGCCAGCTTGTTCCCTCCAAAGTCGATTAGCTCATACGACCCTTTTTCTAAAACTCGTTTAACAATGAAAGGACCGTACCACATAGGCTTAAATTTGCCTGCCCCCAAGGTGTCTTTATCTTGGTCATAGACCAAGACAAGGTCACCTTCAGAAAATACTCGAGGACGGATAGACTTATCATACTGTGTTTTAACCCTTTTCTTATAGGCCTCGTTCATCGTGGCGGCGTCTCGACGCTGCTCATCGAGATGCTCCAAGTGAACTAGGCGCTCCTCGAGACTCGAAGTCTCTGGAAGGAGTTCGACAGCCAACTTAAGGGATGGAATTTCACATTCAACCGGAAAGATAGATTCCATACCATAAACCAACTGAAAGGGTGTAAAACCAGTAGCCGTTTTGATGGAGGTTCGGTATGCCCATAAAGCCGGATACAACATAATGTGCCAATTGGACCGATTTTTATCAATTGTCCGATGGAGTATTGTCTTAAGAGTTTTATTAACTGCCTCGACCTGCCCATTGGCCTGAGGATAATAGGGGGACGAATGCTCCTGACAGAAGCCTAATTTTCGAGCCAATTCGGACATTAGTTGATTTTGGAAATGACTGCCATGGTCAGTGACAATCTCCATTGGGATACCGAATCTTGAGATGATCTGATTGAAAAGGAACAAAGCTGCCGTGTCACTATTGTTCTTATAAGTAGGCATGGCTTCAGCCCACTTGGTGAAGTAGTCTACAGCCACGATAATGTACTTGTGATTCGCCGTTGAAGGCGGATTACAAGTCGTAAAGTCAATGCCCTACTTAGTAAAGGGACCAACAGCGACAACAGGAAAAAGAGGAGCTGGATGCGAACGCATCTTGCGTGTAAAGATTTGACATGGGTGGCATCTTTTGACCGCTTCCACACAGTGCTTAAAAAGTGAAGGCCAAAAATAGCCGACACGTAAGATATGTTGGGTTGTAGCAAGCCCTGATAGATGACCGCCACAAGCTCCACTGTGGCAATCATTAAGCACGGACTCTGCTTCCTCTAAGGTTAAACAACGCCGGAGGATTGAATCAACCCCTCGACGATATAATGTGTCACCAACAATAACATAGTTTTTTGCCAGGTGACGTAATTTGCGACGTTCATCCTTGGAGAAAGTAGAGGGGCACTTCGAAGTCTGGAGATAAACGATGATATCTCCATACCAAGGGTCTTGTGAAGAGATGAGGAATATATGTTCGTCGGGTAAACTTTCCTCATAAACGATATCATCTCCACAAGGTAGCTCCGAGATAAGTTCCGCAAAAACCATGGATTTCTTAGATTTGGCAGACAAGAACTCGAGATTGAATTCTTGAAAAATGACTATCCATCTATTGTATTTGCCCCCAATCACTCGCCTACTGAGGACAAATTGAAATGGATTGACTGCCGCTAAGACAAAAGTTTTACGTAGCAAAATATAATGACGGAGCCGTTGGACAGCATGGACAGCTGCCAAGGCCAACTTCTCGACCAGAGAATAGCGAAGCTCAGGGCCTATTAAGCCTCGGCTCAAATAATAAATGACGTGCTCGGTGAGAGAATCATCCTTCTGAACTAGAACCATACCAATGGTTGATTCTGCTGCAACAAGATATAAAAGGAAGTCTCTACCATAATCCGGTGGACTCAAAAGCGGGGCAGAGACTAATGCTTTTTTCAAACCATCAAACAATCGTTGCACAAAGTCGTCCCATACAAACGGAACTCCTTTGCGAAGTAAACGCATGAACCCTTTAGTGATCTCGGTGTAATTTGCTATAAACCGTCTCAAGAAGTTAGCCTTCCCTTGAAGACTTTGAAGTTGCCGAAGTGAAGACGAGGGAGGCAACTGAATTATCGCCTCAACCTTGAAGGGATCAACCCGAATCCCTTCATTGGACACAATAAACCCTAACAGCCGACCGGATGTAACCGCGAAAACGTACTTATTGGGATTCAACCGGATTTTATAGAAACGACATCGCTCAAAGACTAATCGAAGATGACTAGGGCGATCTGTTCTCTTTCGAGAACGAGCAACGAGATCATCTAAGTATGCTTCAATGACGTGTTTGATGTCGTGTGTTGGATACCTATAGTAATAGGTTTCATATTTCATGATTAGCAAGAGAAAAAGCCAAATATGCTCTGCTTTGGTATCCCAAAGATCCCATATTTCCTAGAAAGCAAGAGCTGGGTAAAGTGTTTCAAGTATTGAGGACCTTATTTCAAATTTTGTGGATGATTCAACAGTTTAATCTGGATCATGCCATGTTTCAATTTTGAGTTGAAGAGTAGAGAAAGAGGTCTGTCCAAACAGCTTAATCTTGGCAGACAAGTAGTTCAGGTAGAGAAGCAAAGGTTCCCAAAAGTTTAATCTGGGACCTTGGAAGACATAAGGGTAGAAGTAGATAGAGAAAAAGAGGAAAAAGCCAAAGAAAAGAAAAGGCAATTGAGGGTTGCAAGTTCAAGTGCCCCTCCAAGAAGAAACAAAAAATGCTAGGAAAAATAGTTGGGTAGGCAGTTGTGGTTGCAGAAAGAATAAGATCACCATTACACAAGTATCAATAGGTCTCTTGCCAAGGCAATTAATCTATCAGCAAGCAAAGTGGTGAAGTCCATGAAATTACAGCAAAGAGCATCACTAACTTCCTCTCTTTCCCTCTCTACTCCATCACTAACACCCCCTTTCTAAATTCCCCTCCTTCATTCATATTAACTCCTAATTCTACTATATAACCTCCCTTATCTTACCTCACCCCTAATATTATTAACACTAAGGTGTATAAAACCCCAAATCTTATGTATATTCCCTCCCCTAGGCATAATAGCCGTGTATTTTTCAAAAGGGGCCAAATGGCATCTGGCCACTTTGGTGAACCTATTCCACCCTTTTTCCCCTTTGCTGCAAGTCAATTTGCCTTCAAATCACCTCTGCATTGCTAAAACCCACTTTCCAAACCCATTTTGCCTATAAAACCTTTGCAAAGGTCAAATGCCCGCCTCTGGCACGTTTCCCAATCCTACCGCATTATGGTTCAATCAAAACATTTGCAAAAACCCACATAAAACCCACAAATTTTAATTTTTCCGCCCGCAATATCAATGGCGCTTGTTTCCCCTCCGCCAGCCGTCGGATCAAGCCCATCAGATCCGACGGCCTACAGCAATATCGGAGCGCCTCCCGTGGCCGCACGTTAACTTCCGGGGAAGTGACGTTGCGCCTCGTCACGCCTCCTCCACGCGTCGGGCGCTAAACCATCTCGGAGCCCGCTCTGACATCCTCCGCGCCGTACCTTAACTGCCCCGGGAAACCGCAACGGTTAAGGCCTTAACCGTGACCGCCGCACGTTAACCGCCACCTACCCGCCGCTAATTCGCCGCCACGTTTGCCTGCCCGTACCCGCTTATGTTATTGGCCCACCTCACTGCTGACTGGACTGCCACCTCGCCGAACCTTTGACCAGTCGCCCACTGCCACGTCGCCCGATGACGTCAACTGACGTCACCTCACCATGACCCACCAATGACGTCATGCTGACGTCAGCAGAAAAAAGCGCCAAATGGTAAAATGACCCATATTTACCAATTTTTCCCGTGTTTTTACCATTTTCACTGTGTTTTTTACTGAGCGCTCTGCTTGACCGTTTGAACTCGAATTTTCGCCAACCAGCCGATTAGCCCGGGCGACCTCCTCAAAAAAGCACCTGTGCACCTGTGTTTCAACCTCTGCTCGTCGAATTACAGGTATTTAGACCATTTCGCCCTCCATACGACCTTCATTAAGCTCAAAATTTCTCACAGGGATAATAGAACCATAAAAACTATATTTACACCGTTCATTCCCCTTCATTCCTCCAGCATTGTCATTGTGAGGGACAAGAAACACTGGCAGAGCTCTAGAAACCTGCAATTCCCATTAAACCTCTGTAATTCTGCGTTTTCCCGGCAGAATTGCTAATAGACATAATTCACCCGGTTATAGAGTTCAATTACACCGCAGAGAGGTTCTATCACTAGACTCCAGTAGTATTTCAATTGCTACTGAGAGAATTCCCCTTGAATACTCAAAACCTCAACTGTTTCCACAGAAGACTGTCTCCAGACTGTGTTTTCATCATTCCACCTGTCTATTTGCAATTCTGGTAACTTGAACAGCTATGGAGACCCCTATTGCACTGAACATTAAGCCCATCAATGCACCTCACCAAGAACTAGCATGGAAAGCCCTGGGGGACATGGACTACCAAATGCTGGATTGGTTTCCCATGGGAACCAAGTATAATGTGTTAATGCTGAATGAACTAAGAGCCCAGCACCTCAGTGGAGCAGATATCTTGGGGATTTGGGAGTCAAATTTGCCCATATACAACCTTCCCCAAGTCAATCCAATGCTAGAGCTCATTTACAGCTGCCAGGAATGCTATGACCCCAGCCAAAGGGCAGTCATAAGCCCCACAGGCCTAGTCCTGTTCCACATTACCCCCGAGAGCATAAACCAGATGCTGCACTTCAGTACAGCCAAGAAATTGACCCCTCTGTCCATGCAGAATCTGATTAACACAGGGATCAAGCTGTCCAGTGACCAGATTATCAAAATTAACCAACTGTTTGTCACACCAAGCTCAGAAACAGTCAGAACCCCTCCTATTGGGTACCGTTATCTGAATGAGTTGGGCAGAATGCTGGTGGATCTGATTAGCTATGTCCTAGGGTTCAGGTGGCTGGAAGATGTAGATGAAAGTCTAATGGCAATGCTGTCCATGTTTGCCCCTGGTAAGCCTCCAGCTGTGCAGTATGACTATGCAACCTACATAGCAGAGAAAATCCATGATCAGTTCATGAATCTGAAGAGGGAGAGACTGTTCAGGTACTCCTCATATATCTATCATTTATTCCTTTTCTATCAGCCAGCTACCTTCTCTGTTCCTTTGAGGCCACTCAATGCCCAAGGAAGCCCAAGATCAGTTGTTTTCTGGACCTCTGTGTTTCATTTTACCTCAGTATCACCCTATACATACTGTGAGTTCATTGATTTATTTGTTCATCCGGCCCTAACAGTTCTGCAAGGCTCTCCTCCTCCTAGATTAACCGATGAAATGAGGAGGATTCTACATCTGAACAAATCCTACAATATTGGCAACTGGTACTTCTACCAGAACCACACAGTCATTAGGATATATGGCTGTGAATTGAACCCATTTAGGTTGCCAAGATATGTCCCCATGAGGCTTTTTGCCTTAGAGTATTTCAGGCAGTTTGGGAACTCAGATTACCTTCACTTTCAAAGTAGAAACAAGAAGTCACAATTGAAGGTAAGAAGTCAGCTAGGTTCCTTCCTATATAACAAGAAAGAGGAAGGGTGGAAAGAGGCACACAGCATCCTGGAAGGCCTCAGATTGCAGACCAGTTTTGAATGGATTCCCTATGACCCCAATCATTCTATCTCCCTCAGGAGAATTAGATACAAATTGGGCAACTATGCACATAAAAGACAACCTGAAATTGAAAAGTATGCCAATGCACTAGATTGGGAAGAGGGTACACTAGTAGAACAAGTCACTGAGGTAGAATTACTTGAGAAAGAAGCTAGGAATGTGCAAAAGGAAGCTGACTTGGAAACTTGTGGACAGGTGCCCCTCTCATACAGAAAGCAAATTGGGACAGCTGCTAGATCTTCAGCAGCACAGCAGCAAACCACTGAGAAGACATCCCAGGCAGCAAGCAAAGACAAAGGTAAACAGGTGGAACAGCCACCTATATTGACAGAGGAACAAGTTGACACCTTGCTACAACAGCAAGAAGAAATGGAACAGCAAGAAGAAATGGAACAGCAAGAACTGGGACAGCAACAAGAAAAAGCACAGTCCAGCGAACAGCAGCCCTTGCAGCAGGAAAAGGGGACTGATTTACCTAGTAACACTGAACAGCAGCCTCAAACAGAGGTGCCTCCCAGGACAGACACCAATGTAGACACCTCAGTCCTCCAAACACCACAGAAGGAGGATGTGACAAGGAAAAGGGAGAGAGAGACCCCCCACACCTCATCTTTCATCAGAGGAGAGAAGAGACAAAGACTGAATGACTCCCAAGAGGAGGACATAGCAGTAAGGCAAGCCATGGGCATGGGCCCACCCAGTGGAGAACTTTCGGCCAGCTCATCTCAGCGAGGACATGACATGACTATGGGAGGAGAGGTCAGCTCCTCCGGTCAAACTAGAAAAGGGCAGTCAAGTATAAAACAGCAATTCATTGACATCAAAAGGAGGAGTGATCCCATAAAAGTGCAGCTATATGATCACTTGTTGAACCTAGCTCCTAGCAACCAGCAGAGACTCATGTCTGCTTTCGATGTGAGCGAAGGAAAAATGGTAATGAGCCACTTCATGCCTACAACTTTGCAGCCTCAGTCCACCGCGGACTATCTAAGAACCAACATGGAGGTTCTTGCCAAAGACATACACCCCATGGACAAGATTGAACTACATAAGCAGACTGGTGAAATGGTGTATGCCTCCCTGGCAGATGAAACATTGGAGAATTATAAACTGAAGAGCAGCCTGGACAACACAGCTTCTCAGCTGGAGTTAGAAAGAGCTTCATCACAAGCCAAGGACAATAGGATCAAGTCCTTGGAAGAGGTAATTATAGAGATAGGGCATGATCCTAAAGATGTCAAAGGCATCCAAGAGCTCCTGAAGATAAGGGATGCAGATATGGCAGCCCTAAGAAAGAAAATCAAACTCCCGGCCACCATCCATCCACAAACAGATGAAGTTGCCCAGCAAAGGCAAGAAAAGGATGCTACAGATCTGCTGGTATCCCTATACAAAGAGCTGGTTAGGACTCAAGACCAGCTGGGACAAACTGAAGCTGCAAAGGCAGCACTACAGGAAACACTGAAGCAAAGAGAAGAGGGCCAACCCTCCCAGCCTCCTCCTGTGATAATAAATCTTGAGGAAATCCCTCCAAAGACTACTCCTCCTCCTCAGCAAACAGAAGCTACAGCACCATCCACAGCAGCAACAACTACAACATCAGAACAGGCTGCTAGCTTAGACATGCAAAAGCTGCAAGCTGAGATCCAAGCCATGGAATCTCAAATGAAAGAGCTGGATGAGCTTAAGAAAACCCTGACTAAGGTAAATGAAAGGTTTGACAAGAGCAAGCAGAATGAGGCAGCCAAAGACAGAGAGGTAAAAGCTCTTAAGAGAAGAATTGCTGAACTAGAGAAGGAGCTTGCACTAGAAAAGGTGACAGCTGAAATGAAAGCAGTGCTATGGAGCAACATTGGAAGGTCCATTGCCAAACAGTGGCAATATATTGAGACCATGGATGAGCAAATGGTGCTCATCACTAAAGCAAACAAAGAAATACAGAGAGCCAGGGCAAGCCTTGGACACATGCCAGAAGCTGCTACAAGGATAATCAACACTCTGAACTATAAGACTAGCTCTCAATTAGCTGTCATGGGAATCACTAACAGGACAGAAGCAATTGCTGTAGCAAAGAGAGTCATTACATTAAGGAACTTAGTTGGAACATTGGAAAGGAGGACCCAGGATATGCAAACTGAAATCAATAGATTCCTGGAAAAATTCGTGACACTGCAGAACAGAGGCCTCCCCAGCATCCTAAGCAGTGTAGGAAGACTGCTCACCCTGGACAATTATAATAAGAGGATTGATGCACATGCAGTGGCAGAGATTGCACAACCACCCAGCACTTCAGCAGAGCCAGGGCCAGCCACAGGGCAGAGTATGTATGACAGGGTGGAGAACCTGTTTTTCCTAATGAATGAAGTTGACCATCTGTTTGATACACCACCTAACTTCTTCAAATTTACAGAAGCAGATGAAACTCTGGGTGCAATCCTAGCACACCAGCTGCCCACACAGGATGCCTGGAGAAATTTGACACAAACAGTTCTGTCAGGCCAGAATCAGTAGCGCTATTTCTACAGGCAAATAAGCATACATGCGCAGGCACAGTTTTGAGGAAAGATATATACAGGGAAGAGGCAGAGGCTGAGCCAACTCAGCAGGACCATTGACTCACCACAAGCAGCAGTCACAATCACAGGTGACAAGTCCAGGATACAGCGTACAAAGCCTTAAAGACAGATCTTCCAGCATTTATTCAGAATATCTCGACCGACTTAGCTGTTCCCAAAGGCTAAAATATCTTCTGACAGAGCATTAAAATGCCTGTACTCTGTAATCAATGCTGCATTAAATTTTGATCTTAATATCTTAAGTAGTTGGTAAGAATGTAAAATCTGAGATAACTCAGAACTCAGATATTTTGTAAATCACCGCAAGTATATATTGACCCTTCACAGCAGTTGAAGGGGTGGTTGCAATTTTCTTTTGAAGAGCTCTTGCTCGTTGTATTTTTTTCAGAGAAGTAATACAAAGGAAGAATGGAATTTCCAAGGCTTGGTGTTCTTTGATGTATTGTGGTGAAAGATGAATGTTACAGGATTCCAGGGTGTTGCATAAAACAGCAAGTATTCTCAAATCTCTTTGTTATATGTTTTTGAGTCTTTTGTTCTCTTTTGTTGTTCAAATGCATTACACTTGATAGCCAGGTGAAAGGATAGTCCCAGGATTTAACCATATTTACCCTGGACTCAAACTGAGCTATTATACATGTTTTCCTCAGATACAGTGACAGAATTGTAATTCTTAATTGCTGCATTTCAAAACTGTGTCTTTTACTGTGACATGCATTCTCAGGGATTCAATTTTTGCCCCTGAGACCTCTGTCTTTCTCCTCTTAAAGTTGTCTGTTGGAAATATATAAACAATAAGTGAAAATTCTTAAATGCTTTCACTGTTCGTGTTACCTGTTTCCAGTCATTTAATCAAAAATCTGTTCTATTAAGCACTCAAATGGCCCTGTAATTTCCATCTTTATCTCAAAGTTTCAAACACATATAGCCACAGACTCCATTGCCCAATGGTACTCAACCTCTCTGAAAACTACATCAAATAGAATCTAAAAGGAGTTTCATCAACCAAAAGATAAACAAAAACTAGTGCATAACAGCTAGCCTAAAACCCTATCACAAACAGTTACAAATCATAAAGAGAGAGCCCTCTCTGATCATAGTTTGGCTAGAAACAGTGATCAAAAGATTGGTTAGTGGTTACCCCGGCCGTATTCCCTTGGGAGTCATAGGGAACAACCTGGGTGTTAACATAAATGGCGACTCCGCTGGGGACTTAAGATTTTTCCAATTACTATCTATTTTCAAAAGCTACCATCAAGCCTGAAACTAGCCAAGAGGCCTTAGGACTGTTTCTGTAAACACAGGGACAGCTTTAGGGAAGAGCTAACTAGGGAATCTTCATCTTAGCTTTGAGAAATATATAGTCATTCCAGAATTCTTACCTAGTCCTTGTACATACAAAACTTTCTGTATAAAGTTCTAAAGAATACTTAGAAGCTGGCTCCCAAAAGAAACCCAAGGCACACTAGGGCAAACCCTGACCCTAATCAACCCATCATCGTTGATAACCCAAATATCATACCAGAGAACATAAGGAGACAGCAAAAGCAGGAGAAGCTTGTTGATTCAGATATAAGTTTAGACCAACCTATCCTCATTCCAACTCCTTGTAAAGTCCTTTTCCGTTCCACACCTAATTCCCCTAGCTCATCATCAACACCTCACAGCCCTTCTCTCCCATCTTCACCATCTGCACACACTCCCTCAACCAATTCCCCACTTATTACCCATCCTCTTAACCCGGTTACACCTGTAATCCCTGTTGTCCCATTTGTTCCTATTAACCCTATAAATCCCATAAACATGGCTAACAGATATGCACCTCTGCAGATACCAGCCAATGCTCCAGCTCTACCCCAAGACTACCAAACTAGACTCTCATTTTTTGACTCCCATGGCCCTTTGACAGCCATCCAGCATGCTAAAAAGATGCAAGACCACTTTGAGACCTATGAAATAGATGATGACAGTGTCAGGATGAGAATTTTTGTTCAAAGCTTAACTGGGGATGTCAGAACTTGGTTTAGATCCTTAAATGCAAATTCCATTGCAACCCCTGAAGTTCTATACCAGGAATTTACCAACAGATGGGAGAAAAAGAGAGATCCGCACCATATACTTGGTGAATATAACACTATTAAAAGAGGTCCCCAAGAAACGGTGTTGGAGTATTGTGCTAGGTTTAACAACATATACAATGCTATCCCCCAGAACTTAAGGCCCCCTCCTGATTTGGCCCTTTATAACTTCCCTGATGGTTTTGATTCTGATATGGCCTATCAGTTGAGAGAGAGAGACCCTCCAACCCTTGCAGAAGCCCAAAGGATTGCAGTCACTGTAGAGGCCAACCTAATTGCCAAAAGAAACAGGGCAAAGCTGGAAAAGAAGGTTGGTTTCAAAGAAGAGCCCTCAGGTTTTGATCAAAAGTTGGATGCAATACTTAACAGCATGAAAAGACTAGGTGAAAGAGTGGAATCAGTTGAAAGAAAGTCATCATGGGAGGCACCACAAAACAATTCTCCTAGAAACCCAAATTTTAGGAGAACACAGAACCCCAACATAGGAAAAACAGGTGCTGACCAAGATATCAGACCCCCTTTTCAAGAAAATTATGCAGAAACTTCCTCAGCTAATCAGCTCAATGAAGATCCTGAGATCAACTTAATAGGTCTGGATGGTAAAAGCCATGTTTTCCTAACACAAGAAGACCATGATGAGGATGAAAACAAAACATTTCAAACGCAATCAGGAGAGTCCTTTGACTTTAAACAAGGGTATGATACTGCTGTCTATGAAGTCCATAAGCAATACAAACTAAGAAGTCGGACTGTAAATGCAAATCAGCCTGAGAAGGTAAAGGAGAAACAACAAACTAAAGAAACCTTAGTCACTGAACCTGATGACAAAACAAGCTTGCCTGCAAAGGAAGTAGTGGTTGAGGAGGTCACTGAACTACTGTCCACACCACAACAGCCCACGGCAACCTCATCCTCCCACCCAAATCCGAACATTACCCCTCAAGTCATGGGCATGAGGGGCAGGTTCCAAAATCAAGATGAAATCCAACAAGAAGATTCGATGAACAGAGAAAGGACTGCTATCCGTGACTCTAAAATTCAGGTGGATAAACCCTTTGACCTAGGAACAGAAATTGGCAAGTTAAAAATAGCAATTCCCCTTTCAGAGCTAGCCAAGCATGACATATATAAGCAACAGATCAAAAAATCCCTTCAGCTCACCAACAACAAAGATGATGTAAATGTGCTAGATGACACTCCAGAATTACTGTTTGGCCCAGAGGTAGATGGAAAAACAGTAGTCACAGGGGTTTTACCTTTTTATGTCAGCTTGCATGTTCATGATAAAATACTGCATAATGCAATGTTTGACTCGGGTGCATCTCACAACCTTATGCCAAAAGCTGTCATGGAAAGATTAAACTTGGATATAACAAGACCATACAAAGACCTGTTTTCTTTTGATTCTAGTCAAGTCAAATGCTTGGGCCTAATTAAGGATTTATGTGTGTCCTTGGTTCAATTTCCCAACAAAACCATTTTAATGGATGTCGTTGTTGCTGATATCCCACCAAAATATGGGATGCTCTTATCAAGATCATGGGGAGCCAAGCTCCAAGGCTCCCTGCAATTAGACATGTCATATGCAACCATCTCTGTCTTTGGACAACCAAAGAGACTTTATAGGGAAACACTCATGAAATATATGGTCAGCAGTGAAGAAAAGCCTCAAAATTTTCCAATATATGCTGTCCATTCGGACATAGACTCCTTCATCCTCTTCAATGACAGCACAAGCTCCTCAAACAATGACATTAAGACCGAAACACCCATACAAGAACAAAACATTGATCAAACAGGTGGCACCTGCCAAATTTTAATCAGCCCAACAGCACCCATTCACCCTCCTTTAGTTATCAAAAATTGTCAAATAAATGATGAAATTATCCTAGGAGACAAATGGGAAAAGAAACCTCCACTCATGCTCACACTGCCATCCCATGAAAAGAATTTAAAATCTCCTGACCAGCAAGATAGTCTGTGGGTCCTAGAGTTTGATGGCTCAGTTAACAAGTTAGGGGCAGGAGCTGGAGTATGGATACATAACAAACAGAAAGCCTGTGCACAAGGCCGGGCTTATAGATTGAACTTTAAATGCACTAACAACATGGCAGAATATGAAGCTCTGCTATTAGGCCTCAAGATTGCAAAATCATTACAAGCACATAGCCTCTCAATCATGGGGGACTCTGATCTAGTAATTCAACAAGTAAAAGGGGATTTTGTCACCAATGACAAAAGATTAAGGTCCTATAGGTCTGCTGTAATTGAAATACTAGAAACTTTCTCCGAGTTTGTTATCACAAAGATTCCAAGGGGCCACAATCTCCATGCTCACAGCTTGGCAACATTTGCCAGCACCTTCAAATTCCCACTACAACCCAACAATTGTTTCACAGCAGAAGTCAAATATAGGCCTTCTATTCCAAACAATGTCAAAGAGTGGCAAGTATTTGAGAATGATAGGCAAATAAACAACTTTTTAACCTTGCAACAAGAGTTTACAGGATTAAATATTGACCTTGAGACAGCAAGTCAATCTCAAATAGTTGATGGAGCAAGTCAATCACAATTACAGTTTCAACAGTCTGCCCACCCAATGTCACCTAGGACAGCAAAACAACTACTCAGTCCAACCATTTTCAACAAAGAAAACATTCAGCAAATTCACCAAATTGACTGTGAAGAGCTGAGCAACGCTGAAGATGAAATCATACAACTCAAAGACAATCTTCTTCCAGCAGGTCTTACCCCACTAGAGGATATTTTTGACTCAAATGATGTCCCCAGGAAACCAAAGATGCAGCCATTAGATGCAACAATTGAAGAATGTAACATTGGTACCACTGACAAGCCTAAAATAATAAAGCTATCTGCTGCTTTGCCCCCTGACCAAAAACCCAAATATATTGATCTCTTTAAAGAGTTCCAAGATGTCTTTGCCTGGGGTTATGAAGACTTGAAGTCTTATGATACCTCTGTTATCCAGCACACCATTCCCCTCAAGCCTAATCAAAAACCATTCAAACAGAAATTGAGAAGAATCAATCCTGTCCTTCTTCCTTCCATTGAAAAGGAATTACAAAAAATGTTCAAAGCTGGTATCATAGCACCAATCAGATTTTCTGAGTGGATTTCAAATTTGGTCCCTACAAGAAAGAAAACTGGTGAGATTAGACTTTGTGTAGACTTAAGGAATTTGAACCTAGTGTCACTCAAAGACAACTACCCCTTACCCAAAATGGACCACATCCTTCAAAGAGTAGTAGGAGCCTCAAGAATATCATTGTTGGATGGCTTCTCAGGTTTCAATCAAATCCTGGTACACCCTGATGATCAAGACAAGACTGCATTTACTACCCCATGGGGTACTTTCAAGTATGTGAAGATGCCCTTTGGATTGAAAAATGCAGGGGCAACATTTCAAAGAGCAATGGACATTGCTTTTGCAAAGGAAATTCATGATTTCTTGGTCATTTACTTAGATGATCTTACACCCTTTTCAAAATCTGACCAAGAACACTTGAAACATCTGAGACAAATTTTCATAACATGCAGGAAATATGGTATTTCCTTAAACCCCAAGAAGTCATTATTTGGCTTGGAAGAAGGGAAACTTTTAGGACACATCATTTCGAAAGATGGCATAAGAATTGATCCAGATAGGATACAAGCGATCCTACAAATGCCTCACCCAAGGAATGTCAAAGAGCTGCAAGGATTCTTGGGAAAAATCAACTTTTTGAGAAGGTTTATCCCAAATTTAGCAGAGTTAATCAGAATACTAAACAATATGCTAAAGAAAGATTCAAAGGTCAAGTGGACTGTTGAAGCAAAACAAGCTTTTGAAAGTATAAAATTGGCCTTGACTCAAACCCCAGTGTTAACTAACCCTCAGTTTGACAGACACTTCATCATTTTCTCCTTTTCCTCCCAACACACTATTGCTGCTGTTTTATTACAGAAAGATGACCAAGGGAATGAAAAGCCCATTGCTTTTTTCAGCAGAGCTCTTAGAGATGCCCCCCTAAAGTACCAAATAATGGAGAAACAAGCCTATGCCTTAATCAAAGCTATCAAAGACTTTAGGATTTACATCCTTTACTCCCATGTTGTGGCTTATGTACCAAGTCCTATTGTCAAAGACATCCTCACACAAGAAAACTTAGAGGGAAGAAGAGGAAAATGGATTGCAAACATACTTGAATTTGACATTGAAATAAAGCCTACAAAGCTGATAAAAGGGCAAGGTTTGGCCAAGTTAATGACAGAAGCAAATTTCCAAGCCTTAGATATCAACCAACTGGACAGTGAAACAGAGCTGGCGACTCCAAAGATCAATGTAGCCTTTGAACAATCTCCATGGTACTCTGATATCTGTTATGTGTTACAAAACCTGTGTGCTCCCCCAGGACTGTCCAGAACTAAGTCTAGGTTCCTAAAAATGAAAACATCTAAATTTTGTGTGATAGATGAGAGTCTACTCTGGAAAAACCATGAAGGTATTTTGCTGCACTGTCTTCTTGAGAGTGAAACTGACAATATCATGCAAGAATTCCATGCTGGAGACTGTGGTGGACATCTGTACTGGAAGTCCACTGTGGACAAGATATTAAGGGCTGGTTATTACTGGCCCACTATGTTCTCGGATATGAAGAAATTCACAACATCATGCCACAAGTGCCAACTGTTTGAAGGCAAAAGACAGTTGCTGCCACTTCCTTTGAGGCCCATTGCAACAGAGAGACCTTTTCAACAATGGGGCTTGGATTTCATTGGAGAAATTCACCCCTCATCTTCAGGACAACACAGATGGATCTTGACAGCAACGGACTACTTCACCAAGTGGATTGAAGCTGCCCCATGCAGACAAGCAAATGATTCAGTAATCATTCAATTTTTGGAGAACAATATACTGGCTAGATTTGGCTGCCCAGACAAGATAATAACAGACAATGCTGCTGCCTTCAGATCCAAGAAGATGGTGAATTTTTGCCATAAATTTCACATTACTTTGGGCCATTCTACAGCTTACTATCCTCAAGGAAATGGCCTGGCTGAATCATCAAACAAAAGCCTGATAAACATCATAAAGAAAGTGCTGGAAGAGAACAAAAAGAACTGGCATAAGAAACTAGTAAATGCTTTATGGGCAGACAGATTAACCACCAAAAGATCAATTGGGACCAGCCCATATGAGTTAGTCTATGGATTAGAGGCCAGATTTCCTTCATCACTAGCAGTGCCGGTTATGAAACTCCTACAAGAAAGCCAAGCAGAGCCAAATGACATGCAAAGAAGGATTAACCAGATAATTTGTCTACAGCAGACCAGAGAACAAGTTTTCAGCAGAGTGCAGATACTACAAGAGAAACTGAAAAGGGCCTTTGATAGAAGAACTAAAGCTGAAGATTTCAATGTAGGGGACAAAGTTTTAAAGTGGGATGCAAGAAGAGAAGAGAAAGGAAAACATGGAAAGTTTGATTCTTTATGGAAAGGACCATTTGCTGTCCAAGCAGTACAAGGTAATAACACTTACTTCCTAAAAAGTTTGACTGTAACTGAAATGGATGAAGGTCCTGTCAATGGCAGGATGCTGAAGCACTATTTTGACTGTTCACTATGATAGAAATTCAGAGGTTCATTGTATATATGCAATTGTACATATTCTTTTTTGATTTAAATTGTATAAAGAGGTTTTCCCAAATGCTGCACCTAGCAGCAACAGGCAGATAGAATCAGAGGTTCTCCAAGAAAGAAGCACACTATTTTGACAGATTATATGCAGCAGATTTTAAAGACAAAGATGGGCAGTCAAGCAACAAGGCAATCTGACCTGCTGTTCTTGGTCTTTCAAAAGAAAAACCATCCCCATGTGGAGCCACTGTTGGATACCTATAGTAATAGGTTTCATATTTCATGATTAGCAAGAGAAAAAGCCAAATATGCTCTGCTTTGGTATCCCAAAGATCCCATATTTCCTAGAAAGCAAGAGCTGGGTAAAGTGTTTCAAGTATTGAGGACCTTATTTCAAATTTTGTGGATGATTCAACAGTTTAATCTGGATCATGCCATGTTTCAATTTTGAGTTGAAGAGTAGAGAAAGAGGTCTGTCCAAACAGCTTAATCTTGGCAGACAAGTAGTTCAAGTAGAGAAGCAAAGGTTCCCAAAAGTTTAATCTGGGACCTTGGAAGACATAAGGGTAGAAGTAGATAGAGAAAAAGAGGAAAAAGCCAAAGAAAAGAAAAGGCAATTGAGGGTTGCAAGTTCAAGTGCCCCTCCAAGAAGAAACAAAAAATGCTAGGCAAAATAGTTGGGTAGGCAGTTGTGGTTGCAGAAAGAATAAGATCACCATTACACAAGTATCAATAGGTCTCTTGCCAAGGCAATTAATCTATCAGCAAGCAAAGTGGTGAAGTCCATGAAATTACAGCAAAGAGCATCACTAACTTCCTCTCTTTCCCTCTCTACTCCATCACTAACACCCCCTTTCTAAATTCCCCTCCTTCATTCATATTAACTCCTAATTCTACTATATAACCTCCCTTATCTTACCCCACCCCTAATATTATTAACACTAAGGTGTATAAAACCCCAAATCTTATGTATATTCCCTCCCCTAGGCATAATAGCCGTGTATTTTTCAAAAGGGGCCAAATGGCATCTGGCCACTTTGGTGAACCTATTCCACCCTTTTTCCCCTTTGCTGCAAGTCAATTTGCCTTCAAATCACCTCTGCATTGCTAAAACCCACTTTCCAAACCCATTTTGCCTATAAAACCTTTGCAAAGGTCAAAAGCCCGCCTCTGGCACGTTTCCCAATCCTACCGCATTATGGTTCAATCAAAACATTTGCAAAAACCCACATAAAACCCACAAATTTTAATTTTTCCGCCCGCAATATCAATGGCGCTTGTTTCCCCTCCGCCAGCCGTCGGATCAAGCCCATCAGATCCGACGGCCTACAGCAATATCGGAGCGCCTCCCGTGGCCGCACGTTAACTTCCGGGGAAGTGACGTTGCGCCTCGTCACGCCTCCTCCACGCGTCGGGCGCTAAACCATCTCGGAGCCCGCTCTGACATCCTCCGCGCCGTACCTTAACCGCCCCGGGAAACCGCAACGGTTAAGGCCTTAACCGTGACCGCCGCACGTTAACCGCCACCTACCCGCCGCTAATTCGCCGCCACGTTTGCCTGCCCGTACCCGCTTATGTTATTGGCCCACCTCACTGCTGACTGGACTGCCACCTCGCCGAACCTTTGACCAGTCGCCCACTGCCACGTCGCCCGATGACGTCAGCTGACGTCACCTCACCATGACCCACCAATGACGTCATGCTGACGTCAGCAGAAAAAAGCGCCAAATGGTAAAATGACCCATATTTACCAATTTTTCCCGTGTTTTTACCATTTTCACTGTGTTTTTTACTGAGCGCTCTGCTTGACCGTTTGAACTCGAATTTTCGCCAACCAGCCGATTAGCCCGGGCGACCTCCTCAAAAAGCACCTGTGCACCTGTGTTTCAACCTCTGCTCGTCGAATTACAGGTATTTAGACCATTTCGCCCTCCATACGACCTTCATTAAGCTCAAAATTTCTCACAGGGATAATAGAACCATAAAAACTATATTTACACCGTTCATTCCCCTTCATTCCTCCAGCATTGTCATTGTGAGGGACAAGAAACACTGGCAGAGCTCTAGAAACCTGCAATTCCCATTAAACCTCTGTAATTCTGCATTTTCCCGGCAGAATTGCTAATAGACATAATTCACCCGGTTATAGAGTTCAATTACACCGCAGAGAGGTTCTATCACTAGACTCCAGTAGTATTTCAATTGCTACTGAGAGAATTCCCCTTGAATACTCAAAACCTCAACTGTTTCCACAGAAGACTGTCTCCAGACTGTGTTTTCACCATTCCACCTGTCTATTTGCAATTCTGGTAACTTGAACAGCTATGGAGACCCCTATTGCACTGAACATTAAGCCCATCAATGCACCTCACCAAGAACTAGCATGGAAAGCCCTGGGGGACATGGACTACCAAATGCTGGATTGGTTTCCCATGGGAACCAAGTATAATGTGTTAATGCTGAATGAACTAAGAGCCCAGCACCTCAGTGGAGCAGATATCTTGGGGATTTGGGAGTCAAATTTGCCCATATACAACCTTCCCCAAGTCAATCCAATGCCAGAGCTCATTTACAGCTGCCAGGAATGCTATGACCCCAGCCAAAGGGCAGTCATAAGCCCCACAGGCCTAGTCCTGTTCCACATTACCCCCGAGAGCATAAACCAGATGCTGCACTTCAGTACAGCCAAGAAATTGACCCCTCTGTCCATGCAGAATCTGATTAACACAGGGATCAAGCTGTCCAGTGACCAGATTATCAAAATTAACCAACTGTTTGTCACACCAAGCTCAGAAACAGTCAGAACCCCTCCTATTGGGTACCGTTATCTGAATGAGTTGGGCAGAATGCTGGTGGATCTGATTAGCTATGTCCTAGGGTTCAGGGGGCTGGAAGATGTAGATGAAAGTCTAATGGCAATGCTGTCCATGTTTGCCCTTGGTAAGCCTCCAGCTGTGCAGTATGACTATGCAACCTACATAGCAGAGAAAATCCATGATCAGTTCATGAATCTGAAGAGGGAGAGACTGTTCAGGTACTCCTCATATATCTATCATTTATTCCTTTTCTATCAGCCAGCTACCTTCTCTGTTCCTTTGAGGCCACTCAATGCCCAAGGAAGCCCAAGATCAGTTGTTTTCTGGACCTCTGTGTTTCATTTTACCTCAGTATCACCCTATACATACTGTGAGTTCATTGATTTATTTGTTCATCCGGCCCTAACAGTTCTGCAAGGCTCTCCTCCTCCTAGATTAACCGATGAAATGAGGAGGATTCTACATCTGAACAAATCCTACAATATTGGCAACTGGTACTTCTACCAGAACCACACAGTCATTAGGATATATGGCTGTGAATTGAACCCATTTAGGTTGCCAAGATATGTCCCCATGAGGCTTTTTGCCTTAGAGTATTTCAGGCAGTTTGGGAACTCAGATTACCTTCACTTTCAAAGTAGAAACAAGAAGTCACAATTGAAGGTAAGAAGTCAGCTAGGTTCCTTCCTATATAACAAGAAAGAGGAAGGGTGGAAAGAGGCACACAGCATCCTGGAAGGCCTCAGATTGCAGACCAGTTTTGAATGGATTCCCTATGACCCCAATCATTCTATCTCCCTCAGGAGAATTAGATACAAATTGGGCAACTATGCACATAAAAGACAACCTGAAATTGAAAAGTATGCCAATGCACTAGATTGGGAAGAGGGTACACTAGTAGAACAAGTCACTGAGGTAGAATTACTTGAGAAAGAAGCTAGGAATGTGCAAAAGGAAGCTGACTTGGAAACTTGTGGACAGGTGCCCCTCTCATACAGAAAGCAAATTGGGACAGCTGCTAGATCTTCAGCAGCACAGCAGCAAACCACTGAGAAGACATCCCAGGCAGCAAGCAAAGACAAAGGTAAACAGGTGGAACAGCCACCTATATTGACAGAGGAACAAGTTGACACCTTGCTACAACAACAAGAAGAAATGGAACAGCAAGAACTGGGACAGCAACAAGAAAAAGCACAGTCCAGCGAACAGCAGCCCTTGCAGCAGGAAAAGGGGACTGATTTACCTAGTAACACTGAACAGCAGCCTCAAACAGAGGTGCCTCCCAGGACAGACACCAATGTAGACACCTCAGTCCTCCAAACACCACAGAAGGAGGATGTGACAAGGAAAAGGGAGAGAGAGACCCCCCACACCTCATCTTTCATCAGAGGAGAGAAGAGACAAAGACTGAATGACTCCCAAGAGGAGGACATAGCAGTAAGGCAAGCCATGGGCATGGGCCCACCCAGTGGAGAACTTTCGGCCAGCTCATCTCAGCGAGGACATGACATGACTATGGGAGGAGAGGTCAGCTCCTCCGGTCAAACTAGAAAAGGGCAGTCAAGTATAAAACAGCAATTCATTGACATCAAAAGGAGGAGTGATCCCATAAAAGTGCAGCTATATGATCACTTGTTGAACCTAGCTCCTAGCAACCAGCAGAGACTCATGTCTGCTTTCGATGTGAGCGAAGGCAAAATGGTAATGAGCCACTTCATGCCTACAACTTTGCAGCCTCAGTCCACCGCGGACTATCTAAGAACCAACATGGAGGTTCTTGCCAAAGACATACACCCCATGGACAAGATTGAACTACATAAGCAGACTGGTGAAATGGTGTATGCCTCCCTGGCAGATGAAACATTGGAGAATTATAAACTGAAGAGCAGCCTGGACAACACAGCTTCTCAGCTGGAGTTAGAAAGAGCTTCATCACAAGCCAAGGACAATAGGATCAAGTCCTTGGAAGAGGTAATTATAGAGATAGGGCATGATCCTAAAGATGTCAAAGGCATCCAAGAGCTCCTGAAGATAAGGGATGCAGATATGGCAGCCCTAAGAAAGAAAATCAAACTCCCGGCCACCATCCATCCACAAACAGATGAAGTTGCCCAGCAAAGGCAAGAAAAGGATGCTACAGATCTGCTGGTATCCCTATACAAAGAGCTGGTTAGGACTCAAGACCAGCTGGGACAAACTGAAGCTGCAAAGGCAGCACTACAGGAAACACTGAAGCAAAGAGAAGAGGGCCAACCCTCCCAGCCTCCTCCTGTGATAATAAATCTTGAGGAAATCCCTCCAAAGACTACTCCTCCTCCTCAGCAAACAGAAGCTACAGCACCATCCACAGCAGCAACAACTACAACATCAGAACAGGCTGCTAGCTTAGACATGCAAAAGCTGCAAGCTGAGATCCAAGCCATGGAATCTCAAATGAAAGAGCTGGATGAGCTTAAGAAAACCCTGACTAAGGTAAATGAAAGGTTTGACAAGAGCAAGCAGAATGAGGCAGCCAAAGACAGAGAGGTAAAAGCTCTTAAGAGAAGAATTGCTGAACTAGAGAAGGAGCTTGCACTAGAAAAGGTGACAGCTGAAATGAAAGCAGTGCTATGGAGCAACATTGGAAGGTCCATTGCCAAACAGTGGCAATATATTGAGACCATGGATGAGCAAATGGTGCTCATCACTAAAGCAAACAAAGAAATACAGAGAGCCAGGGCAAGCCTTGGACACATGCCAGAAGCTGCTACAAGGATAATCAACACTCTGAACTATAAGACTAGCTCTCAATTAGTTGTCATGGGAATCACTAACAGGACAGAAGCAATTGCTGTAGCAAAGAGAGTCATTACATTAAGGAACTTAGTTGGAACATTGGAAAGGAGGACCCAGGATATGCAAACTGAAATCAATAGATTCCTGGAAAAATTCGTGACACTGCAGAACAGAGGCCTCCCCAGCATCCTAAGCAGTGTAGGAAGACTGCTCACCCTGGACAATTATAATAAGAGGATTGATGCACATGCAGTGGCAGAGATTGCACAACCACCCAGCACTTCAGCAGAGCCAGGGCCAGCCACAGGGCAGAGTATGTATGACAGGGTGGAGAACCTGTTTTTCCTAATGAATGAAGTTGACCATCTGTTTGATACACCACCTAACTTCTTCAAATTTACAGAAGCAGATGAAACTCTGGGTGCAATCCTAGCACACCAGCTGCCCACACAGGATGCCTGGAGAAATTTGACACAAACAGTTCTGTCAGGCCAGAATCAGTAGCGCTATTTCTACAGGCAAATAAGCATACATGCGCAGGCACAGTTTTGAGGAAAGATATATACAGGGAAGAGGCAGAGGCTGAGCCAACTCAGCAGGACCATTGACTCACCACAAGCAGCAGTCACAATCACAGGTGACAAGTCCAGGATACAGCGTACAAAGCCTTAAAGACAGATCTTCCAGCATTTATTCAGAATATCTCGACCGACTTAGCTGTTCCCAAAGGCTAAAATATCTTCTGACAGAGCATTAAAATGCCTGTACTCTGTAATCAATGCTGCATTAAATTTTGATCTTAATATCTTAAGTAGTTGGTAAGAATGTAAAATCTGAGATAACTCAGAACTCAGATATTTTGTAAATCACCGCAAGTATATATTGACCCTTCACAGCAGTTGAAGGGGTGGTTGCAATTTTCTTTTGAAGAGCTCTTGCTCGTTGTATTTTTTTCAGAGAAGTAATACAAAGGAAGAATGGAATTTCCAAGGCTTTGTGTTCTTTGATGTATTGTGGTGAAAGATGAATGTTACAGGATTCCAGGGTGTTGCATAAAACAGCAAGTATTCTCAAATCTCTTTGTTATATGTTTTTGAGTCTTTTGTTCTCTTTTGTTGTTCAAACGCATTACACTTGATAGCCAGGTGAAAGGATAGTCCCAGGATTTAACCATATTTACCCTGGACTCAAACTGAGCTATTATACATGTTTTCCTCAGATACAGTGATAGAATTGTAATTCTTAATTGCTGCATTTCAAAACTGTGTCTTTTACTGTGACATGCATTCTCAGGGATTCAATTTTTGCCCCTGAGACCTCTGTCTTTCTCCTCTTAAAGTTGTCTGTTGGAAATATATAAACAATAAGTGAAAATTCTTAAATGCTTTCACTGTTCGTGTTACCTGTTTCCAGTCATTTAATCAAGAATCTGTTCTATTAAGCACTCAAATGGCCCTGTAATTTCCATCTTTTATCTCAAAGTTTCAAACACATATAGCCACAGACTCCATTGCCCAATGGTACTCAACCTCTCTGAAAACTACATCAAATAGAATCTAAAAGGAGTTTCATCAACCAAAAGATAAACAAAAACTAGTGCATAACAGCTAGCCTAAAACCCTATCACAAACAGTTACAAATCATAAAGAGAGAGCCCTCTCTGATCATAGTTTGGCTAGAAACAGTGATCAAAAGATTGGTTAGTGGTTACCCCGGCCGTATTCCCTTGGGAGTCATAGGGAACAACCTGGGTGTTAACATCGTGGAAAGCGTATGACATGGCCCGCTGAAACGTAGCTCCAACATTTTTAAGACGAAAAGGCATCTTTCGATATGCAAAGGTACCCTAGGGACATATGAAGTCTGTCTTATGCTGATCCTCAGGACGAATAGAGATTTGATTATAACCTGAGAAACCATCCATAAAGGAGAAAATCTCATTACCCGCACACTCGTCGATAATTTGATCAATAAATGGCGTGGGGTAATTGTCTTTTGGAAAAGCCTTATTTAAGTCCCTAAAATCGATGCATACCCGGATTGTTCGTTGCTTTTTATCTACAGGGACTGGATTAGAAACCCAATCCGTAAGAGGAACAGGGTATATAAAACCTGCCCTTAGCAGCTTCTCAACCTCAGCTTTGATAGCCGCCGCTTTCCTAGGGTTAACCGGCCGAAGCCTTTGACGAACCGGTTTTGCGTTTTCGTACGTCTTGATCTCATGTTGGACTATAGAAGGATCAATGCCAGGCATTTCCTCATAAGACCAAGCAAATACATCACGATATTCCTTAAAGAGGTCGGTATAGATTTGAATTTCTTCAGGGGAACACTCGATTCCGATGAAGATATTCTCAATGATGTTAGGGTCCCTAGAGATGTTGATGGGTATCGTTTTTGAAATTACCGACATATTACCTTCGGCACGAATGTGTGCTGGAGCCAAAGGGTTCGACACCATATCAACATCACTAGTACAGAGCTCGGAAAACCTAGATTCCACTTCCTGCAGGGGAGGAAGAAAGTACGAACGATGGTGTAAATCTTCCCAAGGTTGATCTATACCCATCATTGCTTCAAGGATTGCTTCTTCAGAAGGTAAAATAGAATCCAAGCAATCCAAGGTAGAGATAGAATCTAGGCTCCAGGCCGGGGCCACATGACCATCCAACTCTTCTTCAGAAAAAGGAGTGGAATGGTTCTCTGCAGAGTCTACAATGGACTGATACCTAAGCTCAGCTGCAGATATAGGAAATGCCATTCCATTTACTTGTCCTTCAACTAATGTGGTCGTAGGTGAAGGCAAGGTCCAAGGGTCGGAAAAATAATGAGTTCGAAAGAACTCTTCTCGAGAAGACTCCTTGGATGATGAAATAGCATTAATTTTTGCAAAAGGAGAGGGAAGATCAAATGTACCCATCAATGAGGAATACATCCCTACTCCTAAATTCTCAGTCGGCGGGCGAGGGTTATCCACCAAAGGAATAGTAGAGTCGGATTTTTCTTGAGGATTGATTGGAGAATAGTCCAATTGATCCATCTTGACGATTTTCCCCTCATGAGGAAAGCAAATGACACGAAACAGAGTCGATACAACGGCTTCCATCTCGTATACCCAGTTCCTTCCTAATAGGAGATTATAGTCTAGGTTTGCATCTACGACTTCAACTTCGATATTAACGACCTTCCCTCCAACACATATAGGAAAGGACGGGATAATCCCATGCGGCTTGTGAGAATGACCATCAAATGCAGTTAAGACGGTTGGTGAAGGAACATCCGAAGGTGAACCGATAGCATTCCAACATGACATCGACATGACACATGTGGAAGATCCTTCATCTATAACGGTGCGAAAAATATCAATTTTCCGATATGAAGACTTTATCTGAAAAGCCATGTGATGAGGGAGTCTCTTTTTGACATTTAACATGTCAAAAGTGAGCACTAAAGAGTTGGCCGGATCAACTACTCCAATTGCGGAGAGTAAAGCACTTCTCTGAGCCGGACACGACTGGAGAACCTCTAAAGCGGACATAGCACACGGGCTTTGAGCCAGATCCTCCAAAATGGAGTAGTTCTGGGCCGCCCTAGCATTAGGATTAATCGTCGCGCGTTTGGCGGAACCTTTCGGTATCTGAGGTATAGTCTCAACAGGGGGTCGCTCAATATGAAGGTCAGTATTTCCAGGAATAGTTTTATCCTTAGACGTTTTGGCTTCACCATAATCACGTGACCGAGTAGCCACATGGACATTTGAACCCATCATAAAAACATTCGATGCTTTTTCCCCTTCCTGGCTGCCCCCTGAGGAGGTTCCAGGGTTCAAATTTGCGCTAGCAAGAAGTTGCTGCCCTTGGGGAAATGGGTTAGTTAACACAGCTTGCGAACTAGACGTCCCTTGCTGTCCTAACAAGCGCTGAGCGTCTTCGATTCTAGGGCAGAGATGAGTTAGATGGTCTCCACTGCATAACTTACAAGGAAACTTAACTTTCTTTCTCGACTCACCTTTGCCACCACTAGCGTTGTTGCCGGATTTATTTGCATTAGGCTTCCCATCCTGGTTCTTTTTCTTACCACGTCCTTTCTTTTTCCCATCAGAATTTTGATTTCCTTTGGGGTTATCGGATTGGACGGCGTTGATTGAAGAAGTTTGGGAAGCAGGAGGATTAGACAATGTGACTTGGTTATTAGAAACAGTTTGCAATGACAACTGCTGCAATTGATTCAACAAGTTCATTGTAGTTGTGTCTACTGACCCAACTATACCATCCGCGTGCGGACCTGGCTTCGGCTTAGCTAAATCAACCTTAGATCCAGGAGCATCTGGCAAGTATTTTTGTAGGATCCCAAACTGAGAGTAGATCACTTCTAACTGCTGGGCCCTAAAAATGGCTTGCTCCTCAGAATATACCCCAGACATGGAGACATCTTTGGAGATCTCGGGTTGTAAAGACTTCAAAAACCACTCGAGACGGTACTCCAGAGGGATGTCGGCTTTAATGAGCCTCTTTCTCCATCTCCATTCCTGAATGTGATCGGAAATGTGAGTAGCCTTATCTTGACGAAAGGTAGCCAGAAGTTCAGTTCTAGCGTCATATCGGACAGGCAACTGAAAGTGGTTTAAGAAAATATTGGCTAAGTCGGCGAAGGATGAGAAGCTGCCCCCTGGCAGCTCTATATACCACTTGGCCGCATTACCAGTCAAGGTGCGCTGAAAGAGTCTCAACCTAATCAAATCATCGATGAGGGAGTTGGATGAGCACCACAGATGGAACGTGGTTACGTGGTCGCCCAGGTCCTCACCACTTTTTCCTTCGAATTTTGGAATGTCCGAAGGGAGTTTGGTAGGGACCGGATGTTGTAGGGAAAAGTATCCAACACGGAATGACCCTATCCCACTCTAAGGGTGATAGTTCCTTAGCAACAGTCAAAGCAAAGCTATCTAAGATTACTTCTTTATGACATGCAAAAGAGGAAAGGAAGAGATCCACTCACCGATGTCTTGTGCGAATGGTCGATTCAATCTTCTCTCTTTACTGCTTGCTCCCAGCTCCTTGTCTTCTCACGGGCCCAGCTACACGAGATCCTGCAAACAAGACAAGAAAAGGAAACTACAAGAAGCATGCATTCATAATTGATTCAAGGATTAGCATAAATCAAATACGCAAGTAAGACAATACATCATTGAAACACATGCGAATAGAAGAACCTCAAATGCTTTATTGATGGAAGAAAGTAAGGTTCAGGTAGTGATACAACCATAAGAGGCCCAATCCAGCATCACCGTCCCGACGGAAAGAAATCTCCTCTTCACCTCCTTCAAGCAATCACCCAATACTCTCAACTGTAAACCAACAACAATTCTTTGCACAAAATTCCGGCCTCCAGATCCCATGGGATGAGATCCTTATATAGAGTTTTGGAGTGAAGATAAGTCAGCTTGATGTGTGACTGTTGTCCTCTTCAACCCCAGTTGTTCTTCAGTTCTTGAGTCCACTTGGAGATTCTACCTTCCACTCGGAGTTTAAGAACCTCTTACTCTTCACTTAGGCGAATTTTTTGATCCAAGTGTCATTTTGGAAGCTTCCTAGGCACTGACACATTGAGGAAAGATTCCTCCACATGTCCAATCTCGCTCAGCACAGGTAGCCTTTGATGAAGTTGACATTCAGCGCAGGTACACCATGGAGCAGTTGACATTCAGTGCAGATGCTCAGTGGAGCAGTTGACATGATCCAAAATTGACCTTTTTTTGAGTGTTTTTCAGTGGAGAACTGATCTGAAGTGCTGTGGTTTGCTGACCTTGTTCCTCTAGGGGTAGGAACAACATGTTTAGGGACTTTGGATCCCTCAGATTATTGACATTTCATGCTTCATGCTGTAAGGCACAAAAATGTCTATAACAGTTGCCCCCTAAAGTATGAGGTCGTTTATCGGGTGAAATGCTTTATTAGGAGGATCCGAAGTTCATTCAATCGTAGGGAGGTGACCTGTAACAAAATGCAATACAATACATTATTTTCATACTGCTTTCATGATCTAGCTGATGCGGGCATTTCCCATGCTCAGCTTTATAAATACATTTTTTTGTACATAAACAGATGATCGTCTGATAGTAGACTGATAATTCTCTGCTTAAATTATCATCCTTTTAGTAGGATGATCATCTGCTGTACATGTCAATGTCTTTATCTCCTGAATATACATCGCAGCCCGGATGGATGAAACTAGATCCGGGGTCTTCAAACTTGTCCGATCTTCACTCTAATTACAAGTCGATCCATGTGAGAATTTCTTGGAGTCGAACATGGAAAGACATCGCTTGATTACCAGTCAATAATGTAAACTGTTAACAAGCGCGAGAGGAATCACCGATAATGATGATGACCCTAAAGGTACTGCAGCACAATTCACGTGGTGTGAATATAGGACCTGGCGTCGAACACCACGCAAAATCTCCCGGTCGAAGGTCATTGATGTATACCTGTCGCCGGAAGTGAGAAACTTGCCATTGAGGCATGAAAGCTTCAAAGTACTGGGGGGGTGTTCCTAGATCAACTTCTTGGATAATGAGTTGATGTCGACAAGAAGCGATCCGTCAAAGGAGGGCCTTAATGAATCCCACATCAGTGACACGGAACGGAGCTAATGATTTGTGATGAAGGTGAAAACGATCTGTGAAGTATGATCCAGGGTGGCGGTCATGAAAGGATGAAAGATGATGTATGGCAGTGGATGGGACACGGTTGACACTCTCTGAACGACATCTCTTGAACATATAACGACACTGATGTGATGGATCGGTAGCATTACCCCAAATGTGGATGGTATGGCGAGACCATGGTGAAGGGACTGGTGAATGAAAACAACCCAACCCGACGTTTTACGGAGGCAAAAGTGTCATGTTCAAGAGCGACTTGCTACCATTAAGCTTTGAGGTTCTCCCAATTTTTCCCCAGTCATTTCTGACCAGTACCTCTTTATTTTGGTCAAGCTTGAGGAGGATAACATATGCTTGTTCTATAACCTGCCCTTCGGGCAAGCCCATCGCTATGTTTTAACGAGCCTAGCGATAGGGAAACTCGTTCTCGTCTAAAGACAAGTTTGTCGCTATTCAATATTTTTAACGAGCCTAGCGACAAAGACAACTCGGTCCTTTTCATTTTTAGAGAGTCTAAAAAGGTACATAAAGTTAACTCCAAAGGTCCTTTTTCGTCATCTAATCCCTTAAGTCCGAAAAAGTATAAAACAATACAGAAGGGATGAATGTTCGATAGCTTTATCGAGCCGAACTAGACAAGCGCTCGATCTTTTTGTTCAATAATCCCTCAGGTCCAAAAAGATTAAAATCTAGAGGAGGGGTAGCTCTTCCGGTCCTTTTAACGAGCTGGAAGGCCAAAACTCGGCAAACTTTTCATATTTTACGAGTCAGTGAAAAGAGCTCAAAGAAGACTCGTATTTTGAGGAACGACTGATAAACAGGGATAGCAGCAGATTCCAGGTACAGGTTGGAATTTTCCAATCACGGCAATGTTACAAGGACGGCTAGGTGAAATCACTCTTCGCAGCTGTTCCTCAAAATAGGTAAACAATCAAGTGGATGTGAATGATCGGCCAAATGACGAGTGGAGGTGACGGTGCAAACACGACCAAGGCTTTTATGGCTGATGAATTTACGGTCTCAAAATGGTTATTTACCGGTTCATTTTTTCTGAATGAGCTTGAACTCTGGGGAAGCTTGCTCACCTGTGCGTTTATTTTTTAACAAGCATGAACCTTGCCAAAACTGCTCGTTTTTGCGTTTATTTTTTAACGAGCATGAACCTTGCCAAAACTGCTCGTTTTTGCGTTTATTTTTTAACGAGCATGAACTTTGCCAAAACTGCTCGTTTGATAAGGTCAAATTTATATTTCACCATGACTAGCTTTTCTTTTCTCAGAGATAGTACTGTATCATCAATTGCGGCAACAAACTTGTTAGAAATGGATAACATGAGGTAAAAATTCTAATATTTCACTTTGAACTACGTAAAGAAATTAAAAGGTGTTTTTACCTCTCATTTTACCATTTCTTTTGCATTTGGCCTGTTGGAGCTTTGGAGGTGCCTCTTCCTCTTGATTTTTTACCAGCTCATTTCGGGAGATTCTGTGGACGATTCTCAGCGCCGTTTGGACCAGGTAGGAGCTAAACCCTAGCTCTCTCTTTTCATGGTTTCATTTTTCAGTTTTGTGCCTGTTTTCTTGCCCCCATGAGCCCCTGGGGTTTCACTAGGGCGCTCTGCCATTAGCGCAGGTGCCCCATTCGAAACCTGCATTGGGGTTCAAGCTGTTCAAAGGCTTTTTGTCCCTCAATGCAGGTGGGACCCTCCTGCGTTGGGCGTAGAAAAGCATCTTTGTTGCACAATTTTTCATGAAAATTTTGCCATTTTCTCATCATGTCAGGGATCTTACTCCTCCTCTTGTTTGTTTTGTAGAGTTTATTGGAGCAGAATGACTCTTACATGGCGAGAACGAGAGCACGAAGAGGAGGACATGATTGCCCTCCATGATCCTGCCACGGTGAATGCGCTGCGGAACTGTGGCTTGCTAAAATTCTTCCGCATTTCTAGCATGAGGGCACAGATACTTTTACTGCAGTACCTGCTTGATGCTTGGGATCCTGTTAACCAAGTGTTCCAGATTAGGGGCAAGTCCATCCCTTTGACCATAGTGGACATTTACTTCTTGACTGGGTTGTCAAGGCGGGGTGCCCCCATTTCCTTGTCCGGTTCGGCCCGAGGGAGTGATTCCGTGAGAGACTATGTGCGTCAGTATTGTAGGGAAGGATCCCAGCCGAGCAGAGATGGAAAGGTTACTATCCGTGAGGTTACTGACAGGTCTCTCAGGTCTATTCTATACACGATTTGTAGGATGGCCGGTAGTGCATCCCCTCATGTTGCCAACAGGTCTTATGTGCAGTACGCCCTGGAGTGTCTTCAACCGAAAGTTTTTAACTGGTGTGATGCAGTACTGGTTCAGATGAAAAGCCAGTTGACCAAAGTAAAGGACGGGAAACTGAAGAATTTTGGTTTTGGTTCAGTTCTGACTGCCTTCGCTTTGGAGAAGATACCACTGATGCAACCTCAGTACATTGTGTTAGACTCCGTCTCACGCCAGAGATTGATTCTTCTTCAAAACCCTGTTTTGAAGAAGAAATCATAATGTATTGTTTTAAATTATGTAATTTATGTTCCAGCTTTTCAAAAATCAGCAGCAACTTCAAACTCCTATTCCTGCACAAGCACAATTCAAAGCATCAATCAGAGGCAAAGTTATTAAATACATAGGAATGCAAGTTGAGGTGAGCAAGTATACAGAAAGTGGGGTTCAGAAAGACATGGCCGTGCCACAGAGGTTCTGCAGGCTGTAAAGTATCCCCATTCAGCTGCACAGTCTACAACTCAAATGAGTGCATGCCATTCTGAGGGAACTCTATCACCACTGCATCTTGAATCTATAGCAGACACAAAAGTTGAGAAGATTAATTCTGATGCTTCTAGTCAGCATACTTCCCAAACGAGCCTAAGAAATGATATATCAAGAAAAAGTGATGCTGGGACGAAACAGAGGAAATCAGGAAGACTCTCATTAATGGGGTTAACAGGAAAGAATCGTAGTCTTATGAAGAACCATGAAACCGAGCCAGCTATTGAACCTGGGATTTTAATGACCAAGGATGAAGACAAAGCTGACAGCTTTGATATTTTGGAGAGATATGTGTACAAGCATAGCCTGCGCTCCTATAGGGACTTACCCTTTAAAGTTTCGGAATTGGGTACTGTATATAGAAATGAGATGTCAGGAAGGTTACATGGTCTTTTCCGTGTAAGGGGTTTCATCCAGGATAATGCACATGTCTTCTGTTTGCCCAGCCAGATCAAGGAAGAAATAAGAAGTGTTTTAGATCCGACAGAAGCAATATTGTCTCAGTTTGATTTTAAAAATTATGAAATAAACCTATCGACAAAACCTGAAAAGGCAGTGGACAGTGATGTTATTCGGGAGAAAGCAACCCGTGCTTTAAAAGATGCTCTTGAAGACAAGGGGTGGGACTATTCTGTTGATGAAGGAAGTGGTGCATTTTATGGTTGATTGACATTGGATATGGAATATATATGTTGCAGCTCTCTTCGAATGCAGGGGCAAAGCATGATGAAATGGATTTTGAATTTCTGGAGAATGTGTCTGGGAAGCCTTACATCGTGCAGACGAACATATACGCCCATGGAATTGGGAAGAGAGAGCAACGCATTTATTTGTGGTTCGACCCCACTGCGGACTTTCACACATATTCCATTGAGTGGAACCCGCATCACATCATATTCTATGTGGACGCCACTCCCATCAGAGTATACAAGAACAATCAAGCAATGTGGGTGCCGTTCCTGAACAGCCAAGCCATGGGAGTTTTCTCCAGCTTGTGGAATGCGGATGATTGGGCTACTCAAGGAGGGCAAGTGAATACCAATTGGAGCAACGCTCCCTTTGCTGCTTCTTATACAAACTTCCGCGTTGAGGGGGCGTGCCAAGTCAGATCAAATAGACACATCTCCAAGTGGGTGCGCAAAAATTACATGATCTATGACTACTGCGGAGACAAAAACAGATATCCCGTTCCTCCACCAGAATGCAGCAGTTTAGTTCTCTAAAGCAAGCAGTACATTAATTTTGTCAAAATCTAAAGAGTGTATAGTACCAGTGGGTTTGTATTTCCTAGTTTGCCTACAGTTCAGGTTGATTTCAATTTGCCTCAGCGATTTGATCTATTCTATATTGATTCAAATTCAGAGAAAAAAACGGCCCATCATGATTCACAGGGCCATCCTAGGATCTCTTGAAAGGTTCTTTGGCATATTGATAGAGCGTTATGCTGGTGACGTTTCTTTGTGGCTTTCTCCAGTGCAAGCCTGTATTGTAACCTGTAACAGGCACTCAGGTTCAATATCGTCGAAAGGTAGTGGCAAAGATAAAAGAGAACTCGGGACCATGAACATCAATGAAGTTATAGAAAAAATTCAAAACGCAGCAGCTAATAGAAATTTTATAGCATAATAAAATTCAATATTACCGTTCCCAATATGGCAATTTCCTCAAAGTGGCAAACATCTTTTCAGTGGTCATTTTGGCAGAAGCCATCTTCCAGAGTGGTATGCGATGTGAAGACCGCGTGGCTGGCCAGTTGTCAACATGGGAGGATTGTGTCATCAATGAGATCCTACATAACAGAAAAATAGGATTCGATCTTCTATTAATAGCTTCAGTTAAATCTCCAAGTGGATCTACGCCCCAATTGATATCTTTAAGTGGCCATCAGAGGATTTTAAACAGCATTGAGTTGTTTATACATAAGTCGTTGTTTTATAGAACCTTCTGCATATGAATTAAATATATCAGTAACGTGGCAATCGTTGCAAAGTGGCATTCAAAGGTACGATTACTTATTTCTAATCATCAGCCAGTTTTCATGGGCCATTCGAAATCTTCACGCTGGAATAATGGAAGACTGTTCTATCTTTGGGAGCAGATGGAGGATCCTTTTCTATTTTCATGGATTTAGTTGAAACAGCGCCCCTGCTTTTGGGGGTCGATCTGTGGTTTTTTGTTTTAGTTGATTTAATGTATAAAAAATAATTTGGTAAAGTAGAGAGAGTGAGGGAGGAGAGTTTTTTCTGAGCACCGGGAGCTGCTGGAGAAGCAGAGAGCTTTTTATTGTACAGTTTTATGACAGAGAATTTAATGGAATTTCACAGCTCTGTTTACTGAGATTCATGTGGTATGTTGATTTAGCATAAGTTTTTCCCTTTGTCTCATATGTAATCAATTATGTTCCATTTCATTTCATGACCATTTCAAGCTGAACAAATGAAGTGATTAGGTAGGAATTCATAGTATTATATGCTCCTCCTATAAGTTTGTTCGCATTCGATGTTTTCTACTGTTTAAGGAGGATTCAGAGTTATTGTCTGCCCTCCGTAGCTCCTCACCAGTCTTGCCATCCCATTTGAAACCAGATTTGGTGTTAAATTGCATGCCTACCTTGCCTCAGTTGATAACCTGTGTAGTCATTATATTTTTCTGTTTGAAGCTGTGATTTTGCCCATGTAGCCCAGAAAAGCCCCGTCATTCCATTAAAAAACCCCAAAAATCATTAAATCCAAACCCCCTATCAATTTACTAGCCTAAAATCCTTATTCTTAATTGGTCAGCCTAATTATATTATAAGATCTATCAAATCTGACCCGAGAGAGCCTTCTCATACCTCGTAGGGCTAGCTACGAGGTGAAATGGTTTGATGTAGCCTTGAGAGTTTGTCTATCTCAGCCTAGGTGAATTCCAAGCGCTAACACATTGCACTCGACTTGCCTTCTCCTACTGAGCCACGCATGCAGAGGTGGGTTGACCACATGTCTAGACATGCAGGTCAGTCTCAGATTACCTTTACTGATACCTTCTTTAGGTGGTTCGAGCAGCAGGATATGGCCTTTTCCGAGTATCCATATGTTGGCATGGATTTCCGAGGTGATCCGGATTTAGTGTTACCGGATGGCGAGCAGTGGGGCGATCTTGGTAAAATTTTTGATCTCATCACTATTTACTGTTTTTATTTACAATGCTCTTGTGCTTTATTCTGTCAAGACTCTAATCAAACTCATGTGTGCGTGCAGATGTTGGTCCTGTCCGTCCAGCAGTTCGTCCGAGAGCTCTGGCCGCTGCCCCAGCAGGGGAGGCTCCCGGGAGAGCTATTCTCCATGACCTTGACTTGGCCGAGACTCTTGCAGCTGTGCAGGAACAGGTTGAGGGCCTTACCCTTGGGATTCCGGATGTACGGATCGACGAGTTGCCTCTACGGTTGCAGCGACATACTGCTGGTGTCCCTAGACGATGGACTCGTCTTCTGTGCATGATTGCACAGGCCATGGCATGTTATCATGAGCATCACTAGGCTAGGGTGCCCCCCAGCCATTTTTGAGTTTTGGGGTCATATGACCGATTTTGTCTTGGTTACAGAACATTATATTTAAACTGTAAACAGTTATATATTTTTGATTTTCGGGGTTTATTCCAGTTTTTATGTGATCCATGTATGAAACATTGATGATGCTTCTCTTTTTATCAATTTTGCAAATGTCTATCTAACACATAGTTTGCTAATGAGTCGGTTAATGTGTTTAAGTTTCTGGAAATGTGTTGATATTGGATAAAATCAAACTGTCTTTCCAAGATTTTAACTCTTAGGAACTTGCGATAAATAGCTGGATTTTGGACAGAGTAGGTACCATTGAGTTGTAGTACCACGAGCTGTGAGTCTAGCCTGACGACTAGTCGGCGTATGCCATGGGTGATGGCATCAGAGAGGAGTTCTATCAACGCGCTATACTCAACAATGTTATTCGTTGATTGACCAATACATACCCCCCTGAAACTCACTAACTCACCGCTTGGGTAAAAAATGGCCCATGCTGCAGAGGATAGGTTCCTCGAACTACGACTCGCTCCGTCGGCATATCCAACCCACGGTTCCAATGGATTTGACATCTGCAATAAGTGTAGAAAGCGGATTACTTAAACCGAAACGAACGCTTTAGCGAAAACAAAAATATAACAAAAGCATATAGGTTATTATTAAGCATAGTAACGCTTAAGGTACAACCCGTTGCGGGGTTGCGCCAGTGGAATTCCGTCATAATCTACCAACTCGTAGGGTCCCTTTGCTAATACACTTTTAACAATATAAGGGCCCATCCATAAGGATTTAAATTTCCCAGCTCCCAATTTGTCGGATTCTTGGTCATAAAGCAAGACCAAATCACCTTCTGAGAAGACACGAGGTTTGACATTTTTGTCGAACTGTGCCTTGACTCGTTTCTTATGAGCTTCGTTAGCCAAAGAAGCATCACGACGGGTTTCATCCAACTGGATTAATTCCAAGAAACGAGCCTCTTCTTCTGAAGTTCCGGGGAGGAGATCAATTGCGAGTTTAAGGGACGAAATTTCACACTGGATTGGTAGGATTGCTTCCAGGCCATACACTAGTTGGAACGGTGTGAACCCAGTGGCATTCGTTACCGACGTTCGGTAGGCCCACAAAGCCGAGTATAGGATTAAATGCCATCTTCTTTTGTGAACCCCAACCATCCTTTGCAGCATGCGCTTCAGGACCTTGTTGATTGCTTCAACTTGTCCGTTAGCTTGCGGATAGTACGGAGTAGAGCTGTCGTGAGACAAACCTAGTTTGGCAGTCAATTCAACCATCATGTGATTGTGAAAATGCGATCCATGATCTGTTACTATGGCCTGTGGTACGCCGAATCTGGCGACTACATGATTGAAAAAGAATAGGGCTGTTGTTTCACCAGTATTATCTAATGTAGGCATCGCCTCGGCCCATTTGGTAAAATAGTCAACTGCGACTATAATATACCCATGCCCCCCGGTCGAGGTGGGGTTACATTGCATGAAATCGATGCCCCATTTGGCGAAAGGCCCCACAACTATTATTGGCTATAAAGGAGCGGGGGGTCTTCTGGTTTTGCTATCAAAAATTTGACAAGCATGGCAACTTCTAACTGCGGTTATGCAATCTTTGAACATGGTTGGCCAGAAGTATCATGCTCGTAAGATTTTTTGTGCTGTAGCATATCTAGATTGATGCCCCCCACAGGTGCCTGAATGACAGTCATTCAGGGCTTTTTCGGCCTCCTCATGGGTGAGACACCTTCTCAGAACCGTATCGACACCACGACGGTAAAGCGTATCACCGACGATCATGTAGTCTTTTGCTTGGTATCGAATGCGTTTTTGTTCTGAGTGAGAGGTGTCTGGCCGAAACTTTTGGGTTTGGAGATAAACTATTATATCTCCATACCACTCATCACTTGCTGATATCAGAAACAAACTTTCGTCCACGATCGATTCTTGGGATGTTTCATCGTTGGACGGTGATGGGAGATCGCATAATAATTCTGTGAAAACTAAAGCTTTCTTCGATTTGGATTTCACAAATTCCAGATCAAACTCTTGAAGGATAGCTATCCATTTTTAATATTTGCCCCCAAGCAACTATCGCGACAGTATATAAGTCATGGGGTTGCAATCTGACAATACGGTAGTCTTCCGGAAGAGGACATAATGCCGAAATCTTTGTATCGCTTGAACAGCAGCAAGTGCTAGCTTTTCAACATGAGAATATTTACTTTCTGTATCATTTAAGTTTTTACTTAAATAATATATAGGGTGCTCTATTCCATCGACTTCTTGAACTAAAACCATTGCAATGGTCGTATCTGCTGCAGCCAGATACAGGTTAAAGTCTCTTTGATAGTCCGGGGCGTACATTAATGATGCTTTTACTAGCGCTTCTTTCAAAGCATCAAAGGAAGCTTGTGCAACCTGGTCCCAGACGAAAGGCACATCCTTTTTCAAGAGACGCGTATAACCTTTAGCAAGTTCTGCGTAATTTGGAATGAACCTCCTCAAAAAGTTTGCTTTCCCTTGGAGTTTCTGAATCTGAAGCAAGTTCGAAGGTGGAGGCAAATTAATGATTGCCTGCACCTTGCAAGGGTCGAGACGAATCCCATCCTTGGAGACTATAAAGCCAAGTAAACGACCAGAACCGACGCAAAACACACATTTGTGTGGATTGAGTCTTATCTTGTAGTGTCAGCAACGTAGAAATATCGCTCTTAAATGCTGCGGATGATCACTCCGCTTTTGCGAATGAGCCGGAAGATCGTCAAGATAAGGTTGAACAATGTTCTTGATGTCATGGAAAGCATAATTCATTGCTCTCTAAAACGTCGCCCCTGTGTTCTTTAAACCAAAGGGTAATTTTCGATAAGCGAATGTGCCCCACAGACAAATAAATGCAGTCTTTGACTGGTCCTGTGGGCGGATATTTATCTGATTATACCCGGAAAATCCGTCCATAAAAGAAAAGATTTCACATCCGGCGCATTCATCAATTATCTGGTCGATGAAGGGTGTAGGGTAGTTGTCCTTTGGACAAGCTTGATTTACATCCCTATAATCGACGCACACTCGTATTGTTCCCTGTTTTTTCATTACGGGGACAATATTCGATACCCAATCGGTCAGAGGAACCGGATAGACGAAACCAGCATGGAGGAGCTTTTCAACTTCTACCTTAATGGCAGCGACTTTCTTGGGGTGCACCTGCCGAAGCCGCTGTCTTACTGGTTTGACATCAGGATACATCTTAATTTCATGTTCAACGATACTCGAGTCAATGCCTGGCATTTCATCATATGACCAAGCAAAGACATCTCTAAATTCGCGGAAAAGAGCTTTATATATTTCCTGTTCTGAAGGTGAACAACCTTTGCCGACATAAATATTCTCTACAACATTTGTTTTGGTCGAGATATTTATGGCTATAGTCTCTTCAATATTGGATAGGTTTCGCTCGGAATCCACCGTATTTACAGTATTTGTTAGGAACTCAAACACTGAAGGGTGATAAAGGTCTTCCTAAATATCTTCCTGTGGAAGGGAACGATGGTGGTTATCACTCCATGGTGCCCCCTCAATCAGCATCGACTGCAGGATTCCCTCGTCACTTGCATGCACTCGTGACCAAGGATCCAAAGGGGTACCACATTATCTAGACCTATCCACCCAAACGCTTGACGAGCGTTGATTTGGGCTCGCTTCCCATGCATGAAACATTGATTGCTACAATATTTCGATTGGGCTTGGGGGCAAACCCAATGTACGATCCATGAAGACTTTGTCTTTTGCGACTTTCGTGGAAGATATCATGTTGCAGTTTGCTACAAACGGTATATTTCCTATGAATATAGGGTTTGGTAGCGAGAAAGTTCCCATCATTGTGGGGTCCTTCAACAGGCCTACTCCGATATCTTGAATTGAATGGTCGTTCTCATGGATCATGGGAATGCTTCCCGTAACTTGTGAACCATTAAGGAGGAAGTTCTGTTGGTCGACGACCGTAATCCCTCCTTCAAACGGGAATGTGATCTTCCTAAAATAAGTCGAAACGATAGCTGCCATGGCATAAATCCATGGTCTTCCCAGTAGGATGTTGTAATCAAGATTACCATCTATGACTTCAACATCAATTTCTACTGTTTTTCCACCTAGTTCAACCTTCAAGTTACTTAGGATACTGTAAGGGGTATATGTCCTACCGTCGAATGCTTTTAGTGTTGTCGAAGATCTTGACAAGGTTGGTGACCCTAACGTTTTCCAGCAACTCATCGACATAATACATGTAGATGCCCCCTCATCAATAATTGTTCGATGAACAGTTTTGTTGAGGGCTTTCACTTGAATAAGGAAAGCTAGTTGAGCTGGTAACTGAGGGTCATACCCTTTGTGATCAAAGGACACAAGATTGGAATCCTTAGGATCAACCCCCCCTATTGCCGATAACAATGCCTACCTTTGGGATGGACAATTTTGTAGTACCTCTAGCGTCGACATAGCGGATGGCGATTGGGCCAAATCTTCTACTATGTTATAATGCTGCGCCACTCTGGCGCGAGGATTAAAGGTCGACTTGTGTACTACACCCTTAGGCGGTTTTATTGTTAACTCTGGCATTATGGGTGGGACAACTTCTGTCGAAGTTGTTGTCGAACTACTTGGTTGATCTTTACCTCTTTCGTTGACAGTTGTGGATTCCCGTAATCTTTGTTCCTTGTCGAAATCAAAGCATCATTCTGTTGCTTAGAGATCGATAACATTAGCACTTGCGACGGGGAAGCATTTCCACTATCAACCATATTTTGACCTGGGTTGGGAAACGAATCAGTCAACACAGCTGGGTTCTTTGGACTCTTAAAGAATCTCTTGAGCTCAGCTTTGTATGGACAATCGGTTGTCTTGTGATCTTCGTTACATATCAGACAGGGCCATTTCTTTTTCCCTTTCTCAGGAGGGTTTGAAGAAGTTTTTTCAGGTGACGGATCATCCTGTTGCTTCTTCTTCCCTTTGTTTTGCTTCTTCTTGCTTCCTGGTTGATTGGTTTCTTTGCCTTTATCTGCTGATATGGCATTTACTTCCGAAGCAAGAATCTCTTCATGGGAATTTTGATCTGAAGTCTTACGGGCTTTCTGAGATGAAGCCTTTTTCGACTTCGCGCTTGCAGTGCCAATCACGCCATCTCCGGCATGAGAGTCAATATTCGATTTAGGAGGTGGAGGAATTGAAAATTCAGGTCTAGGGGCGTCAGGTATTTTGTCGTAGAGCGTCCCAGACTGAGTATATACTAAATCTAAATATTGAGCACGAGCGATGAATTGCTCCTCTGTTACGACTCCCCCCTTGGCCACATCTTCCGTTATAGCCGGAAGTAATGACTTTATAAACCATTCAGCTAATAGCTGATCGGGAACGTACCTTTTCACCATCCTACGACGATGACACCACTCATGTATATGATCGGATATGTGAGTAGCCGTCGTCTGTTTGAAGTTGGTCAGTATTTCGGTTCCTGTTTCATACCTGATTGGTAATTGAAAATGGGTTAAGAAATTCGTGGCTAAGGAGCTGAAATTGTCGAAAGAGGCTCTTGGCAATTCTATATACCATTTAGCCGTCGGACCTGTCAATGTCCTCTGGAAAAGGCGAAGTCTTATCGAATCATCGTTTAGGGTGTTCGATGAACACCACAGATGAAAAGTCATGACGTGATTCGACGGGTCTTCACTAGGATTTCCATTGAATTTAGGAATGTCTGAAGGAAGTTTGTGAGGAATCGCTGGCCACCAAGGGGCATAAGCAATCAGATCGTTCGTCAACCGATGTAAATCGGGTAACTCTAGAGTTGCCACGAATGGCAGCTGTTGACTCAGATTAGGCGAAGCGTACCCATGATACGATGGAATCGCCTAAGCAGTTGGTCTTTGCATACCAGCATAATGTAAGTGATGCTGGTATGATTGATACGGTTGGTGGACTATCCCACTATAAAGTGGGTGGTTTTGACAGTATTGCATGTACGGTTGTCCACTGTTCGCAAAAATCTGCTGCTCGGTACCTTGGTACACTTGCTGGAATTGCGGTTGTTGATACTGCACCAACCATGGTTGTGATGCTATGGGTTGTTGTGCTATACTAACCACTAGACCAAGATGAGGGGTAATGGTACCCGTTTGTACTTGCGTCGCCCCGCCGGTCGGTGATTGTGGTTGAGTCGCAGGGTCAAAGGGCTGTTGCATTACAACCTGAGAAAACTGAGGTTGACATACAACAGGCATCGTTTGAACTTGCGACACGGTTACAATCGCCGGTGTCGTCGGGATGTTCGTCACAGGCATTTGTTGTTGCATAGAATACACAACTCTTGGTTGCTGGGGTAGCATAGGTATCCAACCACTTGTAGTTATTCCAGTATAACCTGAATACGGTTGTGAACTCCCGTATGGGTAACCTCCCGGAGGGGGTAATGAAAAAGCATATTGCCCCCCATACCGCGGTGGTCTGGAACTGAAAGGAATTATTAACCCTTGAGGACCGGATTGCCCAAACTGATTTCCAAAAGGATCAATCTGTTGAGTTCCAACATAAGAGTTACTGGGTATTATTCCGGAAGAACAAACAGGAACAGACCACCTTGTTGTTATAGCCTCCGAAGGGGCTCCTTCCAGCAGTTGAGAGCTAGCTGGGACAGATGGTATGCCGGCAAACATTGTCGGAGTGACGGCAGGGGGTTCTGTTGTCGCTGTGTCATTTGGCACAGTCCTAGATGTTGACGGTTGTTCAGACATTTTGAGTCTATCCAATAGATTGCCTAGCGATCCTACAGGAACTTCCCTGGGTGATAGGCTAGCTTCTGATGCAAAAGGAAATAGAGTGACCCCTACTCCAAAATGGGTTGGAGTAGTTGCTTGCGGATCTTCTACAATTTCCTCTATTGCGATCAGACCAGGTGGAAGAGGAAGACCGTCAGGTCCGTAAAATATTTCTGGTGCCGAAGAAGGGGTTGTTTCGACAGCGACAGTTGTTTGAGGAGCAAGACTCTCTGAACCGATTACCGATGGAACTGATTCAGTAACACAAGTATTTGCTCTCAGACTAGGATCAGTGTTACTGTCCCTCTGGGGCTGTTGAACTTCTTCAATATAGGCAGGGTTTCCAGAAATGTTTGGAGTAACCGGAACCTCAGATGTCGTTGGAACACTCGTTCTAACTTTGACAGGAGATTTTGAACCGGTTGAACGAGTTCGCTTTGCCCGGGCTGTTTTCGATTCCGGAGACAAAGACGGTTGACTCGTAAGCCTCCGCGAACGACGGGTCATCGATTGACTTTCTTCCACGATTGCGGATTACTTGATCAACCAAAGATACATAGGGTAAAATTGTGTTTTCGAATTGAATTAATTTTAGACGCTTTTAAGACACAACTTGCTTTTTCACTTTTTAAGAGTCGAGAAAAAGCTAAAGATGACTCTAGTCTCCTTCGATGTATTAACGAGCCCGAAGTGACAAATGCTCGGATGGACTTTTTCAGTTATAGAGTTTGAAAAAGGCCAAAAGAAACTACTCTGGAGTTCTAGGCAGAGGGTGTGCCAAACCTTTCGCGAAACCACAGAATACGTTTTACGGTACGAGTGGTCGATCTTCGTGAATGCTGTGTTCATTGCATCGCGATCAGTAGGGCGGCCGACACGGCTTCCTATGGATAAAGGCTTTGTTCCTATAGGGGTCTCCCAATATACGCGACGGTACGCGGGAGCACAAGTCCGTATTAGCGCTATCGTCCCTCAGAAGGAATCACCCACCTTCGTAGAGATCGACAGTCACTATGTTTAACGACGTCGGAACACGTCTCTACCTAGACCTCTACTGTGTTTCGTTATGTTTCAAAGCGTCGTTATGTAAATTCAGTTCATTTTAGGTTGATCTTGCTTAGCAGTTTGCCTTTATGGATCACCACGTGATGTACGATACAACTCCTAAATGCAGTCTAAGAATGATAAGCAAGCTTTTTCAATTCTTTCAACTTATGAAAATCTTAACTACTGAGGGAAAAGAAAGACATCAACTTTTCACACAGATCATAGAGCACACACTGATGCAATTTTCCTAAATCGACATGCAAACTGTCAAAATGCACATGCACAATGCAAGTATTTCTTTTCTTCTTCCTTAATGTTGATGTATTACAAAAAGAAAGCTGTTGTATAATTTCGAATTCAATTTCAAGTGAAAGCAAACAAGCTTTTGTCCAATAATCAAAAGAACACCTTAAGATTCACTCGTTTCAACACTAGAAATACTGAAATTCAAACCATATAACGAAAGCAAATGCTCAAGCAGCTATGAACAGCAATAAACTAACTCTTAGAATCAAAACGACACTTTATCACAGGTCTAGATCTAAGAGGCCACAGCAAGACTAGTTCACTTTCGCTATGGGAAACTGTAAATGAAGTAAGAAATACAACAAGAACAATCACAGTTTCTTCATACAACTGAGGTGGAATGATGGCAAAGAAAGGTAGTTTCAGATGGGTATACAGGTTGATAACAGGCTGCAAAAACAATACTGAAAACTGGGCAACAGAAGGCAGGGAACCCCAGTTGCACAATGCAAAACTGGTTCAGCGCAGGCTCTGCACTGTCAATCTGACATTCAGCGCAGGTAGCCCCTTCGGGACCTGTGTTGAAACGTAGAGAGCCTTCACTGCAGTGGCGCTGGAGAGGAAACTCTAGTTTCTCTTTGGTTCCGGGTCACAGATTGCTCAAAAATCAACTGTTTTTGGCAAAATCAGAGGCTATCAACCAGGTATACACTAGAGGATGATTAAAGGAAGATGAACACTATCACAAAGAGCTAATAAGAGTCCTTGTGGATCAGCTCTTCAAATCATAAACATGCCCAGAACTGAGCTAGAGTAGCTGCCCTCTACTTTGCATTCGAAGGATTCGAATGCAGTTCGATTCGGTACTCCCTTTGTTTAAGAAATGAATAGCAAGAAACACAAGCTACCAACAAGATACGCTCCCCAGTGGAGTTGCCAGTCTGTTGTAGGGAAAGGTATCCAACACGGAATGACCCTATCCCACTCTAAGGGTGATAGTTCCTTAGCAACAGTCAAAGCAAAGCTATCTAAGATTACTTCTTTATGACATGCAAAAGAGGAAAGGAAGAGATCCACTCACCGATGTCTTGCGTGAATGGTCGATCCAATCTTCTCTCTTTACTGCTTGCTCCCAGCTCCTTGTCTTCTCACGGGCCCAGCTACACGAGATCCTGCAAACAAGACAAGAAAAGGAAACTACAAGAAGCATGCATTCATAATTGATTCAAGGATTAGCATAAATCAAATACGCAAGTAAGACAATACATCATTGAAACACATGCGAATAGAAGAACCTCAAATGCTTTATTGATGGAAGAAAGTAAGGTTCAGGTAGTGATACAACCATAAGAGGCCCAATCCAGCATCACCGTCCCGACGGAAAGAAATTTCCTCTTCACCTCCTTCAAGCAATCACCCAATACTCTCAACTGTAAACCAACAGCAATTCTTTGCACAAAATTCCGACCTCCAGATCCCATGGGATGAGATCCTTATATAGAGTTTTGGAGTGAAGATAAGTCAGCTTGATGTGTGACTGTTGTCCTCTTTAACCCCAGTTGTTCTTCAGTTCTTGAGTCCACTTGGAGATTCTACCTTCCACTCGGAGTTTAAGAACCTCTTACTCTTCACTTAGGCGAATCTTTTGATCCAAGTGTCATTTTGGAAGCTTCCTGGGCACTGACACATTGAGGAAAGATTCCTCCACATGTCCAATCTCGCTCAGCGCAGGTAGCCTTTGATGAAGTTGACATTCAGCGCAGGTACACCATGGAGCAGTTGACATTCAGCGCAGATGCTCAGTGGAGCAGTTGACATGATCCAAAATTGACCTGTTTTTGAGTGTTTTTCAGTGGAGAACTGATCTGAAGTGCTGTGGTTTGCTGACCTTGTTCCTCTAGGGGTAGGAACAACATGTTTAGGGACTTTGGATCCCTCAGATTATTGACATTTCATGCTTCATGCTGTAAGGCACAAAAATGTCTATAACACCGGAGGCCAGGCCGGATTATATTTAATTGGGTCGTTTGTTAACTTTGTGAGATCTGGCAAGTTTAACGTTGCCAGAAACGGAAGCCTAGGAGGACCTAAGGGATTCCATCCAGACTGGGCAGAACTCCCTAAGCTCTGAAAAGATTGTCCTGGAATTTGTGAGGCACCAGGCTGCCCGAAGTAACCAGTAGAACCAGCTGAACCAAAAGGCAAGCCTTGAGATCCAGCAAAATTCGGAGTTTGACCAACTCCTGCCGTATATCCTCCATAACCCGCAAAGTTTCCTCCTAAAGAATGGTAAGGATTTGATAACCCCTGGTATGGATCCCAAGCCGAAGTAAGGGGAGGAATACTTTGAAATGAAGTAACCGTGGTGTACGGCCTATTCCCTTGTTGGTCGATGAACGGATTCCAAGTTCCCGCGTTACTAACCCTAGGGTTATTCCAACCTTGGAAAGGATTTTTGCTTTGTCCTACTGAATAAAAAGGCATGGATCCTATCGTCGGGTTGGAATGTGGTATATGACCACTTCCAAAAGGAAAACCCTGGAACGAAGCCGATCCGCTCGCCATAGACGTAGCGGCACTAAACGGGACTGATGGAATACCCTGTGATTGGGTGACAAATGGGAAAAATCCTTTACCAAAAGCATTGCTTTGGGCATTTCCACTCGTAGACGGAATGGAGGTAGACCCAAGTAAAGATGTGCTCGCAAAAGACCCAAACAAGGAAGTGGAGGGGATGGAAATAGTTCCTCCTCCCTGCACAGATGTTGGGGTTTGCATTGTCGTAGCACTCGTAGAAGCCATGCTTCCAGTAGTAGTCATGAATGGTAAGCGCGTAGCGTAACCTAGACTTGCTGGTCTATGTGACGGAGTCCCAAAGTATTGTAATACGTCTGGATGACTAAATGGTAGGGGGGAATTCGGAGCCACTAACGACTCTGAGAATTCTTCTACCTCTACGTTATTCTCCGCTTGAAAGGGAATTCGAGAAAGGATTGGAGTATCCCTCTCTTGTTCAGAAGTACCAGGCCTTGCTGGGACAATAATGCCCCTGCTGGGAGGATCAATCTCCGATGCGTCACCCGGCATAGGACGAACCCCACCGGTGGTATTCCCTCTGCGCCTTCTCGGAGAAGGCTCTAAACTTGGTGGCGAAAGACCACGAAGTCTTCGAGACCGTCTAGGAGATCGGTCAGCCACTTTGAATTTTTTGTTATGATCTAACTAAAGACTCAAAAAATTGAAAGCTAGGCCAACTAGGAGCACAGAGCACACACTACAAAGTCCCTAAAGATACAGCCAGTCAAACAACTTCCAAGTATTTCCGCTCCGGGTGATTAAGACCGGACACCAAAATACGAGAAAGTGAATCAAGGGGCCTTCCGAAGATAGTCTGGGATGATGAGGGCCCAGTCCTATCAACGAAGGTATCATAGGAAGTTACGCTGACCTCCTAACAACAGCCTGCGCCGGTGCAAGCCCCCAAGCTTTGCAAGGGTGCCCTCCAGTAGTACTGTCGAGAGTGATACAACGTCGACCTCAGGTGCCACGGGATTCCCCTCCGCAACCACCTATGTAGATCCCTAGGAGAGGGAACTATGGGTACCAACTCGTCGCAGAAGCCAGGCGGAACAGTCGTGAGGTAAGTTCGGACAAGTAGGAGAGGGGGTATCTCTCTTTCCTGTCTTAACAGACCCTCATGCTTAACTCCCAGATCCGGAGCTTTCCTGGTATCCCTAACGCTATTGGATTTACTCTCGTTAATCAGACTCTTATGTTTGACGTTTTATGTGGCCTTGGAGAGTTAACTCTCCACTCGCCTAATCCAAGGCCCTAAAATCCTAAACTTGTTGGTGTAACTGACTAAAACAAAAAGTTCTAGTGGATTTTAATTTAGCGCTTGACTTTATTAGGCTATTCTTTAAGTCACAAGGTAATGGAGATGAAACTCGTGGTGTTTTATGGACGCAAAAGAAATTAATAAAACTTAGCTACATGCACTTGCACTTTTTGTTTTCGATGAAGAGCAATTTCTATGAGGTTCAGGGATACTTCTAATGTAAACAAATTTTCATTTTCTTTTCAGACTCCACACTCACAAAAACTAACAAAACTATGTATGCCTAAAAATAAATGCAAATATATCCTAATGCAAGAACTATATGTGGATGCAAGATTCAAAGACTACTCTAAAAACAAAGAAGGAAAGTTGCTGCTTTACCAAATTTGTCTTGCCACTAAGATACTTGGATAGAAGATGATGTGTTACCAATCATTTCGTCCAAACAATAAAAACAAGTTCTAAGATAAGCACAAAGCACTTTCACTTCGCAAAAAGGAAATCAAATGAAAAGCAAGTTTAAGAAAGCGAAACTCAAAACTTTCAAAATATTTTCTTTCAATCGACAAAGAAGTCTTTTTCAAAGAATGCTCTCAAAAATGCTGACACTAATGATTGAAGAAAAAGGCAACCAAACACTTTTTCGAATTGACACCTTTCAAATGATGAAAACCCAACAAAAATAAATGTGTTTGAAATCGCTCTTGACAATCAAAAGTAGCAATGAAAGTCCAAAAGATCAAAAGACAAGTTTCAAGAAAATGATAACAAACAACTTTTCCCGAAGCGAAGGAGCAAATGGTCACAAAAAAGGTTTCGTTAAGCAAACAAAAAAGGTCATTAAAACAAAATGAACACAAAGATTGAATCCAATCTTACTACTCTGCCGAAACAAAGCAGTCAAGACTCTAAACCAGAAATCTTGTGTGTCAAAATCAATGACGCTTGCAATCAACGAAAACGAGACTAATACTCCTTATAACTAGAAAGAGTTCAGAACAAGATGCCCCCTGTCAAACAGAGGACTGTTACCGGGAAATGACTGCTTAAAACTCACCCAAACCACCAGACAAACATTCAACAAAAAGAAAATTTATAAATCTTGAAAATTATATGATATACGCGCCTGCAGTGAAGTGCAGAATGCATGTACACGCGACTGTAACTGAGGAAACTCGCGTATACGCGGGTTCACTTAGTACAACTTGCGTATATACGCCTCTGTAATCCAGAAAAAAAGCGTATCTGAAGATTTTCAAGAAAAATAAAAAATACAGACTGAAAAAACTGGAAAATCTTGGAGTTCAAGAACAGATCAGACAGTCAAAACTAGCAAACAGAGAGGTTGATCCTTGATTGGCTTGAAGGCTACCCAAACTAGGAACAACAAGAGTGTTGTTCCCCAGTATGGTCGCCAATTCTGGTTGAGGGGAAAGTACCCCTAGGGTCCTTTGGGTTAAGACTCTACCAGACTGAAGATTGCTTATTCAAAGAAACACACACACACAGCCATTATCTTTACTTTAAGCAAATTCTAATGTTAAGGGTATGTACCTAAGGTCCTACGTTCGAGAATGCCTTTAGGGTCCAAACCCTTCTTGGAGTTACCTTCTTCTTATTTGACCTGTAAGACAAGCAAATCAAAGAATACAACAGTACATGGACAAATACTTATGCATAAACCATCTTCATGCTATAAAGTTAGTTATAAAAATCTTTAAGTAACTACTTGCATAAGAATTCAAAACATGAATCTCATAAGCATAAAGAAAGATTGTTTCGGGAACCAAGACGTGTTTCTTTATATAAAGACAATTAAAGTACATATAACGGAAAGATATCACCTGAAACACCTTCAGCAGGCTCCAAGAAAAGCTTCCTCCCGGATTCGTTCCAACCTCAAGCCTCCAACAAGAGCTCCTTCCAAGTCTTACTCAATGGTGATATAAAAGATGAATGATCACCAACACACATGGAAACAAGGGTTTCCTATGCAAAATGGGGGAAGTGCAGAATGCACCAAGGACTTCATACATGGTCTAAGGGGAAAATCTCAGCATAATAATCTTGCTCTCTTTTCTCTCTCTCTATGGCCTTCCCTTTGATGTCTTTTTATACCATCTCCAAAGTAGTTTTTTAGTTAGGAGTTGGTTGGGAACAGTTGGGCCACGGGCACTAACAGGTGATCTAGCAGGTAAAACCCACGATCTCCGCCCGAAAAAGAGGAATTTATTATTTTTTTAAGTGTTCTAATACATACACGTGGGTTGGGTATAACAAACACGCGTGTACACGCGTTTAACTCAGGGCAATGTCGCGTATAGGGAATAAAACACTGTTTTTTAAATTTTAGGACCAGGTCTGGAAGGAGGGGTTGCCCTAGGCCATAAGTGTAGCATCACAAACCATAAGAGTGAGATTTGGAGCTATAACATTGGTAAGAGGGCACTCTAGAAGAGCCAATGACTAGAGAGCAAATGCTACAAAAAGAAGCAAAAAATATTGAGAAAGAAGTTGACTTGGAAACTTGTGGGCAGGTTTCCTCTTCATACCAAAGGTAGCTTGGAGCAGCTGCATCATCATCGACAGCACATCAGCAAGCAGCCAAGGCTACTTATTAGGCTCCCAGCAAAGGCAAAGAGAAGCAGATGGAGCAGGAACAGCCACCTCCTATGGCAAAAAAGCAAGCAGAAAAGTAGGTAGAACAACAAAAAGAGGGGCAGCCAATACAACAGCAAGAACAAACAGCTGAAGCCCCAATATCCACTGAGCAACAGGCTCAAGACAATGTGCCCCCTAGGCAAGAAAAGACAGTGGAGGCCTCAGTGCTACAAACTCTACAAAAAGAAGAAAAGGGAAAGAAGAGGGATAGAGAGCTGGAGACTCCCCTCACCACATCCACAAATCAAGGGGAGAAAAGGCACAGAATGAATCCCCTCTCTGAGGAGGAAATGCCTATTGGAAAATCATTGGGCATGGGCCCACCAAGTATGGAGGCATCTGCAAGTTCCTTTCAGCAGGAACAAGAAAGAACAGTTGGAGGAGAAGTCAGCTCCTCAAGCCAGCAACGGAGAGCTGAAACAGGCATCAAACAATAGTTTATTGAGATCAAAAAGAAGAATGAGCCACTTAGAATACAGCTGTACAATCACTTATTGAAAATGGCTCCTACAAACCAGCAGAGGTTGATGTCTGCATATGATGTAGAAGAGGGCAAAATGATAATGAGTCATTTCATGCCAACCATGCTGCAGCCACAGTCAGCTGCAGACTATATAAGGACCAACCTTGAGGTCCTTGCAAAAGACATCCACCCTATGGATCAGATTGAATTGCACAAGCAAATGGGTGAGATGGTATATGCCACTCTTGCAGACAAAACTTTGGTTAATTATAGGTTGGAAAATAGCCTAAATAATACAGCTGCCCAACTTGAGTTGGAGAAAGCATCCTCACAGCCAAAGGACAATCGAATCAAAGCATTGGAGGATATCATCATAGAACTTAGGCATGATCCCAAGGACACCAAAGCTATACAAGCGCTGCTGAAACTAAGAGATGCAGATATGGCAGCACTAAGAAAAATGGTTAAGATCCCAGCAACTCTTCACCCACAGACAGAAGAGGTTGCCCAGCTGAGGCATGACCAAGATGCAGCAAGCATGCTGATATCATTATACAAACAGCTGATCCAGACAGAAGAAAAATTGGGAGAATCAGAGGCTGCACTGCAGGCAGCCCTACAACAAAAGGAGGTAGGCCAAACATCTCAGCCTCCTCCACAAATAATCAACCTTGAGGAACCCCCTCAAACTAGTGCTCCTCCTACAGAACAGACAGCTCAGACAGAGCCATCTACATCAGCACCAGCACCAACAACAGAGCAGGCTCCAAGCCTTGACATGCAGAAGCTGAAGAATGAAATCCAGGCCTTAGAAGCCCAAATGGCAGAGCTAAATGAAGCCAGAGAAAATTTAGCTAAGCTGAATGAAAAGTATGACAAATCCAAGCAAAATGTAGCAGAAAAAGGAAGGTGTTATAGCTCCAAATCTCACTCTTATGGTTTGTGATGCTGCACTTATGACCTAGGGCAACCCCTCCTTCCAGACCTGGTTCTAAAATTTAAAAAACAGTGTTTTATTCCCTATACGCGACATTGCCCTGAGTTAAACGCGTGTACACGCGGGTTTTTCATACCCAACCCGCGTGTATGTATTAAAACACTTAAAAAAATAATAAATTCCTCTCTTTCGGGCAGAGATCGCGGGTTTTACCTGCTGGATCACCTGTTAGTGCCCGTGGCCCAACTGTTCCCAACCAACTCCTAACTAAAAAACTACTTTGGAGATGGTATAAAAAGACATCAAAGGGAAGGCCAAAGGGAGAGAGAAAAGAAGAGCAAGATTATTATGCTGAGATTTTCCCCTTAGACCAGGTCTGAAGTCCTTGGTGCATTCTGCACTTCCCCCATTTTGCATAGGAAACCCTTGTTTCCATGTGTGTTGGTGATCATTCATCCTTTATATCACCATTGAGTAAGACTTGGAAGGAGCTCTTGTTGGAGGCTTGAGGCTGGAACGAATCCGGGAGGAAGCTTTGCTTGGAGCCTGCTGATGGTGTTTCAGGTGATATCTTTCCGTTATATGTACTTTACTTGCCTTTATATAAAGAAACATGTCTTGGTTCCCGAAACAATCTTTCTTTATGCTTATGAGATTCATGTTTTGAATTCTTATGCAAGTAGTTACTTAAAGATTTTTTATAACTAACTTTATAGCATGAAGATGGTTTATGCATAAGTATTTGTCCATGTACTGTTGTATTCTTTGATTTGTTTGTCTTACAGGTCAAAGAAGAAGAAGGGAACTCCAAGAAGGGTTTGGACCCTAAAGGCCTTCTCGAACGTAGGACCTTAGGTACGTACCCTTAACGTTAGAATTTGATTAAAGTAAAGATAATGGCTGTGTGTGTGTTTCTTTGAATAAGCAATCTTCAGTCTGGTAGAGTCTTAACCCAAAGGACCCTAGGGGTACTTTCCCCTTAACCAGAATTGGCGACTCCGCTGGGGACAACACTCTTGTTGTTCCTAGTTTGGGTAGCCTTCAAGCCAATCAAGGCTCAGCCTCTCTGTTTGTTGGTTTTGACTGTCTGATCTGTTCTTGAACTCCAAGATTTTCCAGTTTTTTCAGTTTGTATTTTTTATTTTTCTTGAAAATATTCAGATACGCTCTTTTTCTGGATTACAGAGGCTTATATACGAAAGTTGTACTAAGTGAACTCGCGTATACGCGAGTTTCCTCAGTTACAGTCGCGTGTACACGCATTCTACACTTCACTGCAGGCGCGTATATCATATAATTTTCAAGATTTATAAATTTTCTTTTTGCTTAATGTTTGCTTGGTGGTTTGAGTCAGTCTTAAGTAGTTATTTCCCAGTAACAGTCCTCTGTTTGACAGGGGGCATCTTGTTCTGAACTCTTTCTAGTTATAAGGAGTATTAGTCTCGTTTTCGTTGATTGCAAGCGTCATTGATTTTGACACACAAGATTTCTGGTTTAGAGTCTTGACTGCTTTGTTTCGGCAGAGTAGGAAGATTGGATTCAATCTTTGTGTTCATTTTGTTTTGGTGACCTTTTTTGTTTGCTTAACGAAACCTTTTTTGTGACCATTTTCTCCTTCGTTTCGGGAAAGTTGTTTGTTATCATTTTCTTGAAACTTGTCTTTTGATCTTTTGGACTTTCATTGCTGCTTTTGATTGTCAAGAGCGATTTCAAACACATTTATTTTTGTTGGGTTTTCATCATTTGAAAGGTGTCAATTCGAAAAAGTGTTTGGTTGCCTTTTTCTTCAATCATTAGTGTCAGCATTTTTGAGAGAATTCTTTGAAAAAGACTTCTTTGTTGATTGAAAGAAAATCTTTTGAAAGTTTTGAGTTTCGCTTTCTTAAACTTCCTTTTCATTTGATTTCCTTATTTGCGAAGTGAAAGTGCTTTGTGCTTATCTTAGAACTTGTTTTTATTGTTTGGACGAAATGATTGGTAACACATCATCTTCTATCTAAGCATCTTAGTGGCAAGACAAATTTGGTAAAGCAGCAACTTTCCTTCTTTGTTTTAGAGTAGTCTTTGAAATCTTGCATCCACATATAGTTCTTGCATTAGGATAGATTTGCATTTCTTTTTAGGCATATATAGTTTTGTTAGTTTTTCTGAGTGTGGAGTCTGAAATTTTTTTTTTGTTTACATTAGAAGTATCTCTGAACCTCATAGAAATTGCTCTTCATCGAAAACAAAAAGTGCATATACATGTAGCTAAGTTTTATTAATTTCTTTTACGTCCATAAAAACACCACAAGTTTCATTTCCATTACCTTGTGACTTAAAGAACAGCCTAATAAAATCAAGCGCTAAATTAAAATCCACTAGCACTTTTTGTTTTAGTCAGTTACACCAACAAGTTTAGGATTTTAGGGCCTTGGATTAGGCGAGTGGAGAGTTAACTCTCCAAGGCCACATAAAACGTCAAACATAAGAATCTGATTAACGAGAGTAAATCTAATAGCGTTAGGGAGACCAGGAAAGCTCCGGATCTGGGAGTTAAGCACGAGGGTCTGTGAAGACAGGGAAGAGAGATACCCCCTCTCCTACTTGTCCGAACTTACCTCACGACTGTTCCGCCTGGCTTCTGTGACGAGTTGGTACCCATAGTTGCCTCTCCTAGGGATCTGCATAGGTGGCTGCAGAGGGGAATCCCGTGGCACCTGAGGTCGACGTTGTATCACTCTCGACAGTACTACTGGAGGGCACCCTTGCGAAGCTTGGGGGCTTGCACCGGCGCAGGCTGTTGTTAGGAAGTCAGCGTAACTTCCTCTGATACCTTCCCTGATAGGACTGGGCCCTCATCATCCCAGACTATCTTCGGAAGGCCCCTTGATTCACTTTCTCATATTTTGGTGTCCGGTCTTAATCACCCAGAGCGGAAATACTTGGAAGTTGTTTGACTGGCTGTATCTTTAGAGACTTTGTAGTGTGTGCTCTGTGCTCCTAGTTGGCCTAGCTTTTAATTTTTTGAGTCTTTAGTTAGATCATAACAAAAAATTCAAAGTGGCTGACCGATCTCCTAGATGGTATCGAAGACTTTGTGGTCTTTCGCCACCTAGTTTAGAGCCTTCTCCGAGAAGGCGCAGAGGGAATACCACCGGTGGGGTTCATCCTACGCCGGTTGACGCATTGGAGATTGATCCTCCCAGCGGGGGCATTATTGTCCCAGCAAGGCCTGGTACTTCTGAACAAGAGAGGGATACTCCAATCCTTTCTCGAATTCGCTTTCAAGCGGAGAATAACGTAGAGGTAGAAGAATTCTCAGAGTCGTTAGTGGCTCCGAATTCTCCCCTACCATTTAGTCATCCAGACGTATTGCAATACGTTGGGACTCCGTCACATAGACCGGCAAGTCCAGGTTATGCTACGCGCTTACCATTCATGACTACTACTGGAAGCATGGCTTCTACGAGTGCTACGACTATGCAAACCTCAACATCTGTGCAAGGGGGAGGAACCATTTCCATCCCCTCCACTTCCTTGTTTGGCTCTTTTACGAGCACATCTTTACTTGGGTCCACCTCCATTCTGTCTACGAGTGGAAATACCTAAAGCAATGCTTTTGGTACAGGATTTTTCCCATTTCGCACCCAATCACAGGGTATTCCATCGGTCCCGTTTAGTACCGCTACGTCTATGGCGAGCGGATCGGCTTCGTTCCAGGGTTTTCCTTTCGGAAGTGGTCATATACCACATTCCAACCCGACGATAGGATCCATGCCTTTTTCTTCAGTAGGACAAAGCAACAATCCTTTCCAAGGTTGGAATAACCCTAGGGTTAGTAACGCGGGAACCTGGAATCCGTTCATCGACCAACAAGGGAATAGGCCGTACACCACGGTTAGTTCATTTCAAAGTATTCCTCCCCTTGCTTCGGCTTGGAATCCATATCAGGGGTTATCAACTCCTTACCATTCTTTAGGAGGAAACTTTGCGGGTTATGGAGGTTATACGGCAAGAGTTGGTCAAACTACGAATTTTGCTGGATCTCAAGGCTTGCCTTTTGGTTCAGCTGGTTCTACTGGTTACTTCAGGCAGCCTGGTGCCTCACAAATTCTAGGACAATCTTTTCAGAGCTTAGGGAATTCTGCCCAGTCTGGTTGGAATCCCTTAGGTCCTCCTAGGCTTCCGTTTCTGGCAACGTTAAACTTGCCAGATCTCACAAAGTTAACAAACGACCCAATTAAATATAATCCGGCCTGGCCTCCGGTCCCTACCAAACTCCCTTCGGACATTCCAAAATTCGAAGGGAAGAGTGGTGAGGACCCGGGCGACCACGTAACCACGTTCCATCTATGGTGCTCATCTAACTCCCTCATCGATGATTCGATTAGGTTGAGACTCTTTCAGCGCACCTTGACTGGTAATGCGGCCAAGTGGTATATAGAGCTGCCAGGGGGCAGCTTCTCATCCTTCACCGACTTAGCCAATATTTTCTTAAATCACTTTCAGTTTCCTGTCTGCTACGACGCCGGAACTGAACTTCTGGCAACCTTTCGTCAGGATAAGGCTACTCACATTTCCGATCACATTCAGGAATGGAGACGGAGAAAGAGGCTCATTAAAGCTGACATCCCTCTGGAGTACCGTCTCGAGTGGTTTTTGATGTCTTTACAACCCGAGATCTCCAAAGATGTCTCCATGTCTGGGGTATATTCTGAGGAGCAAGCCATTTTCAGGGCCCAGCAGTTAGAACTGATCTACTCTCAGTCTGGGATCCTACAAAAATACTTGCCAGATGCTCCTGGGTCTAAGGTTGATTTAGCTAAGCCGAAGCCTGGTCCGCACGCGGATGGTATCGTTGGGTCAGTAGACACAACTACAGTGAACTTGTTGAATCAGTTTCAGCAGTTGTCGTTACAAACTGCTTCTAATAACCAAGTCACATTGTCTAATCCTCCCGCTTCCCAAACTTCTTCAATCAACGCCGTCCAATCCGATAACCCCAAAGGAAATCAAAATTCCGATGGGAAAAAGAAGGGACGAGGTAAGAAAAAGAACCAGGATGGGAAGCCTAATGCAAATAAATCCGGCAACAACGCTGGTGGTGGCAAAGGTGAGTCGAGAAAGAAAGTTAAGTTTCCTTGCAAGTTATGCAGTGGAGACCATCTAACTCATCTCTGCCCTAGAATCGAAGACGCTCAACACTTGTTAGGACAGCAAGGGACATCTAGTTCACAAGCTGTGTTAACTAACCCATTTCCCCAAGGGCAGCAACTTCTTGCTGGCGCAAATTCGAACCCTGGAACCTCCTCGGGGGGCAGCCAGGAAGGGGAAAAAGCATCGAATGTTTTTATGATGGGGTCAAATGTCCATGTGGCTACTCGGTCACGTGATTATGGTGAAGCCGAAACGTCTAAGGATAAAACTATTCCCAGAAATACTGACCTTCACATTGAGCGACCCCCTGTTGAGACTATACCTCGGATACCGAAAGGTTCCGCCAAACGCGCGACGATTAATCCTAATGCTAGGGCTGCCCAGAACTACTCCATTGTGGAGGATCTGGCTCAAAGCCCGTGTGCTATGTCCGCTTTGGAGGTTCTCCATTCGTGTCCAGCTCAGAGAAGTGCTTTACTCTCCGCAATTGGAGCTGTTGATCCGACCAACTCTTTAGTGCTCACTTTTGACATGTTAAATGTCAAAAAGAGACTCCCTCATCACATGGCTTTTCAGATAAAGTCTTCATACAGGAAAATTAATATTTTTCGCACTGTTATAGATGAAGGAGCTTCCACATGTGTCATGTCGATGTCATGTTGGAAGGCTATTGGTTCACCTTCGGCTGTTCCTTCACCAACCGTCTTAATTGCATTCGATGGTCATTCTCACAAGCCGCATGGGATTATCTCGGCCTTTCCTATATGTGTTGGAGGGAAGGTCGTTAATATCGAAGTTGAAGTCGTAGATGCAAACCTAGACTATAATCTCCTATTAGGAAGGAACTGGGTATACGAGATGGAAGCCGTTGTATCGACTCTATTTCGTGTCATTTGCTTTCCTCATGAGGGGAAAATAGTTAAGGTGGATCAATTGGACTATGCTCCAATCGATCCTCAAGCAAACTCCGACTCTACTGTTCCTTTGGTGGATAACCCTCGCCCGCCGACTGAGAATTTAGGAGTAGGGATGTATTCCTCATTAATGGGTACTTTTGATCTTCCCTCTCCTTTTGCAAAAATTAATGCTATTTCATCATCCAAGGAGTCTCCTCCAGAAGAGTTCTTTCGAACTCATTATTTTTCTGACCCTCTGACCTTGCCTTCACCTATGACCACATTAGTTGAAGGACAAGTAAATGGAATGGCATTTCCTATATCTGCAGCTGAGCTTAGATATCAGTCCATTGTAGACTCTGCAGAGAACCATCCCTCCTTTTTCTGAAGAAGACTTGGATGGTCATGTGGCCCTGGCCTGGAGCCTAGATTCTATCTCTACCTTCGATTGCTTGGATTCCATTTTACCTTCTGAAGAAGCAATCCTTGAAGCAATGATGGGTATAGATCAACCTTGGGAAGATTTACACCATCGTTCGTACTTTCTTCCTCCCCTGCAGGAAGTGGAATCTAGGTTTTCTGAGCTCTGTACTAGTAATGTTGATATGGTGTCGAACCCTTTGGCTCCAGCACACATTCGTGCCGAAGGTAATATGTCGGTAATTTCAAAGACGATACCCATCAACATCTCTAGGGACCCTAACATCATTGAGAATATCTTCATCGGAATCGAGTGTTCCCCTGAAGAAATTCAAATCTATACCGACCTTTTTAAGGAATATCGTGATGTATTTGCTTGGTCTTATGAGGAAATGCCTGGCATTGATCCTTCTATAGTCCAACATGAGATCAAGACGTACGAAAACGCAAAACCGATTCGTCAAAGGCTTCGGCTGGTTAACCCTAGGAAAGCAGCGGCTATCAAAGCTCAGGTTGAGAAGCTGCTAAGGGAGGGTTTTATATACCTTGTTCCTCTTATGGATTGGGTTTCTAATCCAGTCCCTGTAGATAAAAAGCAAGGAACAATCCGGGTATGCATCGATTTTAGGGACTTAAATAAGGCTTGTCCAAAAGACAATTACCCCACACCATTTATTGATCAAATTATTGACGAGTGTGCGGGTAATGAGATTTTCTCCTTTATGGATGGTTTCTCAGGTTATAATCAAATCTCTATTCGTCCTGAGGATCAGCATAAGACTGCCTTTATATGTCCCTGGGGTACCTTTGCATATCGAAAGATGCCTTTTGGTCTTAAAAATGCTAGAGCTACGTTTCAGCGGGCCATGTCATACGCTTTCCACGACATCAAACATGTCATCGAAGCATACTTAGATGATCTCGCTGCTCGTTCTTGAAAGAGAACAGATCACCCTAGCCATCTTCGATTAGTCTTTGAGCGATGTCGTTTCTATAAAATCTGGTTGAATCCCAATAAGTGCGTTTTCGCAGTTACATCCGGTCGGCTGTTAGGGTTTATTGTGTCCAATGAAGGGATTCGGGTTGATCCCTTCAAGGTTGAGGCAATAATTCAGTTGCCTCCCCCGTCTTCACTTCGGCAACTTCAAAGTCTTCAAGGGAAGGCTAACTTCTTGAGACGGTTTATAGCAAATTATGTCGAGATCACTAAAGGGTTCATGCGTTTACTTCGCAAAGGAGTTCCGTTTGTATGGGACGACTTTGCGCAGTGATCGTTTGATGCTTTGAAAAAAGCTTTAGTCTCTGCCCCGCTCTTGAGTCCACCGGATTATGGTAGAGACTTCCTTTTATATCTCACTGCAGCAGAATCAACCATTGGTATGGTTCTAGTTCAAGAGGATGATGCTCTCACCGAGCATGTCATTTATTATTTGAGCCGAGGCTTAATAGGCCCTGAGCTTCGCTATTCTCCGGCCGAGAAGTTGGCCTTGGCAGTTGTCCATGCTGTCCAACGGCTCCGTCATTATATTTTGCTATGTAAAACTTTTGTCTTAGCGGCAGTCAATCCATTTCAATTTGTCCTCAGTAGGCGAGTGATTGGGGGCAAATACAATAGATGGATAGTCATTTTGCAAGAATTCGATCTCGAGTTCTTGTCTGTCAAATCTAAGAAATCCATGGTTTTTGCGGAACTTATCTCGGAGCTACCTTGTGGAGATGATATCGTTTATGAGGAAAGTTTACCCGACGAACATATATTCCTCATCTCTTCACAAGACCCTTGGTATGGAGATATCATTGTTTATCTCCAGACTTCGAAGTGCCCCTCTACTTTCTCCAAGGATGAACGTCGCAAATTACGTCACCTGGCAAAAAACTATGTTATTATTGGTGACACATTATATCGTCGAGGGGTTGATTCAATCCTCCGGTGTTGTTTAACCTTAGAGGAAGCAGAGTCCGTGCTCAATGATTGCCACAGTGGAGCTTCTGGCGGTCATCTATCAGGGCTTGCTACAGCCCAACGTATCTTACGTGCCGGCTATTTTTGGCCTTCACTTTTTAACGACTGTGTGGAAGCGGTCAAACGCTGCCACCCATGTCAAATCTTTACATGCAAGATGCGTGCTCATCTAGCTCCTCTTTTTCCCGTTGTCACTATTGGTCCCTTTACTAAGTGGGGCATTGACTTTACGACTTGTAATCCGCCTTCAGCGGTGAATCACAAGTACATTATCGTGGTTGTAGACTACTTCACGAAGTGGGCTGAAGCCATGCCTACTTATAAGAACGATAGTGACACGGCAACTTTGTTCCTTTTCAATCAGATCATCTCAAGATTCGGTATCCCAAGGGAGATTGTCACTGACCATGGCAGTCATTTCCAAAATCAACTAATGTCTGAATTGGCTCGAAAGTTAGGCTTCCGTCAGGAGCATTCGTCCCCCTATTATCCTCAGGCCAATGGGCAGGTCGAGGCAGTTAATAAAACTCTTAAGACGATACTCCAACGGACGATTGATAAAAATCGGTCCAATTGGCACATTATGTTGTATCCGTCTTTATGGGCATACCGAACCTCCATCAAAACGGCTACTGGTTTTACACCCTTTCAGTTCGTTTATGGGATGGAATCTATCTTTCCGGTCAAATGTGAAATTCCATCCCTTAAGTTGGCTGTCGAACTCCTTCCAGAGACTTCGAGTCTCGAGGAGTGCCTGGTTCACTTGGAGCATCTCGATGAGCAGCGTCGAGACGCCGCCACGATGAACGAGGCCTATAAGAAAAGGGTTAAAACACAGTATGATAAGTCTGTCCGTCCTCGTGTATTTTCTGAAGGTGACCTTGTCTTGGTCTACGACCAAGATAAAGACACCTTGGGGGCAGGCAAATTTAAGCCTATGTGGTACGGTCCTTTCATTGTTAAACGGGTTTTAGAAAAAGGGTCGTATGAGCTAATAGACTTTGAAGGGAACAAGCTGGTGGAGCCCAAAAATGGGCTCTACCTAAAGAAGTACTTTGCGTAGTTCAGACTAGGCAATAACTTCCTTGTATTTTATGTATATATTTTATACATAGATCGTCGAGCGTTTTATGATATCAGTGCTTTTTGGTCTACTGTGGCAGGTGCTGATGGATGATTTGGTCTATTTTGGGTTCGCCGATGGTGCTAGCCGGCACACTCAGAATCTTCCTTCCGCAGCTTGGGTACTTTATTATCCAACTGGTCAATTGATGGTATCGAGAGGCGTGTGTATCGGTCCTACTTCAAACAATATGGCCGAGTATACAGCTGTTATCAATTTATTATCCGAGGCAATCTCTTATGGGATCGACTCGTTGGTAGTATATCTTGATTCTCAATTGATAGTGTCTCAATTGAATAACATTTATCGGGTTAGGGATCCATTATTATATCGCCAATATTTAAGGGTGCGGTTGTTGCAAAGATCATTTATTTACATTAATTATTTGCACATACCAAGATCTCAAAATTGGTTAGCTGATTCTATCGCTAATCAAGCATTAGACTGGCATATCAATCGTTCATCATCATAAAATCATACATCAAAAAGTCAACCTGTATATATATATATCATAAAACGTCTCGAGTGTACATATATGTGTCCAAAAATATACAAAATTGAGACTCAAATGCCCATAATCGTGTCAGGCATATCTAGTGCCTCGGCTCAGGATGAGCATCTAAGTATGTCACTATAGCATTGGCCACACGTCGAAAGATGCGAACCCTGTCACGTGGCATGCCAACCACATGACGCTGCATATCTGGAGGAAGGTCCTCTATCTCGGCCATTGGTACTTGATGACTCAGTCTCGCCAAGTGCCGTTGGACGTTGTTTAAGGTCCGTTCCGTATTCGCAGCCGCCTCTTCGGCTCCTCGGCCACACCGTCCATGTCGTGGGAATCCATCTGGTCGTGCTGGCCCAATGTCTGGAACACGATCATCATATTAGTCATTTGAATCTCATCAAAAAATATTTTTCAAAATTTGTCATTATATCTGAAAAATCCAAAAAAATCATAAAAATAAAAGATCTTACCTATCTCGCCCCATGCTACGTTCGGTGGTAACGCTAGATCAGGATCTCCTCGAAAATCCAGTCCAGCATAGGGGTAGTCATCTATGGCGATGATCTGTTGCTCCCACCAAGAAAAAAGTCATCGTCGAATGCAATCCTTGGGACTTCCCCACCCCCCAGACGTTTCATCAAGTCAGCCCACCGGCCCATGCGTGGATCACGTGGACTACTGATGGAAACTGCTACCCTGGGGCGGAGTGCGGGAACCTTCTTGAAGAAGAAAGTGCACAAAATGGTTCCGTAACCAAAGTTCTTGGTCTATCCCCTCTTGATAGAAGTGAGTTGTTCCTTCATGCTGGCAAGAAGAGGAGTACACCAGTCAAACACCGTGGTGAGACAGTCCACTGCCACGCTCATGTTTACCCGTGATGCCTGATGTAGCGAGGATGATCCGTTCACTCGAGCTATGGTGAACAAAATTATCCGGAGTGACAAACTCGCCACGTGTGCGATAGAGATCTGGCTCCCGACTTTCCGATGACCTGGGCAGTAAAGTTGTACATAGTCGTCTACACTGAGACTATTCCGGGTCCTGCCCCGGGAATGTACTACCTCTCCCCTTCGGGAAAGGCCTGTGATAAAATATATATCCTCCACTTCTACCCTGAGTGGCATATGATCAATCACAAAAGCTTCCACCTCGACATCCCAATAATCAATGAGTCTCTCGAGCAAGTGCACGTTTGCTTTCATATTTGGTAACTTGAAGAACTTTAGCAATCCGCATCCCCATAGGGCATCTAATGCCTCATCATCGTTCATAACTTCATTATCCACGGCTGAGTGCTCTCTTTCACGCCATGTGAGAGTCATCCTGGAAGAAAAAAATCATTTTCATCCGTTAGTTTTGTTTATAAAATTAGTTTGCTGCGCACACGCAGGTTCCTTTGTATACAGTCGCGTATAGGGCCGTCGTATACGCGAGTTTAATATACCCAACCCGCGTGTACGCCGCGAAAGAATTTTTTGCAAAAATTCAACGGTAAAACATCAATCAAATTTCCTAAAAACTATCACAATCAATTGAAAGACAAGTTTGAGGCTTACCTGGAAGTTTTCGGCAAGTTTGAACGGTTGAATTGGTCACGGGGAAGTTTGCTCCTTTTGCTCCACAATTTTTGCTCTCCAAGTCAAATGGTGAAAATGGTAAGTCAAAAATGCCTTTTATAAGTTTTGAAAATGTCAATTTTTTTCAAAATTTTACTTTGTTTGGTTTCATGTCACTTTTAACTTGGGAGCTTGGAATGTCGAGATTGGGTTGTTTTTCAGGACATTTTGGACATTTTTCGACAGTTCGAGACGGTTCCATGACCGCTGACCTGTCATGGCAGGTATCGTGTTCTCACTGGCATGTAGGTTAGGGACACCATTTTTCCGTTGCATTATGCATACTAGCCTCCATTTGACCGATACATTTGCCACAGGGTCGATCCCATCGTGTTGTGGTTCATAAACCATTTTCACTCGCCGATTTTTTAAATCATGACACGATGGTAGAGCCATCCCTTTACATGGGCATCGTAGTTAGCACCTCACTAACATTTGTTGCCCATGCTGCTTTGTTTTGAGTAGGCTCGGGAGTCCTCTATAGTCCTGCCATGACTGGTGCGTTGAAGACTCATTCCTCTTTGCTTCTTCGCTTCGTTCTGGCCTTATACCCTAGAGGCTCCTATGTGTGTTGAGTTGTACTTTTGCATTGCATGTTGACCATTTGCACCTTTTGGCCTAGAGCCGGCTTCACTTGGACTCGTGTTTAAGCCAACTTTTGACCATGACGTTTGCAAAATCAACCCTGCATACCTTTGACTTCTGCAGCTTGACACACCTTGATCCATGGAAGGAACATACCTCTGAGTGTCACCGACCAGTTTTCACCTCCCTGCATTGAGCATAGGAACGTTCCCTTCCCAGGGACTAGATCATCTGTTTCACCGACACTCGTTCTTTCCACTGTACTATAGCATTCTTTTATTCTTTTTCCGGCTTATCAGAAAAATACAAAAAAATTAAATATTGCAAAAAGAGCGGGAACAGGGACGTTATTTCCATTTCTTGATGGCAGCTAGAGTCAGTCGTGTCGCCCTTGAACAAAGCACTCAAAACAAAGTCTCCTCCACATGGGTGGGATTTAGTTTGACTTAGGTATGCCATAACTTTGTTATTGAGTCAGTTCTCCCCCGATTGGTTATCTCTTCCAATCATATGGAGGGTTCGTTCGTGCCTCCTGCATGGCGAACTTATACAGAGTCATCATATGCTGCCATGTAGTCACATTGAGTCGTGCTTTTGTTCAAAGGAAGTTAGCCTGAGTCGGCCTTTCTGCGGTGTCTCTTGACTCATTTTTTCAGTCGTCCATCCCTGGTTGTCAGTATCATGTCTCTCATCACATCAGTTATATTGGTCCTTTACTCGTGCCGGTTTGAGAAGGTCCCCATTGACTTCTTGCTGGCGGGTCTTGTCCTTATCGACGACGACACATTGCTCTGAGGACAGGCCTAGAGCTGCACCCTGGCCCTATTTTCATTATTGATAGGTCACCTTGTGCTCAACATCGATCAGTATCATGGGTCTTTGATTGAGTGGTTTCCCTTGTGTTCGACGTCAGCATACATTATCATACATTGGGATTCGTGCAGTACCTTGGTTTCCATTTGACCCTATTGGTGGATACCTCGCCTCTGTGTCAGCTTTCATTATTGGTTGGTTCAGAGGGTTTCTGCCGTGCGCTAGCCACATCTTGTGTACGCCGGAAACGTACTTCGGTTGGGTTACTACATATTTTTTCGTCCGATTCCTTCCACATTATTGGCCTACGGGTTATACTCGCACTAGATTGATGGAGGATGCCTTAATGCCTTCCTTCTAGCGGATCTTTCCCTATCGACTCTGACTCATTGCTCTGGGGAAAAGATCTAGAGTCCATTTGGCAGTACCTTGGGGTTTGCAGTCATTAGTGGCAGATTCCTCGCTATCGACAGTGGGAAACCATCATTGTCTCCTGATTGATAGATTCTTACAGGTGTTCGACTTCAGCTCATATATTCACACTTGTTAGATTGTACTGGGTACCTTGACACTCATTATCATTATCGGTGAGTAGTCTCGCATTTGTTAACGGTATACATCAATGACCAGTAATCAAACGATTTCTCACATGGTCGACTTCAGATCATTTATTCCCATGGTGTAGAAATGTACCACGGCGGTCGGTGAAGACCTCAGGTTGTATCAACATTCATTGGTTCACTTGACAGTTGCTCTTGTCGCTGCTAGTTGATACCACTCCACCTTATATGTTGCAGTCAGTCACGGCGACATTCTATATGCTGGCACCTGAGTTTGCAGTGTAGTACCATCCTATTCCATCATGTTCATTTGGTACCTTTTGGGATCAATCTTTGCTATCAGTGATCCGTTGCATCTTTCAGCATCATTGACAGTCTTATATGTGATATTCAGACATGTACTTACTCATTATGATCAGATGATCCATTATGTATTTTCCAGTCATTTCTACTTGTATACATAGTGGATCCGCTTGTACTTGATATGCGGACATGCTTTACTTTTCATGAGCATGGGTATGCCCACCTCAGACAGTGTTTCTTTCTGATCTCCTTTCGGTGGCTTGGTAGGCTGAATTCTGGTGAAGTCCTCCTCGGTTTTTCGGCAGAGTTCCTTTCGTTGTACTTACTTAATATATTTCGGCCATCATGTTCCCCTTCTGACCTCATACATTAGGGGGCATCTGTTAAAGCTCCAAATCTCACTCTTATGGTTTGTGATGTTGCACTTATGGCCTAGGGAAACCCCTCCTTCCAGACCTGGTCCTAAAATTTAAAAAACTGTGTTTTATTCCCTATACGCGACATTGCCCTGAGTTAAACGCGTGTACACGTGGGTTTTTCATACCCAACCCACGTGTATGTATTAAAACACTTAAAAAAATAATAAATTCCTCTTTTTCGGGCGAAGATCGCGGGTTTTACCTGCTGGATCACCTGTTAGTGCCCGTGGCCCAACTGTTCCCAACCAACTCCTAACTAAAAAACTACTTTGGAGATGGTATAAAAAGACATCAAAGGGAAGGCCAAAGGGAGAGAGAAAAGAAGAGCAAGATTATTATGCTGAGATTTTCCCCTTAGACCAGGTCTGAAGTCCTTGGTGCATTCTGCACTTCCCCCATTTTGCATAGGAAACCCTTGTTTCCATGTGTGTTGGTGATCATTCATCCTTTATATCACCATTGAGTAAGACTTGGAAGGAGCTCTTGTTGGAGGCTTGAGGCTGGAACGAATCCGGGAGGAAGCTTTGCTTGGAGCCTGCTGAAGGTGTTTCAGGTGATATCTTTCTGTTATATGTACTTTACTTGCCTTTATATAAAGAAACACGTCTTGGTTCCCGAAACAATCTTTCTTTATGCTTATGAGATTCATGTTTTGAATTCTTATGCAAGTAGTTACTTAAAGATTTTTTATAACTAACTTTATAGCATGAAGATGGTTTATGCATAAGTATTTGTCCATGTACTATTGTATTCTTTGATTTGTTTGTCTTACAGGTCAAAGAAGAAGAAGGGAACTCCAAGAAGGGTTTGGACCCTAAAGGCCTTCTCGAACGTAGGACCTTAGGTACGTACCCTTAACGTTAGAATTTGCTTAAAGTAAAGATAATGGCTGTGTGTGTGTTTCTTTGAATAAGCAATCTTCAGTCTGGTAGAGTCTTAACCCAAAGGACCCTAGGGGTACTTTCCCCTCAACCAGAAGGGAAATAAAGGCCCTTAAGGAGAAGATAAAGGAGCTGGAGAAGGAGCTCACCCTTGACAAAGTGGTGGCTGAGCTCAAGACAGTTTTATGGGCCAACATTGGCCAATCAATCACAGATCAATGGCAGTACATTGATACTATTCATGAGCAAATGGAGCTCATAGGCAAAGCACACAGAGAGGTCCAGATAGCAAGGGAATCTCTAGGCAACATGCCTGAGGTAGCCAATAGAATGATTAACGTGCTCAATAACCGTACAGGTCCTTAGCTGGCAGCAATGGGAATTTCCAATAGCACTGAAACCATCTTGCTGATAAAGAGGGTCCTTACATTGAGAAGCCTGGTACAAACACTGGAAAGAAGAAGCCAGGACATGCAAACAGAGGTAAACAAGTTTATGGATAAGTTTGCAGCATTACAAGGCAGAGGTCTTCCTGGCTTACTGAACAGCGCAGGGAGGCTACTTTCACATGAGAACTATGCAAAAAGGGTCAATACATTTGCTACCAATCAGATCACTGTAAGACCAAGCACCTCAGAAGAAACAGGGCCAGCATCTGGGAAAAGTCTCTATGATAGAGTAGAGAACTTATTTTTCATTATGAATGAGATCAAACATTTGTTTGAAGTGCCTCCAAACTTCTACAAATATACAGAGGCAGATGAGACCTTGGATGCAATTTGAGACATCAATTGCCCACACAGGAATGGTGGACCAAAATGATACAGTTGATACTGTAATCAAGAGCCTTTAATCAAGTTTTTTCATCAAAAAACATAAGTCATCATGTTCAGGAAATGTGATACATTCAGTATGACTGGAGAAAAATGGACTGAGCCAACTTAGCAGAAAGATTCGTCCACTAAAGCAGCACTGACAGTTACAGATGACAGGGCCGAGAAAGCTACAGCGTGACAAAGCCATAAAGACACATCATTCAACATTAATACAGAACGCTCAACCGACTCAGTGGACTCCAAAGGTCAAAAAGGCTTCTGACAGAATTAAAGAGCATTCATTTTGTATTTAGAGCAGTAATAACTTCCTTATCTGCTATTCTGTAAAGTTGGTGAACGTATTTATGTCTCAAGTGACTCAGCGGTGCAGATATTTTGTATCACCGATTGTATATATTCCCCCTCGCCGAAGTAGCAGGGGTTGTTGTTGATTTTCTTTTCTAGAGATATTATGCTGTAAATGTTCAGAGCATTAATACAAAGGCTGATGGAATTCCCAAAGTTCTGTGTTGTCTGAGGCGTTGTGTGTGTTTGCTGAATGCTATAGGATTCCTGCGTATTTCATGGCACAATAAGTTTCCTTTAAACTCTTCGTTATGTATTTTAATTATTTCTTCATAATCCACTCATGTTCTATGTTTCACACTTAATGGCAAAGAAAAAGAATAGTCTCAGGACTTATTCACAGAATACCCTGACCTCAATCTATGCTGTTATAAATGTTTTCTTCAGTTATAGTATAAGGTGTAATTCTTAATTGCTGCACTTACAAACTATATCTTTCGCAGTGGTTATTGTTCAGGAATTCGAATCTTCTCCTGTGCAATATATCCCTTTCTTACACCCCAGCTTAGTGGACAATTCTTAACTGCTTTCCACTGGTTAAACATACTTCACCATCACAATTTCAAGTTTGTTTCATGAAATATCTAAATGGCCCTACAGTTTCAACCAATCTCACTTAACATTTTCTAACAACCTGTAACTATAGACTCCATTGCCCAATGGACTAAAAACTGTCTGAAGATTTCCACCTTAGGTACTGAAAGACATCACTTAACCAAAACATTAAACAAAACTGAACTCATAACTAGCCTAAAATCTTCACAAAACAGATATAAATTTTAAAGAGAGAGCCCTCTCTGATTACAGTTTGGCTAGAAACTGTAATCCAAAGATTGGTTAGTGGTTACCCCGGCTGTATTCCCTTGGGAGTCAAAGGGAACAACCTGGGTGTTAACATAATTGGCGACTCCACTGGGGACTGAACATATTTTTCAAATGTTGTCTGTCTTTAGACTGTGGTTCTAAAAACAGCTTGAGCAATCCCTTGAAATAGTTCTAAAAAATATCCTAAAATACCAAAAAGAAGTTCAGAAGCTGGCTCCTAAAAGGAAGACTAGGCACACCAGGTCAAATTCTGACCCAAATCCTCCTCCTGTTTTCGAAAACCCCAATTTGATCCACAAAACTCATAAGAGCCAAAAGGAACTAGAGAAATCTCCTGAATCTAGCCCTGAGGCAGTTCAGCACACCTTTATTCCCACCCCTTCTAAGCCAACTTTTCACCTCCATACAACTCATTCCTCCCCCTCTTCATCATCCACTTCACAAAACATATTGTCAACACCTAACACACAAACTGCTATCATTGTCCCTGTTGTTCCAATTGTCCCACATATCCCACCAAATATGGCTAATCGTTACGCACCCCTCCAGCTGCCAAACAATCCTGGGGCCATGCCTCAGGATTACCAAGGCAAAATCACTTATTTTGATGGAACCAGTACATACACTGCCTTACAGCATACTAAGAAAATGCAAGATTACTTCGAAAACTATGAGATAGATGATGATGATGTGAGAATGAAAATTTTTGTACAAAGTCTGACAAGTGAAGTAAGAACTTGGTTCAGGGCACTGGCTGCAAACTCTATAGCTAATTCGGGTGCTCTTTACCAGTCCTTTCTAAACAGATGGGAAAAGAAAAAAGACCCTCTACATATTTTATCTGAATATGACACCATAAAGAGAGGTCCACAAGAAACTGTCTCGGACTATTGCACTAGATTCAATTCTATCTATAGTGCCATTCCTCAAAACCTTAGGCCTCCACCTGATTTAGCACTAATAAAGTTCCCTGATGGGTTTGATGCTGATATGGCATATCAATTAAGAGAAAGGGCCCCTACAACTTTGGCAGACATGCAAGACATAGCAGTAAGCGTAGAGGCAAATCCGATTGCCAAGAGAAATAGGTCCAGAACTGAAAGAAGAACTACCTTTAAGGAAGAACCTTCAGAATTTGAGCAGAAGTTAGATGCAATCATCAAAGGCATGGATAGACTTGGGGACAAAGTGGAGACCATAGAAAGAAAGGCATCATGGGAAGGGAAAACAAGCAATGTAAGAAACCAAAACTTTAGAAAGAATCAAAATCCCAATGTGGGAAGAACTGATCCTGACCAACATGTCAGACCCCCTTTCCAAGAGAATTATGCTGAGGCTTCCACATCTAGTGAGCCCAATGACGATCCTCACATCAACCTAATGGGTCTGGACAGTGGGAATCAAGTCTTTTTAACACAATAAGATCATAAGGACGATGAGATCGAGCAATTCCAAACCAAATCAGGTGAGTCATTTGATTTCAACAAGGCTATGATACAGCTGTTTTTGAAGTTCATAAGCAATATAAATTGAGAAGTAGAACAATAAATGTGACACAACCTGACAAAACAAAGGAAACCCCACAACCTAAGAAGGCTATCGTCACAGAGCCAATTGACAAAACTGATCCAATTACAAAAGAAGTAATAGTGGAAGAAATAACTGAAGCATCTCCCTCAAATCAACAGCCAGTGGCTACATCATCCTTGCAGCATAATCCCAGCAATATTTCTCAAAAGTTGAGTAAAAAGGACAAACCCCAAGATCAAAATGAGAATCAAGAACAAAGCTCTAAGGAGTCCATTGAAAGGGAAAAGATTATTAACCAGAACACTAAGACCCAATCTGAAAAACCTTTTGATTTGGAAGCTGAAATTGGAAAATTGAAAATAGCCATTCCTCTCTCAGAGTTGGCCAAACATAACATCTATAAACAACAAATCAAGAGATCCCTTCAACTTACTCATAACAAAGATGATGTTAATGTGTTGGATGATACTCCAGAACTACTCTTCGGCCCAGAGGTTGATGGAAAGATAGCAGTTACAGGAATCTTACCTTTTTATGTCAGCCTGCATGTTCATGATAAGATATTACACAATGCAATGTTTGACTCAGGTGCTTCCCACAACCTGATGCCCAAATCAGTCATGGAAAGATTAAATCTAGATATTACAAGACCACATAAGGACCTATTTTCATTTGACTCCAGCCAAGTTAAGTGTTTAGGTCTCATAAAGGATCTATTTGTGTCACTTGTCCAATACCCCAATAAGACAATCCTGATGGATGTTGTAGTTGCTGATATCCCACCTAAGTATGGAATGCTGTTATCAAGATCATGGGGGGCTAAACTTAAAAGTTCTCTTCAATTAGACATGTCCTATGCCACCATATCTGTCTTTGGGCAACCAAAGAGACTATACAGAGAAACACTCATGAAATACATGGTAAGCAGTGAAGAAAAACCTCAAAACTTTCCCATATATGTTGTCCATTCTGACATAGACTCCTATATTCTATTCAATGATAATACAGGTTCTACAAATGATGATAAAACTAAGACACTCAAACAAGATCAGGATATAAATGAACAAACTACTGCTCTAGAAATAATGATCGAGCAATCAATAAACAAAATTGTTCAAGAAGAAAAACCAAGTGTAAGCCAAGATCTCAAGTTGTTGATGCCAAGCCCCATAGTGGTTGACAATTCCTCCCTTGACCAAGAAATCCTATGGTTCCTTGAATTTGATGGGTCAGTCAACAAATTAGGGGCAGGAGCAGGGGTTTGGATACATAACAAACAAAACAGTCATGCAGAAGGTCGAGCCTATAGACTAAATTTCAGATGCACCAACAATATGGCAGAATATGAAGCTCTTTTACTAGGCCTCAAACTGGTAAAATCATTGAAGGCCACAAAACTTTCGATTATGGGAGATTCAGACCTAATCATCCAACAAGTGAAGGGGAATTTTGTCACTAATGACAAAAGACTGAGATCTTATAGGTCTGCTACTGTTGAAATACTAAATTCCTTCACTGAATTTCAAATTACCAAAATTTCTAGAACCCATAATCTCCATGCTCATAGTTTGGCCACATTTGCAAGCACATGTAAACTACCTTTTGAACTCAAGCATTGCTTTACAGCTGAAATTAAACACAGGCCTTCTATCCCAAACAATGTCAAGGACTGGCAAGTGTTTGATGATGATACACAAATAAATAATTTCTTGACTTTGCAGCAAGAGTTTTCAGGACTAAACATTGATGCAGAGGCTGTAAGTGAGTCACAAACAATATGTGAACAGGACCAAACAGCAGTATCACCCAAAACAGCTAACCAAATGCTACATCCAACAATTTTTAACAAAGACAACATACAAGAAATTCAACAAATCAGTTGTGAAGAAGTAGCTAATGCTGAAGCTGAAGTGATACAATTGAAAGACAATTTCCTTCCAACAGGCCTAACTCCATTGGAGGATATTTTTGACTCAAATGATGTCCCTAGAAAACCAAAAATGCAGCCCCTTAATTCTGCCATTGAAGAATGCAACATTGGAACTATTGAAAAACCCAAGATAATAAAATTGTCTGCATCCCTACCTCCTGATCAGAAGCCTAAATACATTGACCTCTTCAAAGAGTTTCAAGATGTCTTTGCATGGAGTTATGAGGATTTAAAATCCTATGACACCTCTGTTATCCAACACACCATCCCTCTCAAGCCTAATCAGAAGCCATTTAAGCAAAAAATGAGAAGGATCAATCCTATGCTTCTCCCTTCAATTGAGAAAGAGGTACAAAAAATGTTTAAAGCTGGTATCATAGCACCTATCAGGTTTTCAGACTGGATTTCAAATTTGGTGCCCACTAGAAAGAAAACTGGTGAGATAAGACTTTGTGTTGATCTAAGGAATTTGAACCAAGTATCCCTCAAGGATAATTATCCCTTACCTAAGATGGATCACATTCTCCAAAGAGTGGTAGGGGCTTCAAGGATTTCATTACTTGATGGATTCTCAGGCTTCAATCAGATCCTAGTCCACCCTGATGATCAGGACAAAACAACATTCACAACCCCATGGGGAACCTTCAAATATGTAAAAATGCCTTTTGGATTGAAAAATTCAGGGGCTACATTTCAAAGAGCAATGGATATTGCTTTTGCCAAAGAGATTCATGACTTCCTTGTTATTTATTTAGATGACCTCACACCTTTCTCAAAATCTGACCAAGAACACCTGAAGCACTTGAGACAGATATTCTTAACATGTAGGTAATACAGAATTTCCTTGAATCCCAAGAAGTCTCTATTTGGTTTGGAAGAAGGTAAGCTGTTAGGTCATATCATTTCAAAGGATGGCATTAGAATTGACCCAGACAGGGTACAAGCTATCTTACAAATGCCCCACCCAAGAAACATCAAAGAATTACAAGCTTTCTTGGGAAAGATTAACTTCTTAAGGAGATTTATCCCAAACTTAGCAGAGTTGATCAGATTACTAAATAACATGCTAAAGAAGGATTCAAAAGTGAAATGGACAGTAGAAGCAAATCAAGCTTTTGAAAGCATAAAATTGGCCCTTACCCAAACACCAGTCCTAACAAATCCTCAATTTGACAGAGAATTTATCATTTTCTCCTTTGCCTCCCAGCATACCATTGCTACTGTCTTATTACAGAAAGATGACCAGGGAAATGAAAAACCCATTGCTTTCTTTAGTAGAGCTCTTAGAGATGCACCCCTAAAATATCAGATCATGGAGAAGCAAGCTTATGCTTTGGTCAAAGCCATTAAAGACTTTAGGATTTACATCCTATACTCCCATGTTATAGCTTATGTGCCAAGTCCCATTGTGAAAGACATACTCACTCAAGAAAACTTAGAGGGCAGAAGAGGCAAATGGATTGCCAACATCTTGGAATTTGATATTGAAATAAAACCTACAAAACTGATAAAAGGGCAAGGTTTGGCCAAACTAATGACAGAAGCAAACTTTCAAGCCTTAGACATTAACCAACTGGACAATGAATCAGAGCTGGCGACTCCAAAGATCAATGTAGCCTTTGAACAATCCTCCTGGTATTCTGATATATGTTATGTATTACAAGACCTGTGTGCTCCCCCAGGATTATCCAGAACTAAATGTAGGTTCCTAAAAATGAAAGCTTCAAGATTTTGTGTCATGGATGGTAATTTGCTTTGGAAAAACCATGAGGGTATATTGTTAAACTGCTTGATTGAGAATGAGACTAACAATGTCATGAAAGAATTTCATGCAGGTGATTGTGGTGGAAACTTGTACTGGAAGTCCACTGTGGATAAGATATTGAGGGCAGGTTATTATTGGCCCACTGTTTTCTCTGATGTCAAAAAATTTACTACTTCATGTCATAAATGCCAAGTGTTTGAGGGAAAGAGAAAGTTACTGTCACTTCCTTTAAGGCCTATTGCAACAGAGAGACCTTTTCAACAATGGGACTTGGATTTCATTGGGGAAATTCACCCCTCATATTCAGGCCAACATAGATGGATTCTAACAGCTACAGACTACTTTACTAAATGATTGAAGCTGCTCCATGTAGACAAGCCAATGATTCCACTATCATTCAGTTCCTTGAGACCAATATTCTTTCTAGGTTTGGTTGTCCTGACAAGATCATAATAGACAATGCTGTTGCTTTCAGATCCAAGAAGATGGTGAATTTTTGTCACAAATTCCACATTACTTTGGGCCATTCTACTGCATACTACCCTCAAGGAAATGGCCTAGCTGAATCATCAAATAAAAGCCTTGTAAACATCATAAAGAAGATGTTGGAAGAAAATAAGAAGAATTGGCATAAGAAGCTTGTCAATGCCTTATGGGCAGACAGACTAACAACCAAGAGATCTATTGGGGTCAGCCCATATGAGTTAGTCTATGGATTAGAAGCCAAATTTCCTTCATCACTGGGGGTTCCGGTTATGAAACTACTTCAAGAAAGTCAAGCTGAGCCCAATGACATACAAAGAAGGATCAATCAAATAATATGCTTGTAGAAAACTAGAGACCAAGTCTATAACAGAGTTCAAGTTTTACAAGAAAAGTTAAAGAAAGCTTTTGACAGAAGGACTAAGGCTGAAGACTTTAACATTGGTGACAAAGTCCTCAAGTGGGATTCAAGAAGGGAAGATAAAGGAAAACATGGAAAATTTGATTCCCTTTGGAGAGGACCATTTGTTATTCAAGCAGTGCAAGGAAACAATACTTACTTTCTTAAAAGTCTTGATGAGACTGATTTGGATGAAGGTCCTGTGAATGGCAGGATGTTGAAGCACTATTTTGACTACTCTCCATGTATATAGCATGGTTGTTCCCCTGTACATAATTTGTTGTATATAATGTTTTCTTTCAGCATGTGAATAGCTCAGTTTGAAAGGTCTTGCAGAATCAGGAAAAGGCTTTAGTTCAGCAAGTTCCACAAATATGACAGATTCCAATTTTGAGATTTCAAGGAAGAAAAACTCCAAGTTTTGGTAAAAGGAAGTCAAAGGGCCAAGGAATTCTGACTTGCTGTTCTTGGTCTTTCAAAAAGAAAAACCATCCCCATGTGGAGCCACTGTTAGGTACCTATACCAATAGGTTTCATATTTCATGATTGGCAAAGAAAGTTCCAAATATGCTCTGCTTTGGTGATGCAAAGATCCCATATTTCCAAGAGAAGACAATGTGTGTACATAGCTTGATGTTGACTCAATTTTGATGGATGGTCCAACAGCCTAATATGGATCATGCCATGTTTCAATTTTCTATTATAGAATAGAGAAAGAAGTCTGTCCAAACTGTTTAATCTTGGCAAACCAATAGTTAGGTAGAGAATAAAGGTTCCCAACTGCTTAATCTGGGGCCTTGGAAGCAATAAGGGTAGTTCTAGATAGAAAATCAAAAGAAAAAGCCAAAGGAAAAGAAAAGGCACATGAGGGTCTGCAAGTCTAAGTGCACCCTCCATGTAGAAACAAAAAATTCTAGGCAAGTAGATGGGTAGGTAGATGTGGTTGCAGAAATGTCATTCCTTTCAATTGAATTTTGCTGGTCTAACATAAAGGAAGCATCAATGGATAGAGAAGCTCCTCTTCTCTATCATTTGCAGCAACACAAAGAAGCATGTCTAACTTCCTAATTTCCCCCCCTTCAGATTCATTGCTAACATCCCATTACCAGCCATGTTCATGAAAGTAACCAAGGTCTTGTGTTGGTTCTTGTTTCTTTAAGAGCCACATTTCTTGTCTGAAATTCTTTTCATTTTGATCTACTTCCTAAACTAGGTTGATTTCATATAAACTTAGTGTTATCCCTTCTCATCCACCTCTTCCACTCATATTAACCCCTAACATCTTACTATTTAACTCCCTATACCCCTTGTTCCCCTTATTACTATGTAAATTATACAAAAAGCCCAAAAAATTACATATCCCCTTCCCCGAGCATTATAGCTCTATGGATGGTTTCCAATGATTTAAGTGCTAAACCATTGAGCGCAACCCACAAAGTGCCAAAAATTAATCCAGGGATTAATCCAAGATCAGCTTGGATTAATAACCTTAATCCGGCTTTGTTAATAAACCTTTGCTTAATTCATTTTGCCCGTAACACAGTTTGAAAACCCATTTTTAAAATGTTTCCACCGGGCGCGTATTTAAGAAAAATAATGTTATTTTATTCCCCGCTCACTGTCATATCACCCTGGCAACTTGATGACCAGTCGACCGTCGGATCTGGGCTTTCCCATCCGACAGCCCACATCCATATCGGGTCAGCCCCGATGACCGTAGGTTACCTTCCGAGAAACTGTCAGAGGGTGACGTCAGGCCTCTGCCACGCATCGCCCCCACATGTTCGCGGGTCGCCCTCTGACAATTCTGCTTCCATATCCAGAGCGGTCCGAGAAAATCCACTTACCGCTTACGGTTTTCTGCTGACCCACGTCACGTCCTCATCACCGCCAGTCATGCCTACGTCATGCCACTCGGCGCCGCATCATCGCCCGGCCCGCCACTGTTCTGACTTGTCCTGCCACCTCACCATCCCCGTGGACCACTCACAGCTTGCCACGTCACCCTTCCGTACCCGACCCCACCTGATGACATCATGTTGACATCATCCAAAAAAAGGGCCAATGACCCAAAAGTCCATATTTTCACCAAAAATTGTGTTTTTATCGATTTTGATAAAATAACCATTGCTCTGCTCCGCATGCATATCACGACCGTTATCCGCCAACCTGCTGAAATCGACACATAAACCGTGGGCGTGTCCAGTCCACCTGCATTCGTAACCATTGCCAGCAATCGAAGAGGTATTTATCGAAATCATTCCCCCACGCCTGGTTTTGTCCATAATTGTCCAAAGATAGCTTAAAAAAAGTGAGAAAACACTGTATTCACCAGTCAGTCCCCGGTGCCAGTGCCTATTTCCAACTGTTGGGTCGGAGTTCCCCTGCAGAACCTGCATTTAGCAAAATTTACCTAAATTTACAGTTAGTTCGCGCATTCGTGAACTTAAGACCCGAGCTGCTCTAATTCACCGTGAAGAGAGTTTTTTCAGGCCTGGCATTTGCTCTATCAGTCCTCTGTGTAGTATTTCAATTGCTGTCACTGCCATTTACCCTCTGTTCCTTTGCAATTCACCTCTCTGTTCCAGAGATACCCCTCTGTGTTGCTCTGTTTAGTAGCACCAGTTCTAGTACAAGTCGTAGTACTACTTAACCATGGAAACACCAGTAGCCCTGAATATTCAACCTCTAAATGCCCCACAAAGGGAGTTAGAATGGAAGGCTCTGGGGGATATGGATTATCAGATGATAGACTTGTTCTTAATAAATTCTAAGTTTAATATTCATATGCTAAATGAATTGAAAGCTCAACACCTCAGTGGAGCTGAAATTTTAGGGATTTGGGACTCCAACTTGCCCATTTATAACCTCCCTCAAGTCAATGTCCTTCCAGACCTGATCCATAGATGTCGTGAGAACTATGATCCCTGTCAAAGAGCTGTCCTCAGTACATCAGGTGCAGTCTTGTTCCATATCACCCCTGAGGCCATAAATCAAATGCTCAACTTTCATTCTGCAAGACCATTGACTCCTCTCTCCATGATGGACTTATTAAAGAAGGGGGGTAGGCTGTCGAGTGCTCAGGTCATCAAGATTAATCAGTTATTTATTCAGCCAAGCTCTGAAGCTCTGAGAACACCTCCTATTGGACATCCATATCTAAATGACTTGGGGAGGATGCTGGTGGATTTGATCAGCTATGTCCTGGGGTACAAGGGAGTTGAGGATGTTGATGACACCATAATGACCATGATGTCCATATTTTCTCCTAGAAAGCCTCCTGTTGTGCACTATGACTATGCTGAGTATATTGCAAACAAGATTCATGACCAACTGATGAATCTAGAGAGGGAAAAGGTGTTCAGATACACCTCATAAATCTACCATTTGTTCCTATTTTATCAACCAGACAGTTTCCCTATTCCTCTCAAGAAACTTGATGCTCAGGGAAATCCAAGGTCTGTAGTATTTTGGACCTCAGTTTTTCACTGCACCTCCCGTTCACCATACACATACTGTGAATTCATAGACCTGTTCATTCATCCAGCTATGACTTTGCTATTTGGTGTCCCTCCTCCAAGATTGACTGATGAGATGCAAAGAATACTCCATCTCTCAAAAGCCTACAGCATTGGTGATTGGTACTTTTACCAACACCATACAGTAATCAGAATATATGGCTGTGAGTTGGATCCTTATAGGCTGCCAAGATATGTCCCGATGAGACTATTTGCCTTGGAGTATTTCAGACAGTTTGGAAATGCAGACCAGGTCCATTTCCACAGCAAAAACAAGAAGGTGCAACTAAAGGTCAGGAACCAGCTAGGCCCATTTCTTTACAACCAAAGGGAGGAGGGATGGAAGGAAGCAGATAGGATCCTAGAGGGCCTCAAATTAGAAACTAGTTTCCGCTGGATACCTTATGACCCTAATCATTTCATTTCTCTAAGGAGGGTAAAATATAAATTGGGTGGCTATGCTCACATCAGATTGCCTCACATTGAGAAATATGCAAATTTATTAAGTTGGGAAGAGGGCACTCTAGAAGAGCCAATGACTAGAGAGCAAATGCTACAAAGAGAAGCAAAAAATATTGAGAAAGAAGCTGACTTGGAAACTTGTGGGCAGGTTTCCTCTTCATACCAAAGGAAGCTTGGAGCAGCTGCATCATCATCGACAGCACATCAGCAAGCAGCCAAGGCTACTTATCAGGCTCCCAGCAAAGGCAAAGAGAAGCAGATGGAGCAGGAACAGCCACCTCCTATGGCAGAAAAGCAAGCAGAAAAGTAGGTAGAACAACAAAAAGAAGGGCAGCCAATACAACAGCAAGAACAAACAGTTGAAGCCCCAATATCCACTGAGCAACAGGCTCAAGACAATGTGCCCCCTAGGCAAGAAAAGACAGTGGAGGCCTCAGTGCTACAAACTCCACAAAAAGAAGAAAAGGGAAAGAAGAGGGATAGAGAGCTGGAGACTCCCCTCACCACATCCACAAATCAAGGGGAGAAAAGGCACAGAATGAATCCCCTCTCCGAGGAGGAAATTCCTATTGGACAATCATTGGGCATGGGCCCACCAAGTATGGAGGCATCTGCAAGTTCCTTTCAGCAGGAACAAGAAAAAACAGTTGGAGGAGAAGTCAGCTCCTCAAGCCAGCAACGGAGAGCTGAAACAGGCATCAAACAACAATTTATTGAGATAAAAAAGAAGAATGAGCCACTTAGAATACAGCTGTACAATCACTTATTGAAAATGGCTCCTACAAACCAGCAGAGGTTGATGTCTGCATATGATGTAGAAGAGGGGAAAATGATAATGAGTCATTTCATGCCAACCATGCTGCAGCCACAGTCAGCTGCAGACTATATAAGGACCAACCTTGAGGTCCTTGTAAAAGACATCCACCCTATGGATCAGATTGAATTGCACAAGCAAACGGGTGAGATGGTATATGCCACTCTTGCAGACAAAACTTTGGTTAATTATAGGTTGGAAAATAGCCTAAATAATATAGCTGCCCAACTTGAGTTGGAGAAAGCATCCTCACAGGCAAAGGACAACCAAATCAAAGCATTGGAGGATATCATCATAGAACTTGGGCATGATCCCAAGGACACCAAAGCTATACAAGCACTGTTGAAACTAAGAGATGTAAATATGGCAGCGCTAAGAAAAATGGTTAAGATCCCATCAACTCTTCACCCACAGACAGAAGAGGTTGCCCAGCTGAGGCATGACCAAGATGCAGCAAGCATGTTGATATCATTATACAAACAACTGATCCAGACAGAAGAAAAATTGGGAGAATCAAAGGCTGCACTGCAGGCAGCCCTACAACAAAAGGAGGTAGGCCAAACATCTAAACCTCCTCCACAAATAATCAAACTTGAGGAACCCCCTCAACTAGTGCTCCTCCTACAGAACAGACAGCTCAGATAGCGCCATCTACATCAGCACCAGCACCAACAACAGAGCAGGCTCCAAGCCTTGACATGCAGAAGCTGAAGAATGAAATCCAGGCCTTAGAAGCCCAAATGGCAGAGCTAAATGAAGCCAGAGAAAATTTAGCTAAGCTGAATGAAAATTATGACAAATCCAAGCAAAATGTAGCAGAAAAAGGAAGGGAAATAAAGGCCCTTAAGGAGAAGATAAAGGAGCTGGAGAAGGAGCTCACCCTTGACAAAGTGGTGGCTGAGCTCAAGATAGTTTTATGGGCCAACATTGGCCAATCAATCACAGATCAATGGATATACATTGAGACTATTCGTGAGCAAATGGAGCTCATAGGCAAAGCACACAGAGAGGTCCAAAGAGCAAGGGCATCTCTAGGCAACATGCCTGAGGGAGCCAATAGAATGATTAACGTGGTCAATAACCGTATAGGTCCTCAGCTGGCAGCAATGGGAATTCCCAACAAGACTGAAACCATCTTGCTGATAAAGAGGGTCCTTACATTGAGAAGCCTGGTACAAACACTGGAAAGAAGAAGCCAGGACATGCAAACAGAGGTAAACAAGTTTATGGATAAGTTTGCAGCATTACAAGGCAGAGGTCTTCCTGGCTTACTGAACAGCGCAGGGAGGCTACTTTCACATGAGAACTATGCAAAAAGGGTCAATACATTTGCTACCAATCAGATCACTATAAGACCAAGCATCTCAGAAGAAACAGGGCCAGCATCTGGGCAAAGTCTCTATGACAGAGTAGAGAACTTATTTTTCATTATGAATGAGATCAAACATTTGTTTGAAGTGCCTCCAAACTTCTACAAATATACAGAGGCAGATGAGACCTTGGATGCAATTTTGAGACATCAATTGCCCACACAGGAATGGTGGACCAAAATGATACAGTTGATACTGTAATCAAGAGCCTTTCATCAAGTTTTTTCATCAAAAAACATAAGTCATCATGTTCAGGAAATGTGATACATTCAGTATGACTGGAGAAAAATGGACTGAGCCAAATCAGCAGAAAGATTCGGCCACTAAAGCAGCATTGACAGTTACAGATGACAGGGCCGAGAAAGCTACAACATGACAAAGCCATAAAGACACATCATTCAGCATTAATACAGAACGCTCAACCGACTCAGTGGACTCCAAAGGTCAAAAAGGCTTCTGACAGAATTAAAGAGCATTCATTTTGTATTTAGAGCAGTAATAACTTCCTTATCTGCTATTCTGTAAAGTTGGTGAACGTATTTATGTCTCAAGTGACTCAGCGGTGCAGATATTTTGTATCACCGATTGTATATATTCCCCCTCGCCGAAGTAGCAGGGGTTGTTGTTGATTTTCTTTTCTAGAGATATTATGCTGTAAATGTTCAGAGCATTAATACAAAGGCTGATGGAATTCCCAAAGTTCTGTGTTGTCTGAGGCGTTGTGTGTGTTTGCTGAATGCTATAGGATTCCTGCGTATTTCATGGCACAATAAGTTTCCTTTAAACTCTTCGTTATGTATTTTAATTATTTATTCATAATCCACTCATGTTCTATGTTTCACAGTTAATGGCAAAGAAAAAGAATAGTTTCAGGACTTATTCAAAGAATACCCTAACCTCAATCTATTCTGTTATAAATGTTTTCTTCAGTTATAGTATAAGGTGTAATTCTTAATTGCTGCACTTACAAACTATATCTTTCACAGTGGTTATTGTTCAGGAATTCGAATCTTCTCCTGTGCAATATATCTCTTTCTTACACCCCAGCTTAGTGGACAATTCTTAACTGCTTTCCACTGGTTAAACATACTTCACCATCACAATTTCAAGTTTGTTTCATGAAATATCTAAATGGCCCTGCAGTTTCAACCAATCTCACTTAACATTTTCTAACAACCTGTAACTATAGACTCCATTGCCCAATGGACTAAAAACTGTCTGAAGATTTCCACCTTAGGTACTGAAAGACATCACTCAACCAAAACATTAAACAAAACTGAACTCATAACTAGCCTAAAATCTTCACAAAACAGAGATAAATTTTAAAGAGAGAGCCCTCTCTGATTGCAGTTTGGCTAGAAACTGTAATCCAAAGATTGGTTAGTGGTTACCCCGGCTGTATTCCCTTGGGAGTCAAAGGGAACAACCTGGGTGTTAACATGGCCTACATTTTGACATCACACAACATTTCCTAAGCATACACAAAGGATCATGGTTCCATGGGTGAAATAAACAACTCTGCCAAGGTTATGGACACCTGTCAGCAGCAGAGCACTGTTAATGGTATTGAAGTCACATTATTTACACCAATAGGTAAGTTATTAGCACCCTTATATTTCTTATACCTTAGTAATTAATCATATATTATTTCCTGAATCATATAACGCATGTAAATATATTATCACCAATCATGGCAGAGCAGTTGACAATGACCACATGAGACTTAGAATGAACGGCAGATGTCCTATCCTCCCAGCCTCACATCATATCACAATAGCTTCTTACGTATTAAGCGATCCAACTCTACACCTCGATTTCGGTAATTTGTTGCTTTTGTAAACATGGCATATTGCTATACGATGTTCCTTTATGACTCTTCTTCAAAGCAGGTGCTCCTCCTTTATTTGACGGCTGGGTCAGCCTATCACATTGCGGGGGGGAGGTTAACCTCATCATTCCCTGGGTTACGTGTCAGCCCACTATTTGGGAAGTTGTGTACTAGGGTATGGCACGGCTCAACGGCATACTATTTTTATTTTTTCTGCATGACTTGCTATTCATAAGCCATTTCTATTGTATACTCTGCAGCATTAGATTTTGAACAAGTCTTGCGTCTGTCAGCCTCTCTGTGTTTCAACAGCACGAACAACTACCGTTCCATTAAGAGTTTACAGCGAAACCATGGGAGGAAGATCGATTCGGAGAGAACCGCAGGTGTTAACAGTCTCTGCTGCTACCCAAGAAATCCTGGCAAGAGCAGGGTGGTTGACTTATCTCAACCGCTTGCAGGAGTCTAACGAGACTGTGGCAATTGAATTCTTGCAGAATTTGCAAGAGGATTACACATAGCAGTCACTGATGACATAATTGTAGAATTCTCGAGACTACTAGCCACTAGACCTGTATGGATGTTAAAAAAGGAAAGATTGCAAAAGGTTATAGAAATCTTCCAGGACGAAGGCCCGAGCCTAGCAATTAGAGGAAAGGGAGTTCTGCCAGCAGCACTAGGAGAGCCGTGGGCAGAATTGGCAAAGACCATTCAAAGCTACATCACCTGTGAAGGCAGAAAAGACGTGGTAAGACCAACAACATCTTAAACTCTTAGCTGTACTAAAGCAAAAATGCTCTATAAATTTACTTGCATTTTTGAATTTGTTACTTCATAACGTTGCACGGAGCATAAAATAGGCATAGCATGTAGAGTTAGTTGTTAGTCATCATGGGTTGATTCGGTTAATTGTCATCCATGGCCTCACCTAGCAGCAAAGCAGCTGGGAAGAGCTAATTGCCATGATAAATGGGGGATTGAAAGCACCATCCCCAAAACGTAAACATGCCACCAGTACACCAAAGCGTCCAGAAAAATGTAGGGAATTGGAAATGCGTAAACATGCCACCGGTACACCCGAGCGTCCCAAAAAATGTAGGGAATTGGCAAAGCGTAAACATGCCACCGGTACACCCAAACAGCCAGAAAAACGCAAGAAATCGGTCCGGCTAGCACGACTATGAGGGAGGCTGGAGAAGCCCCAAGAAAACACCAGCTAACCGGTAGAAATTGAAGATGAGAAACCCTCATGGCCTGAAGGGGAGGACGATGAAAAATGAGTGCAAGAAGAAAAAGAAGAAGAGGCTGAGCAATCTGAAGAAGAAGAAGAAAACGACGAAGAAGCTGAACAATCTAAAGAAGAAGGAGAAAAAGAAACTGAAACCGAAAAAGATAAAGAAAAAGAAGCCGAGCAATCCAAGCAGGAGGAGGAAATGGAACAACAGGAAGGTATCCCATTGCAGGACCCAGTGGGAGAAGATGAATTGGTCAAAGTTTTGGCCAATATGGGCGAATATGGCCAACCTTCCAGTCCATCAGACCTCCATGCTGAAAAGAAACCCCAGGAAGAAAATGCACCTGAAGAATTACATGCAAAGGAGGCAGAAAAAGAAAATCTTCCTGTTCATGATGAAAAGATGACAGGAGATGCTGAATAGGAACAATCCGTTCCTAACCAGAAGACACCAGAAGAAATTCTGGAGGAAACAGGGGTAGAAAGAGAAGTCGCCCAAGAAATGAAAGAACCAGCTAGGGTTCTTGCCCCAGAACAGTCAGAGCAGAAAAATGAAGAAACACCCCAGAGGGAAAATCCAGGAATTAGTCACAGTCCAGGCTGCATTGAACAGCCTGCTGTTCCTTCTAAGGAAATTTTGGAAATTAAAGAATTGCGAAAGGAACATCAGAGATTATTGAATATAATAGTCCAGCTCCACCAACAGATTAGGATTCTAAAAGAAAGGCAAAGGGTAAAAAGGACTTCGGGAAGGATAAATGTGATCACTCCAGCAAAACCCCTCAAGAAAAAGGGGCGGAGGACCAGAACCTGTCCTGCTATTCAAAACCCTGTCGAAAACCAGGCTGTTGTTCCAAATGATGCTGAGAAACAGACTGTTGTTCCAATAGAAAAGGAATAGCAATGGACTGATATCCACGTTAAGATAGAAATGGATGAGATGATGACCCGTGATAAGGAAATTCAGAGGAGGCACCACTTTCGAGAGTGATAAGGGTTATGAACTCAAAGCAACGCAATAGGAAAGTTCAGGTAAAACTCCTGGCCTCCACTGTCGCATGGAGAAGAGATCTAAAAACAGTAACCCTACAAAAGGGTTTGAAGCAAGCTCAGCAAGAAGTAGAAAAGTTTAGGGAGAAAAGGGTCCCTCGCAAAAAGTATGAAGAGCTACAGCAGCAGCTTAGGAACGTCAATCTATCCGAAAGCCAGGCCTTTGAAGGGTGGCAAAGGGAACAAGAGAAAGTTGCAAAGGTAACTAGTAGGTTAGATATAGTTATCAAGCAGATGGATACCTTGTGTTCTTTATACAATGTCGTCTTAGCATGTAGAGCCCCTACCAAGAATTATTCCTTGAACGGTATTTGCAATTAAAAATAAAGGCTGTTAAAGTAGGTGCTCCCATACAAATTAACACTGTCAATGATTTTATAGACTGCTATAAGCACTACGGGGTAAAAGTCTAGAGACTATTGTGTGAGTTCTATTTACATAACCTTGTTTTAGACTAGAAGACCGAGCTGAACCCTGGCCATTTTCTTGGGGATATCCAATTGCAGGCGTTCATTTCATTTGGGGTTAATCAAATTAAATGGCTTGCCTATAATACTTTCCAAAGGCAAGAAAACAGATTAGATTTGTGGGTAAGGGCTGAGCCTAAGGACCCAGTACAGTTGTGCAGAGCAGATAGAAATCTCATGAAGACTCTAGGTGTAATTGAAGAATTAGGACCCATGCATGAGGCACTCATTCAACAGGGATTAGAATACTTTTTCTCTATCAAAGACGTTGCCATTGATGCAGCTAAATTTTGGTATCAAATCTCTAATCCGAATATCCAACTTAGGGAACCGTTTAAGTATGAGAATTTTAAATTAGCTGCCAACTGCTTGGGCCTCTATGGTGAAATCATTTTGAGGGCAGGGCCATCCTGGTTACGATATAGGTTCCGGAGTCCAATTATTTGGCACCCTGCACCCGGATACCAAGCCCTATATGAGATGCCTGAGGGTCAGACAGCCCATTTCTTTTACTACCTAGTTATTCATCATGGCTGTAGGCCTCCACATGAGATTCCATCTCCAGCCTATTCTCTCACTGCCTTACATGTCAACTACAATGTTTTCATGAGGGCATGCAACAGGGTAAGCAGGGGGGTGTGTGGAGTACTAAAGAAGGTATGTTTTTGATGATTATTTCGGTATCTTTTCATTGAAACTTACAAACCTTTTGCATCATGAACTAGGAAAATGATAAAGAATTATAATATACCATGTGAAATTAATATGTAAGATGAAAATGCTGACAATTGTCATTTCCTTATGCAGGAAGGAGGAAAAACAAGAAGTTGCTGCTCCAAAGGAAAGGACAAGGATGGGTTAACCCGCTGTCCCTTTGACGGGAGACTGAATGCAAACAAGGCAAAGAAAATCAAAGAGAATTAGTTCGGGAAAGGAGGTGGAGATATCAGCTCGGTGCAGGAGAGAAAAGAAATGATTGGGGACTAACGGTTTGGCGAATCCCTCAGGATCCTTGATCCTGAGGGATCATTGTTTTATCTATTTTTGCACTTAGATATCTCAGTCGTCACACTTATAAAAGGCGCAGCACTATTAGCTTGGGAGAGAGTTAGAGACAGTTATGATTTTATGTAATTTCTTTTAAAGATCAAAACTTTGATCATCGAGTCTCATTTAGAACTGGTTTATTGTAATTCTATTATGTGCATTAATACAAACTTGGTTACTATTTCATCTCTGAGTCTGGAATAACTTCAAGTGGTGTACCCCTAGAGGCTAAGGGCTTAGCCCTAGAGGACACTTGCTCCTATATTATTACGTTTGATTTATGCGTGGTTTGCTTATCGACGTCATTTGGTAATCTGGTGTGTTTTATAAGTTTACATCACATGCTCTGTTACGTTTAATTCATTAAGGCTTCTACAGACAGAACGATTGTATTGACACTACATCATATTGCTGTTCTTTTAGGAGTTGATATAATACTGGTAGTGTTTACAGAATATTGTTACTGTTCCATTACAGAGCCTTTGTGTTGTACACTTGTTCATTAATGTTACGGAATTCATTTTGGAAGTTATGTTCTTTGCGACTGTTGGATTTATGAACAACGCTGTTCTATTTTGAATTGCAGTCATATTCTTTCTATCTGAGATCGATACTTGGATCAGATTACTATTTAAGTGTGCTATGTGTGTATATGGATTTCAAGCACTGTTCCATAATTTATCAGTAATCAGTGTTGTTCCATTGGTGTGTGTTATTTAATCCACCCTTAAGAGTGAAAGATTGTCATGTGATTCCTGTAGATTATGATTAATGCATTGGATCTGATACACTAAGGTTGTTACTGCTTGTGAGACTTAGTTGGTGTTCTATTTCTTCGCTGTTGTTCCATTTCGGATTTATTGTTCCATTTTAGATTTTCTGTTCGATTTATTAATTGTTGTTCCATTTCTTATTTGTCGTTTCATTTATTGGTGTTGGTGTGAAAGAACGATCTTAAGCTGTAGTGAGCATTGGCACCTACTGTCTGGCTCCCAGATCCACGATCTGTTCTCTGATTTCCTTTTCCATCAGTTTCCAAAGGGATGGGTTATTGCTACCGAACCCTAGACTGATAAGTTGCTTAGTATTTTGAATGTGTGATTTAATATTTTGAAGTGGTTAAGTTGTAGACAATCATCCATTTACTCTTGTATTTCTGAACATTGTACTACTAGCATTACTATGACAAATGATAGCCTCAGACTAAGACACTCTTTGAAATAAAAAAACGTTCCCGGATTGACATATTAATGTGAGGTAATTAGAGGTGAAAGAGACCCTTTTTATAGCTCTACACCAGCCACTTTCCAAAGAGCAATAATGAGTATATTTTCTAAACTGGATCATGATGCAGTAAAAATATACATGGATGATTTTACTCCTTATGGTTCTGACTTTCAGGAAGCTTTATCTAACCTAGGAAAAGTTCTAGATAAGTGTATTGAGATGAACCTGTCCCTCAGTCTGGAAAAATGTGAATTTTTGATGACTGAATGGACCGTGCTAGGTCATGCAATATCTCAACAAGGACTGCAGGTGGACCCCAACAAAATTACCATCATCCAAAGGGTCCCACCTCCTCAAAAGGTGAGATATGTCAGAAGCTTCCTAGGCTTAGCTGGATATTACAGGAGATTCATTGAAGACTTCAGCAAGTTAGCCTCTCCTTTGTTTGGCCTCCTCGACAAAGATGTTGAGTTCATATGGTTTGAAAACTGTCAAGAAGCCCTAGATACCTCGAAGAGCAAGCTAGTGACTGCGACAATTCTTAGAGGCCCAAACTAGGCCCTACCCTTTCACATTCACACATATGCCTCAAACAAAGCAATAGGAGCAGCCTTCAGACAAATTGATGAAAAGTTACCTTATGCCATATACTCTATAAGAAAAAACTTATCAATGGTAGAGTTAAATTATACAGTGACCGAGAAGGAACTCCTAGCCGTCGTGCATTCCTTAAACAAATTTAGACATTATATCACAGGCTATCAAACCTTTGTGCAAACTAATCATGCTGCAATTAGATATTTAATGAACAAACCAGATGTAAATTCTCAGATTATTAGATGGTTGATTTTACTACAGTAATTTGATCTAACCATTATTGGTAAGCCTGGTAAAGAGAATGTTGTTGCTAAATTTTTGTCTAAAGTAAATTTGCCTATAGGTGAAGAAGGAATGGTGGATGACCAAATGCCAGATGAACACCTATTTGCTATATCAATACTCTCTCCATGGTTTGCTGATATAGCAAACTACTTAGTTTCAGCACAGTTCCCACCACACCTATCCTCAAAAGAGAAGAACAAAATAGTAAGGAAAAGTGCCCCTTTCACCTGGATTGAAGGTAATCTCTTCAAAATTGGCCCAGATCAGATCTTGAAAAGATGTGTAAGGGAGGAGGAAGTCTTTGACATCCTCTTGACCTATCATGAAGGGCCTTATGGAGGTCATTTTGCAGTAAAAAGAACTGCCTTCACGATATATCAGCGGGCTACTACTGGCCCACTCTTCATGAGGATGTGAGGAGAAACACGAGCCAGTGTGATTAGTGTCAGAGGATGGGGAAACCCACTCCAAAGGATGAAATTCCCATGCAACCTCAAGTGACCTTTGAGCCATTTAAGAAGTGGGGCATGGACTTTGTGGGGCCTATCAACCCCCCTTCAAAGCAAAAGTAGTACATCATTGTTTGCAGCGACTACATGACAAAGTGGGTGGAGACAAAAGCAATCAAAGCAGCGACAGAGGAAAAAGTAGCTGATTTTTTGAGGGAAAACATATTCTACAAGTTTGGGTATCCGAGAGAGTTAGTCACAGACCAAGGCAGTGAGTTCACTTCCAACCTGATTGAAGACCTTCTCACACATCATAAGATCAAGCACAGGACTTCCACCCCTTACCATCCACAAGCCAATGGGCAAGTGGAGGTCACTAACAGAGCATTGGAAGGGATCCCAACCAAGGTAGCGAGTAGCAACAGAAAATACGTGGCGGATAGATTAGTTGAGGCCACTTGGGCCTACAATACAGCATGGAAGACCACCACTGGGTTCACACTGTATGAACTGGTCTATGGGAAGAAGGCTTTGTTGTCAATAGAGTTTGAATTCAATACCCTAAGGATGGCAGCTCAGCTGGACCTAGACTTCAGCCATGCACAAAAGGAGAGATTACTTCAGCTCAATTGATTGGATGAATATAGATTGCAAGCCCTTCTCCAGATAGAGGTAGTTCAGCTTCAGAGAAAGATATGGCATGACATAAATATTACGGAGAAGCAATTGCAAGAGGGAGATTCGGCACTACTCTATGATTCAAGATACAAGGATTTCAAAGGCAAGATGAGGACAAGATGGCTGGGACCCTACACTATGGAGAAATGCAATGAAAATGGTTTAGTTCTGATCAGAACCATTGATGATGAATCCATCCCCACGCTTGTCAATGGACATCAGTTGAAAGTCTACAAGAAACCCCTCTCCAAGCGAGAGTTTATTGAAGATTTGAATAAAACAGTGATGGTAGTGGAGCATGTCTTAGCTTCCACTTCACCCACTCACTGAAGAAAAAAGAGAAAAAATAAGGACTCAAGTGAAAACCTCCATGAGGCGCTTGAGTCACATCATTAGGTTGAAAACCTCTTCTGAGGTGGCCCAGTGATGTCAAAAAAAAAAAAGGGAAAGGAATAAGATCCCTGGGTGAAAACCTCCCTTAGAGGCACCCAGGGTAGGCAATTAAGGTGAAAACCTCTCTGAGGTGCCCTAGTTGTTTTCAGAAAAAAAAAAAAAGAGAAAGAAAAATTGAATTTTTATTGCATTGCAGGTTTGTAGGAGGACTACAGGGAGCAGAAGAAGGTGCCAAGGGGAACTTGACATTCATAACAACATCCATCCCATCTTCTCCACACATTCCTCCATCATTTTTGGCATCTCTTTCACCCCACTGTACCTCTTCTTCCAAAACTATGTTTTCTACAGGAGGCTTTGTTTTTCTACAGGAGGCTCCTATAGGAATTACAAAGAGCCAAAAGTGTCTACAGGAGGAAGTTTGAGGGACAACAAAATCTTCACGAGGAACCTATAATCCCTCTTACCACATTCAAACCTCCTTGCCATCATTTCCATGCCTGCATCACACTCCAAGCATCATTATTATTTTTTTCCTTTCCAAGAAAAAACACAGAAAAACAGTTTTTCAGTTTTGTAAAAAAACAAAAATAAAAGGAGGAAAAGGCACCATTAACTTTACCTGAAGCTTACCTACTATCCCTCCATCATTCATATCCATCTCTAGCATCATTCTCGAGCTCCAAGAATATGGAAATAGCTAAAGTTTCAAGGGGAGAAGCAGCTATAGGAGCTCCTGTAAGAATTGTTGTAGTAGCTAATCTGATAGAAGTCCAGCACCAACAGCAAGGGATAACACATCTGAAGGTTGAAAAGGCACATGCAGCTCAACCCCAGCAAAATAAGAACCTAAAAAACATAGAACAACACATCAACAAGTAGAGACAACATGCATGAGGGAAAATGAAGGCATGCAGCAGAGAAAGCCACAACACCTCACAGTCGATGGCAGCAAATACACTTGGATTACAGGTAAGTAGCTAAGTCACTCCTCTATATGCATTTGTGTAACTAGGAATCATACGAAGGCAACGTGATGGTTGAAATCAAAAGAGGTAAAGGTGGCCAGTTAACTTGGCCACCTTTATTTATTTGACTCCACTTAACTGAAATATCAGCCACACGTGTGCACAGTCAACTCAAGCAAAAGATGCGAAGGACGGGTAGTGGGAGGAAGAGTTAACTCTGATGCAGTAATGAGGGGATGATTATGAGGGGGTTCATGATTACCAAGCAGGTGGGTACCAATGGTCCTAGTCTGGGCAATGTACAACTTGCCAGCTTAGCACTCATAACCGAACCATAAAAGGTGATGAGCACTCGTCTCCACGCATTCTCACCACCTTTTCTTCAGTTTCTCCTCATAACTCAACCACACAACAGTCTTCTTTTGTCCCCACTACCTCGTATCCACCATCCTCCATCAATTTCCTCCATATTTTTGCTCTCGGCATCTTCTACAGGAGCCTTACAAGTTTTCTACAGGAGCACCTACAGGAAATCTATAGGAGGGATAGTGGGCTTCTACAAGAGGGGCAGTGAGTCATTTTGAAGGGAGAAAACATGATTTTTGGCACGAATTTTAGTCTGAAGAGGTAGGGTTCATGAATGCCCTCTATTGAATATCAAAATTTGAAAGAGTTGGTCTCAAATTGAAGATAAAATGAGTCTTTAAGAGGGTAGAAATACATAAAAAAAATATGCTTAAAAAAAAAAAAAAAACACAGTCCCCTATGTTTTTCTATTTCACTCAAAATTATTTGTCTCCACCTCCATATATGGTTTTTCAAAAGAATTACAGGTAGTATGATAGGGGGGTTTATGAGAAAAGATCCCACTAACTCCACTAGACTCCATGCACATCCTCAAGTGGTGGAAATATTTACAAAGGAAAACTTGACGAATTTCTTTGAGAAGTTTAGAGGGTTTGATGATGAAATTTCCCATGTATTTGCTCTCTCTCTGGTCCCTCACACAAGAACTCACGCTACTGTAACCATTAGAGGCCTCTCCATTGAAATAACCCCTAAATTCATCAGCTGGGTCACTACCCTTCCTCTTGGGTTGCATTGGAGTAAAGATGAGAAAATAATTGGCCAGACTGCCAAGAGGAAATTTTTCCAAGATAATGAAACCCCTGTTGAAGAAAAAAATGGAATTAGGAGAGATATTGTACCATATCCCTAGGATGAGGTTAGCTACCAAGTGATCAAATACATTTCTTGTGAGGGGAGGCACAACATTGTTTATGGATATCATTTCAGAATCCTCCAAGAATTGATATATGGCATGGATACCCTAGCACATCAAAAGCTGAGTATCCATTACTTTCTCCTTCAGTCCCTCATTGACTCCAGCACCAAGGTACAAGAAGGAAATTCACAGCAGCTAGCTCACCATGGCCTAATCAAGATCCTAGTATAAGAATCCCTCCATACCCTTACAATCGCTATAGCATGGAAAGTTTTCAGAAATATGACAGTTGAGGATGACATCAAGGCATTGACCTATGATGTCAGTCCTGCTATCAGTGAGGAGGGAGAACAGTAAGGAGAAAGGAGGAGAAGATGAAGTTAGTGGTGACATAGCAGAGCAAGAGAGGAAGGAGGAAAGAAAAGAAATAGAGGAGGGGAGAGTTGAAGAGACAGAACAGGAGATAGAAAAGGAGATAGTGCAAGAGGAGGAAAAAGAGACAGGAGAGGGAGAAAAGGAATAAGAGAGGGTAGAGCAAAGAGAAAAGTCCCATGAAACTTTGGAAAGAGAAGCAACAACTACCCTCACTAACCTCAGTACACCAGTCAAGGAGAAGCATAAGAGGAAAATAAAAACCTCCATGTATTTTAGGGCAAGGAAGAGTACCATAATTAAAACAGGCAAACCTCAGCCCTCATCAAAGGCTCCCATTAACATTGAAGATTCTCCATCTACCAAGGTGAAAGAATCTCCTTTCAAGACACCCATAACCTATGAAAGTAGAACTACAAGAACTTATACATGGAAGGGAAAGGCAATTCTACAGGACCCCAAACCAGACCTATAGGAGGTTAAAACAGTCCTACAGGAGACACTGTCCAAACTATAGGAGACATAAAAACTTGAGGAAAAGATAGGAGGATAGCCAGAGGTAAAAGAGGAAGCATAAGAGCTACAAGAACCTGACCTGCAGCATAATTTGACCCCTATTACAGACTACTTGAGGGAGGCAAGATAATCCCACAGAAATTTGCAATTCCACTGTTTTTCGAATTGAAAAAAGAGAGAGTGAGAATGCATAGGTGGATGCAGATAGTCAAATCCAAAGGAGTTGAGGATATTGGCCACATGGAAGAAAAACTCAGGGAAATGGGCAGTGAATTGAGTGCTCTCAGAGACAGAGAAGCCATTACAAGAATTCACCTTGAGAATGAGAATGAATCACTAAGGAGGAAGCTGGAGGAGAAAGAGACTCATTTGGCATACATGACCAGCTTATCCATAGAAGCATTACAATGCAGAGCACCAGCCAAATCTTATGGCCTCTATCTGAAGGATCAATGGCTTCAATTCCAAATAAAAACTTTGGCACAAAGAGGCATAATTCCTTTCTAGGACTACAGGCAGTTCATGGATTTGTGTGACGAAGGCACCTCCGAGGAAAAAGAAAAGATGGCAGAGTTCTATCTACAAAACATGGCCCTCACAGACCTGAATGTGTGGGACCCCATTTCCAAGCTAATGGATCAACAATTAATAGCCATGGTGTCATGGATGAACCATGAAGAATTGAGGGCAACAGAAATTAAAATATTGTTAATAAAAGAGAAGAATGAACCATAGATGATAAGAGCTGAGCCATCAGATCTTGGCACTCATCAGCACACACAACCCACTCTTCAATGACCCTCAGATTGCCCCTAAATATCTAGCCAATCAGGAACAAGCCATTGCACACTTTGAAGATATGCTTAAGCTACTTGGGGATGACTGTGTGCATGCATGCATGAGAAGATGGAACACCCTACCCCACAGCTTGTAGAACAGAGAATACCATTCCCCCATGAGGCTGAAGGAGGCATTGAAAAGAGTGTCAATGTACAAGCGCTCCATGAAAAGGCTGAAGATCAACTGGATTAGCCTCAAATTGAGTCCTCCACTCATATTAGGCATGCTGGAAGGCAGAAGAGAAGAAGAAGAGAAGGAGTAGTGGAAGGATATAGACAGAAAGTCAGGGTTTTATGGAGAACATGAGCAGACCACATCAAAAGCCTGGAATGCTAGGGATGCCACTAGGGCCATGAAATACCAAGAGATTGACTAGGTTGCTCAGAGGATGAGCAAAAACTTCAGTAAGAGGGTGATGATGAGCCTCATAAATGGGTAATTATATGGGCTCATTTTACCTCCTAACCTAGTCAAATCAACCATTCTCTTAGCTTATTGTATGATTTTCTGATTATATTTATGCTTATAGGGTGAGTTGAGTTAGTTATTATGCAATGTGGTATAACATGCATTTAATGCAGATTATTGATGGATTTCGAGGTCAAAGTCAAGGATCTAGTGGTCAAACTACAACAATAACTCGAAGTAGACAGAGGAGAGGAATTATAGGAGGGAATACCCCTCATTTATTTCTCCTCACTTCAAATTCCCCTTCATTCAGATCAGAGTATAAGTAGCTAAATCATGCACCAGAAGAGTGGAAGATGATTGATAGTTATCTTGAGTTTTAGGAGCCAAGCCTCCCTGATTTTAAGGAAGTTGTTGGTAGCTTCAAATGTATAAGTAGAGAGGTGTAGGGCCTCACTAGGGTTGATTTTTATTTTTTTTTTGCTTGTGAAACTCTGCTCAAATTTCGAGCTTACTATTTTATGGCAGTTTTATGTAAGCTTGCTATTTTTTGATAATGAAGATGGAATCCTTTTTGAGCTAGCACTGAGTTACCTTAGAGGACTGAAGCTCTTGGGTTAGGGCCCAATCTGTTAGGCCCCTATACTACTAGTGTAACCCCTTATTATTATTAGTACAACCCAATTATTATATTGATGTACCCATGTAGTGCCCATATTGTTACTATTGTGCCCCATAGAAGCCCACTATTGTTATTATTTTTCCCCTACATTATTATTGTTATGTCGGCTCTGATTATGTTATGACCCCTTAGACTCCTATGTATAGAAAGGAGGTCTTTTCATTTGTATCATCCAAGAATTGTTCATTTATGTAATGTAAAGGAGTTTTCCCCCTCGAAAAGGCTAAATTCTAAGCCGTTGATCTATCTTTTCTATCTTTTCTTGAGCTGGTTTCATAACATTTGGTATCTTAGCTTTGGATTCTAGGGTTTTGCTACTCCAAACAGGTCATCGTGGTATTTTCGTTATAATTTTTTTCCTGCGACGTTTCAGAAGCTAAACAAAAAACCCATTTGAGAAGAATTCGCGCGGAATCTCGGGTCTGAATTTCAGAGCTTTTTACACTATATTTGCGGAGATATGATCTGAGGAAGTTTCTCTTTTTGTAGACTCCTAAATTACATTCCAAACAGGTGGCCTGGGAAAAATTGTCATAACTTTCTCTCTGAGCATCAGATTGAAATTTCGTAAGAAGGTACAGAAATAGGACAGACTATAGTTTCCTGTATATATTTTTTAAAGCCAAAGGTTGAAATAGTGACACGTGGCACTTCATACAAGTTCGCTCTTCTGGAAAGGTCTATAATCAGGTCATATTGGGAGATTGTGCATAACTCTTTCTTGGAGAATCCAATTTGGATCAGACTAGGGGCATTGGAAAGAGGACACAGAGGGCTACTACAAATTGCAATTTCAGGACTTAAAGATCTGAAAGTACAGAGTTACAATCGTTTCAAGATCGAGCTCCTAAAATCATGAAAAATCAAGATGAGGAAGTTTGATGGCAAGGATCCGGTAAATTGGATACTTCAGATGGAGTAATATTTTGATCTACATGGTGTACCACTGTTACAAAAGGTATGTATTACATCTTCATATTTAGAACCGGATCAATTTTTATGGTATTAATGGCTTTGTTCTCGTAAACAACTTGTTACATGGTCAATTTTCATGGAGGAAATGATAGCACATTATGAGGATACAAAGAGCAACACCTTCTTTAGAGCAACACCACAACAATTGGAAAGAGTAAAAGGGCTTTGTGACATAGTGGAAAACAAAATTATGGAAACCAAGAAGCATACCCCTCACAACTATAAAGATGGAAGTGTTGTTTCTCCTAGCCTTCCACGACCTACAAGGGTTACACCACAACAATTGGAAGAAGAAAGAGAAAAAGGGCTTTGTTACAATTGTGATAACAAATTCACTAAAGGTCATAAGTATGATGAGAAGAAATTATTTTACATAGAATATGAAGAGGAGGAAGAAAAGGATCAAGAAACATCAAAAGAAGAAGATATACGCCAGGACCCCACCCCAGAGAAAGAAGAAATGAATCAGATGATATCTTGTAAAGTATTGGCAAGAATTACCACTCCTCAAACTCTCAAGATAGAAGGACATATCAAGAAGAAAAAGGTGCAAGAAGTGAAAGATCACATTGAGAAAGAAGAAATGAATCCGACCATATCTTGTAATTCATTGGTTGAAATTACCACTCCTCAAACTATCAAGATAGAAGGACATATCAAGAAGAAAAATGTTCAAGAAGTGAAAGATCACATCGAGCATCAAGAAATGAATCCGACCATATCTTGTAAAGGATTGGAAGAAATTACCACTCCTCAAACTCTAGAGATAGAAGGACATATCAAGAAGAAAAAGGTTCAAGCAATGAAATATCACATCGAGCATCAACAACAAGTTCTCCAACTTTTAAAGGATAACGCCACTTCGGTGTAAAATCAAACGAAACAACAGGTATATCAACATTGTAGTGAAATTTTTTTTGATGTAGATGATTGGGTATTTTTACTGCTACATCTCGAGCAAGCTATTTATGAGAAGGAAATGTTGGCAATGCTACATGCACTTAAAAAATGGCGACCTTACCAAAAGGGAAGACTCTTCAAGGATGAGGATGTGGAAGCATTGTTTTGTGCTATTTCTATTATCCAACCAGATTGGATAAACGAAGCAAGGGATGAATGGAAAAAGGACAAAGAAGTATGGCCACTTATTCAAAAGTTGCAAAAGATCCCAATTCAAACAATATTTCCATAAATTGAAGAGGAAGGAAAAGTCATATTGGAACCTGGAGCAGTCACAGAAACAAGAACCTGACAGCTACGAAATCAATCAATTTCAGAGTATCTCATCAAGTGGAAGAACTTACCCACTGAAGATTCCACATGGGAGGACAATAATTTTATATAGAAGCATCAAGAACTACTCAAGCGCTGAGGACAACGCTTTTTGAAGGAGAGGGGCATGTTAGGCCCCTATACTACTAGTGTAACCCCTTATTGTTATTAGTACAACCCACTTATTATATTGATGTACCCATGTAGTGCCCATATTGTTACTATTGTGACCCATAGAAGCCCACTATTGTTATTATTTTTCCCCTACATTATTATTGTTATGTCGGCTCTGATTATGTTATGACCCCTTAGACTCCTATATATATAAAGGAGGTCTTTTCATTTGTATCATCCAAGAATTGTTCATTTATGTAATGTAAAGGAGGTTTCCCCCTTGAAGAGGCTAAATTCTAAGGCGTTGATCTATCTTTTCTATCTTTTCTTGAGCTGGTTTCATAACACAATCCAAGTATCCAAGCTTCTCTTTACTTGTATTTTTATGCTTTACTTCAGTTTGTAGATTAGTTTACTGTTAGATGTATTTCTCTTATGGTTAAGAATAGGTTGCTTTTGATGATTTAGTAGCTTGCTTCCATTTGTGTTTTCTACAGTAGGTTAAGAAGTGATCAGAGAAGATTCAAAAGGATAGTGACAGTGCCTTGGCCTCTCTTCCTCCCTCTGGGATCATGATTTGAGGCAAAGACTCTCTTGCTGCCCCAAAAACACATATTTTCCTCATTCCTAGGACTTCTAGTGTTTGTAGCTCTCTAGTAGGTTGATAGTCTAGTTTTTCTTTGCTTTAGATCTTCTTTATCATGTTCACTCCCTGATTTGCAATATTCCTTTTGCATGATTTCCTTTCTTATAGCATTTCCTAGCATTTCCTTCTATACATCATAGTTTAGGCCATTATAATGCAAAACTCTGTTTTTCCTAGGATGCAATCATTTCATTGGTTGCTTGCTTTTCTTGGTCGACTGTTAGTTTCTATGTAGTATATCTCTTATAGTAGTAGGCCAGCTTACCAGCAAGCACACCCTCCATCTGATCCATGCTCTATAGGTCTCCCAAACCTCACCTCAATTCTGCCCTAGTTTCCTTCATTTTTCATAGAATTTCTTCCTCTCTCATTGAGAAAATCCAGTCATATTTCTCTCTCCTGGTGATTCATGGTAGACCTTAGGTGCCCTAACACCTCATTCCAACCTTCATCCACCTTTTCCACCCACTCCCACACTCTCAAAATAGTGAAAATTTCTCTCGGCCTCCTCTTGTAGGCCTCTTGTAGTTTCCCTGCTTTCTTCCTGTAGTTTTCCTGTGTCCTCCTGTAGTTTTTCTTGTAGGATTTATTTTGAAAACTGAGTGTGGGAAAATACTCCAGAAGGACACCTAAGACCTCTTAGGACCCATCCACACCATCCTACGTCGTCGCAAGCTCCAAAACCACCCTCTAACGCCACCTGTTCGCTGCCACAGTCACACACAATAAATTAGATGCATGTTAAATTCACATAAAAATCCAAAAATATGTTTCTTGCTTATTTACTTCCAGAAATAGCATGGTTAGATGTTGTTTACTTCCTTGAGTAGGTAATGGCATTTCTTTCATGGTTTTCATAGTGTTTTTGGAAAAAGTAGAATTAGCTTGTTAATTAGGGTTTACTAGGTTTTGCTTTACATTCCAGTATTTCTCCTTTCTGCAGTTAGAATAGCATTTGTAGAGTAATCTTCCTTCCTTTCATCACACATAGAGCTTCTTCTGAAATCTATAGAAGTTTTCTTGAGCTCCTAGTGATCTCGCATCGGTTAACCAAGTGACAACCTGCAGTGAGAACTAGTACAACAGTGGGATTGAACTGGAATAACTAGAGTGACAATCATAGAGGGAAAAAAGGAAAACCAAGTGACAATCTGTCTCTAGAGTGCGAAATACATCTGTGTTATAGAGGCTTCTTTATTGTAAAGTTCCCATCACCTGAGGCAAGAGATTCAATCCTTCAGGCAGGACCATGGTTTTGGGGTTTGACTGGACTTTTCACAACAGTGGGATTGAACTGGAATAACTAGAGTGACAATCACAGATATTCCTCGAGCTTTGTTTGAACTGGATGCAGGAAGCTTGTATCCCTTGTTTTTTATACTTGACGACCATAGAGTAGAGACTGATTTTCCTCGCCACAAAAAATAGCCCAGAAAGGACCCTACATATTCCGCACTCATTAGCTGTTGTTGAAGCAAACACAAACCAGTCACCTATGCCTTTGTGAGAAGAAAAGGCATTAGTGTTGTGGGGAAAAGTATCCAACACGGAATGACCCTATCCCACTCTAAGGGTGATAGTTCCTTAGCAACAGCTGAAGAAAAGCTATCTAAAGTTACTTCTTTATGACATGCGAGAGATGAAAGGAAGAGATCCACTTACCGATGTCTTGCGCAAATGGTCGATCCAATCTCCTCTATTTGCCGCTTGCTCCCAGCTCCAAGTCTTCTCACGGGCCCAGCTACACGAGATCCTGCAAACAAGACAAGAAAAGGAAACTACAAGAAGCATGCATTCACAATTGATTCAAGGATTAGCATAAATCAAATACGCAAGTAAGACAATACACCATTGAAACACATGCGAATAGAAGAACCTCAAATGCTTTATTAATATAAGGAAGTAAGGTTCAGGCAGTGATACAACCGTAAGAGGTCCAATCCAGCATCACCTTCCCGACGGAAAGAAATCTCCTCTTCACCTCCCTCAAGCAATCACCCAATACTCTCAACTGTAAACCAACAGCAATTCTTTGCACTAAATTCCGGCCTGCAGATCCCATGGGATGAGATCCTTATATAGAGTTTTGGAGTGAAGATAAGTCAGCTTGATGTGTGACTTGCTGTCCTCTTCAACTCCAGTTGTTCTTCAGTCCTTCACTCGGAGTTTCTGCCTTCCACTTGGAGTTTTAGAAGCTCTTAACTCATCATTAGGCGAATCTTCTGATCCAAGTGTCATTTTGGAAGCTTCCTGGGCACTGGCACATTGAGAAAAGATTCCTCCACATGTCAAAGTACGCCCAGCGCAGGTAGCCTTTGTTGCACTTGCTATGCAGCGCAGGTACACCATAGAGCTTTTGACATTCAGCGCAGATGCTTAGTGGAGCAGCTGCTTTGATCCAAAATTAACCTGTTTTTGAGTGTTTTTCAGTGGAGAACTGATCTGAAGTGCTGTGGTTTGCTGACCTTGTTCCTCTAGGGGTAGGAACAACATGTTTAGGGACTTTGGATCCCTCAGATTATTGACATTTCATGCTCTATGCTGTAAGGCACAAAAATGTCTATAACAGTTGCCCCCTAAAGTATGAGGTCGTTTATCGGGTGAAATGCTTTATTAGGAGGATCCGAAGTTCATTCAATCGTCGGGAGGTGACCTGTAACAAAATACAATACAATACATTATCTTTTCATACTTTCTTTTCATGATCTAGCTGATGTGGGCATTTCCCATGCTCAGCTTTATAAATACATTTGCTGTACATAAACAGACGATCGTCTGATAATAGACTGATAATTCTCTGCTTTTAATTATCATCCTTTTAGTAGGATGATCATCTGCTGCACATGTCTATGTTTTTATCTCCTGAATATATATCGCAGCCCGGATGGATGAAACTAGATCTGGGGTCTTCAAACCTGTCCGATCTTCACTCTAGTACAAGTCGATCCATGTGAGAATTTCTTGAAGTCGAACATGGAAAGACATCGCTTGATTACCAGTCAATAATGTAAACTGTTAACAAGCGCGAGAGGAATCACCGATAATGATGATGACCCTCAAGGTACTGCAGCACAATTCACGTGGCGTGAATATAGGATCTGACGTCGAACACCACGCAAAGTCTCCCGGTCGAAGGTCATTAATGTATACCTATCGCCGGAAGTGAGAAACTTGCCATTGAGGCATGCAAGCTTCAAAGTATTGAGGGGGTGTTCCTAGATCAACTTCTTGGATAATGAGCTGATGTCAACAAGAAGTGATCCGTCAAAGGAGGGCCTTAATGAATCCCACATCAGTGACACGGAACGGAGCTAGTGATGATGGTGAAAACGATCTGTGAAATATGATTCAGGGTGGCGGTCATGGAAGGATGAAAGATGATGTATGGTAGTGGATGGGACCCGGTTGACACTTTCTGAATGACATCTCTTGAACATATAACGACACTGATGTGATGGATCGGTAGCATTACCCCATGTATGGATGGTATGGCGAGACCATGGTGAAGGGACCGGTGAATGATAATAACCCAACCCGATATTTACGGAGGCAAAAGTGTCATGTTCAAGAGCGACTTGCTACCATTAAGCTTTGAGGTTCTCCCAATTTTTCCCCAGTCATTTCTTACCAGTACCTCTTTATTTTTGTCAAGCTTGAGGAGGATAACATATGCTTGTTCTATAACCTGCCCTTCGGGCAAGCCCATCGCTATGTTTTAACGAGCCTAACGATAGGGAAACTCGTTCTCGTCTAAAGACAATTTTGTCGCTATCTAATATTTTTAACGAGCCCAGTGACAAAGACAACTCGGTCCTTTTCATTTTTAGAGAGTCTGAAAAGGGTACATAAAGTGGACTCCAGGGGTCCTTTTTCGTCATCTAATCCCTTAAGTCCGAAAAAGTATAAAACAATACAGAAGGGATGAATGTTCGATATCTTTATCGAGCCGAACTAGACAAGCGCTCGATCTTTTTGTGTAATAATCCCTCAGGTCCAAAAAGATTAAAATCTAGAGGAGGGATAGCTCTTCCGGTCCTTTTAACGAGCTGGAAGGCCAAAACTCGGCAAACTTTTCATATTTTACGAGTCAATGAAAAGAGCTCAAAGAAGACTCGTCTTTTGAGGAACGAGTGATAAACAGGGATAGCAGCAGATTCTAGGTACAGGTTGGAATTTTCCAATCACGGCAGTATTACAAGGATGGCTAGGTGAAATCACTCTTCGCAGCTGTTCCTCAAAATAGGTAAACAATCAAGTGGATGTGAATGATCGGCCAAATGAAAAGTGGAGGTGACGGTACACAAACACGACCAAGGCTTTTATGGCTGATGAATTCACGGTCTCAGATGGTTATTTACCGGTTCATTTTTCTTAATGAGCTTGAAATCTGGGGGAAGCTTGCTCACATGTGTGTTTATTTTTTAACGAGCATGAACTCTTGCGAAAACTGCTCGGTTTTGCGTTTATTTTTTAACGAGCATGAACTTTTCCAAAACCGCTCATGTTTGCGTTTATTTTTTAACGAGCATGAACTTTGCCAAAACTGTTCGTTTGATAAGATCAAATTCATATTTTACCATGACTAGCTTTTTCTTTTTCAGAGATAGTACTGTATCATCGATTGCTGCAACAAATTTTGTTAGAAACAGATAACATGAAGTAAAAATACTAATATTTCACTTTGAACTACGTAAAAAGCAATTAAAAGATGTTTTTACTTCTCATTTTACCATTTCATGTGCATTTGGTTTGTTGGAGCTTTGGAGGTGCCTCTTCCTCTTGATTTTTCACCAGCTGATTTCGGGAGATTCTGTGGACGATTTTCAGCGCAGTTTCCACCAGGTAGGAGCTAAACCCTAGCTCTATCTTTTCATGGTCTTATTTCTCAGTTTTATGCTTGTTTTCCTGCCCCCATGAGCCCCTGGGGTTTCTCTAGGGCGCTGTGCCATCAGCGCAGGTGCCCCATATCGAAACCTGCGTTGGGGGTTCTCTTTTTCAAAGGCAGTTTGCCTCCCAACGCAGGTGAGAACCTTCCCTACCTGCGTTGGGCGCAGAAAACATCTTGGTTGCACAATGTTTCATGAGATTTTTGCCATTTTCTTTACTTAGTCAGGGATCTTACTCCTCCTCTTGTTTGTTTTGCAGAGTTTATTGGAGCAGAATGACTCTTACGTGGTGAGAACGAGAGCATGAAGAGGAGGACATGATTGCCCTCCATGATCCTGTTACCGTGAGCGCGTTGCGGAACTGTGGCTTGCTAAAATTCTTTCGCATATCTAGCATGAGGGCACAGATACGTTTACTACAGTACCTGCTTGATGCTTGGGATCCTGTTAACCAAGTGTTCCAGATTAGGGGCAAGTCCATCCCCTTGACCATAGTGGACATTTACTTCTTGACTGGGTTGTCAAGGCGGGGTGCCCCCATTTCCTTGTCTGGTTCGGCCCGAGGGAGCGATTCCGTGAAAGATTATATCCGTCAGTATTGTAGGGAGGGATCCCAGCCGAGCAGAGACGACAAGGTTTCTATCCGTGATATCACTGACAGGTCTCTCAGGTCTATTCTGTACACGATTTATAGGATGGCCGGCAGCGCATCCCCTCATGTTGCCAACAGGTCTTATGTGCAGCACGCCCTGGAGTGTCTTCAGCCGAAAGTTTTTAACTGGTGTGATGCAGTACTGGTTCAGATGAAAAACCAGTTGACCAAAGTAAAGGACGGGAAACTGAAGAATTTTGGCTTCGGTTCAGTTTTGACTGCCTTCGCTTTGGAGAAGATACCCTTGATGCAACCTCAGTATATTATTCTCGACTTGCCATCTCCTACTGAGCCACGCATGCAGAGGTGGGTTGACCACATGTCCAGACATGCAGGTCAATCTCAGATTACTTTTACTGATGCCTTCTTTAGGTGGTTCGAGCGGCAGGATATGGCTTTTTCCGAGTATCCATATATTGGCATGGATTTCCGAGGTGATCCGGATTTGGTGCTACCGGATGGCGAGCAGTGGGGTGATCTTGGTAAAATATTTTGACCTTATCACTGTTTACCATTTTTTTTTATCTATAATGTCCTTGTGCTTTACTCTATCAAGACTCTAATCAAACTCATGTGTGCATGCAGATGTGGGCCCCGTCCATCCAGCAGTTCGTCCGAGAGTTCCAGCCACTGCCCCAGTAGGGGAGGCTCCTGGGAGAGCTATTCTCCGTGACCTTGACTTGGCAGAGACTCTTACAGCTGTGCAGGAACAGGTCGAGGGTCTTACCCTTGGGATTCCGGATGTACGGATCGACGAGCTGCCTCTACAATTGCAGCGACATACTGCTGGTGTTCCTAGACGATGGTCTCATCTTCTGCACATGATTGCACAGGCCGTGGCATGTTATCATGAGCATCACTAGGCTAGGGTGCCCCCCAGCCATTTTTGAGTTTTTGGCGTCGTATGACCGATTTTGTCTTGGTTACAGAACATTATATGTAAACCGTAAACAGTTATATGTATTTTTGATTTTCGGGGTTTATTCCAGTTTTTATGTGATCCATGTATGAAACATCGATGATGCTTCTCTTTTTATCAATTTTGCAAATGTCTATCTAACACATAGTTTGCTAGTGAGTCGGTTAATGTGTTTAAGTTTCTGGAAATGTGTTGATATTGGATAAAATCAAACTGTCTTTCCAAGATTTTAACTCTTAGGAACTTGCTATAAATAGCTGGATTTCAGACAGAGTAGGTACCATTGAGCTGTAGTACCACGAGCTGTGAGTCTAGCCTGACGACTAGCCGGCGTATGCCATGGGTGATGGCATCAGAGAGGAGCTCTATCAATGCGCTATACTCAGCGATATTATTTGTTGATTGACCAATACATACCCCCCTGAAACTCACTAACTCGCCGCTTGGGTCAAAAATGGCCCATGCTGCAGAGGATAGGTTCCTCGAACTACGACTCGCTCCATCAGCATATCCAACCCATGGTTCCAATGGATTTGACATCTGCAATAAGTGTAAAAAGCGGATTACTTAAACCGGAACAAACGCTTTAGCGAAAACAAAAATGTAACAAAAGCATACAGGTTACTATTAGGCATAGTAACGCTTAAGGTACAACCCGTTGCGGGGTTGCGCCAGTGGAATTCCGTCATAATCTACCAACTCGTAGGCACCTTTTGCTAACACACTTTTAACAATATAAGGGCCCATCCATAAGGACTTGAATTTCCCAGCTCCCAATTTATCGGATTCTTGGTCATAAAGCAAGACCAAATCACCTTCTGAGAAGACACGAGGTTTGACATTTTTGTCGAACTGCGCTTTGACTTGTTTCTTATGGGCTTCGTTAGCCAAAGCGGCATCACGACGGGTTTCATCCAACTGGATTAACTCCAAGAAACGAGCCTCTTCTTCCGAAGTTCCGGGGAGGAGATCAATTGCGAGTTTAAGGGACGAAATTTCACACTGGATTGGTAGGATCGCCTCCAGGCCATACACCAGTTGAAACGGTGTGAACCCAGTGGCATTCCTTACCGATGTTCGGTAGGCCCACAAAGCCGAGTACAGGATCAAATGCCATCTTCTTTTGTGAACCCCCACCATCCTTTGCAGTATGCGCTTCAGGACCTTGTTGATCGCTTCAACTTGTCCGTTAGCTTGTGAATAGTACGGAGTAGAGCTTTCGTGAGACAATCCTAGTTTGGCAGTTAATTCAACCATCATGTGATTGCGAAAATGCGATCCATGATCTGTTACTATGGCCTGTGGTACGCCGAATCTAGCGACCACATGATTAAAAAAAGAATAGGGCTGCTGTTTCACCAGTGTTATCCAATGTAGGCATCGCCTCGGCCCATTTGGTAAAATAGTCAACTGCGACTATAATATACCCATGCCCCCCGGTCGAGGTGGGGTTACATTGCATGAAATCGATGCCCCACTTGGCGAAAGGCCCCACAGCTATTATTGGCTGTAAAGGAGCGGGGGGTCTTCTGGTTTTGCTATCAAAAATCTGACATGCACGGCAACTTCTAACTACGGTTATGCAATCTTTGAACATGGTTGGCCAGAAGTATCCTGCCCGTAAGATTCTTTGTGTTGTAGCATATCCAGATTGATGGCCCCCACAGGTGCCTGAATGACATTCATTCAGGGCTTTTTCGGCCTCCTCATGGGTTAGACACCTTCTCAGGACCGTATCGACACCACGACGGTAAAGCGTATCACCGACGATCATGTAGTCTTTTTCTTGGTATCGAATGCGTTTTTGTTCTGAGTGAGAGGTGTCTGGCCGAAACTTTTGGGTTTGGAGATAAACTATTATATCTCCATACCACTCGTCACTTGCTGATATCAGAAACAAACTTTCGTCCACGATCGATTCTTTGGACGTTTCATCGTTGGACGATGATGGGAGATCGCATAATAATTCTGCGAAAACTAAAGCTTTCTTTGATTTGGATTTCATAAATTCCAGATCAAACTCTTGAAGGATAGCTATCCACTTTGAATATTTTCCCCCAAGCAACTGTCGCGACAGTATATAAGTCATGGGGTTGCAATCTGACAATACGGTGGTCTTCCTAAAGAGGACATAATGCCGAAATCTTTTTATCGCTTGAACAGCCGCTAATGCTAGCTTTTCAACATGAGAATATCTAATTTCTGTATCATTTAAGTTTTTACTTAAATAATATATAGGGTGTTCAATTCCATCGACTTCTTGAACTAAAACTATTGCTATGGTCGTATCTGTTGCAGCCAGATACAGGTTAAAGTCCCTTAGATAGTCTGGGGCGTACATTAATGATGCTTTGACTAGCGCTTCTTTCAAAGCATCAAAGGAAGCTTGTGCAACCTGGTCCCAGACGAAAGGTACATCCTTTTTCAGGAGACAGGTATAACCTTTAGCAAGTTCTGCATAATTTGGAATGAACCTCCTCAGAAAGTTTGCTTTCCCTTGGAGTTTCTGAATTTGAAGCAAGTTCGAAGGTGGAGGCAAATTAATGATTTCCTGCACCTTGCAAGGGTCGAGACGAATCCCATCCTTGGAGACTATAAAGCCAAGTAAACGACCAGAACCGACGCAAAACACACATTTGTGCAGATTGAGTCTTATCTTGTAGTGTCGGCAACGTAGAAATATTGCTCTTAAATGATGCGGATGATCAGTCCGCTTCTGCGAATGAGCCGGAAGATCGTCGAGATAAGGTTGAACGATGTTCTTGATGTCATGGAAAGCATAATTCATTGCTCTCTGAAACGTTGCCCCTGCGTTCTTTAAACCAAAGGGTAATTTTCGATAAGCGAATGTGCCCCACGGACAAATAAATGCAGTCTTTGACTGGTCCTGCGGACGGATATTAATCTGATTATACCCGGAAAATCCATCCATAAACGAAAAGATTTCACATCCGGTGCATTCATCAATTATATGGTCGATGAAGGGTGTAGGGTAGTTGTCCTCTGGACAAGCTTGATTTACATCCCTATAATCGATGCACACTCGTATTGTTCCCTGTTCTTTCATAACAGGGACAATATTCGATACCCAATCAGTTAGAGGAACCGGGTAGATGAAACCAGCATGGAGAAGCTTCTCAACTTCTGCCTTAATGGCAGCGGCTTTCTTGGGGTGCACCTGCCAAAGCCGTTGTCTTACTGGTTTGACATCAGGATACATCTTAATTTCATGTTCAACGATACTCGAGTCAATGCCTGGCATTTCATCATATGACCAAGCAAAGACATCTCTAAATTCGCGGAAAAGAGCTTTATATATTTCTTGTTCTGAAGGGGAACAACCTTTGCCGACATAAATATTCTCTACAATGTCTGTTTTGGTCGAGATATTTATGGCTATAGTCTCTTCTATATTGGATAGGTTTCTCTCGGAGTCCACCGTATTTATAGTATTCGTTAGGAATTCAAATACTGAAGGGTGATACAGGTCGCCTTGAGTATCTTCCTTTGGAAGGGAACGATGGTGGTTATCATCCCATGGTGCCCCCTCAATCAACATTGATTGCAGGATTCTTCGTCACTTGCATGCACTCGTGACCAAGGATCCAAAGGAGTACCACATTCTCCTGACCTATCTACCCAAACGCTTGACGAGCATTGATTTGGGCTCGCCTCCCATGCCTGAAACATTGATTGCTACAATATTTCGATTGGGCTCGAGTGCAAGACCATTGCCCGATCCATGACGACTTTGTCTTTTGCGACCTTCGTGGAGGATATCATGTTGCAGGTAGCCACCAATGGTACATTTCCTATGTACGTATGATTTGGTAGCGAGAAAGTCCCCATCATCGTGGGGTCCTTCAACAGGCCTACTCCTATATCTTGGATTGAATGGTCGTTCTCATGGATCATGGGAATGCTTCTCGTAACTTGTGAACCATTAAGGAGGAAGTTCTGTTGGTCGACGACCGTAATCCCTCCTTCAAGTGGGAATGTGATCTTCCTAAAATAAGTCGACACGACAACTGCCATGGCATAAATCCATGGTCTTCCCAGTAGGATGTTGTAATCCAGATTCCCATCTATGACTTCAACATCAATTTCTACTGTTTTTCCACCTAGTTCAACTTTCAAGTTACTTAGGATACCGTAAGGGGTATATGTCCTACCGTCGAATGATTTTAGTGTTGTCGAAGATCTCGAGAAGGTTGGTGACCCTAGCGTTTTCCAGCAACTCATCGACATAATACATGTCGATGCCCCCTCATCAATAATTGTTCTGTGAACAGTTTTGTTGAGGGCCTTCACTTGAATAAGGAAAGCTAGTTGAGCTGGTAACTGAGGGTCATACCCTTTGTGATCAAAGGACACAAGATTGGAATCCTTAGGATCAACCCCCCCTATTGCCGATAACAACGCCTGCCTTTGGGATGGACAATTTTGTAGTACTTCTAGAGTCGACATAGCGGATGGCGATTGAGCCAAATCTTCTACTATGTTATAATGCTGCGCCGCTCTGGCACGAGGATCAAAAGTTGACTTGTGTACTACACCCTTGGGTGGTTTTATCGTTAATTCTGGAATTATGGGTGGGACAACTTCTGTCGAAGTTGTTGTCGAACTACTAGGTTGATCTTTACCTTTTTCGTTTGACAGTTGCGGATTCCCGTAATCTTTGCTCCTTGTCGAAATCAAAGCATCATTCTGCTGCTTAGAGATTGACAACATTAGCACTTGCGACGGGGAAGCATTTCCACTATCAACCATATTTTGACCTGGTTTGGGAAAAGGATCAGTCAATACAGCTGGGTTCTTTGGACTCTTAAAGAATCTCTTGAGCTCAGCTTTGTATGGACATTCTGTTGTCTTGTGATCTTCGTCACATATCGAACAGGACCATTTCTTTTTCCCTTTCTCAGGAGAGTTCGAAGAAGTTTTTTCAGGTGACAGATCATCCTGTTGCTTCTTCTTCCCTTTGTTTTGCTTTTTCTTGCTTCCTGGTTGATTGGTTTCTTTGCCTTTATCTGCTAATATGGCATTTACTTCCGAAGCAAGAATCTCTTCATGGGCATTTCGATCTGAAGTCTTACGGGCTTTCCGAGGTGAAGCCTTTTTCGACTTCGCGCTTGCAGTGCCAATCACGCCATCTCCGGCATGAGAGTCAATATTCGATTTAGGAGGGGGAGGAATTGAAAATTCAGGTCTGGGGGCATCAGGTATTTTGTCGTAGAGCGTGCCCGACTGAGTATATACTAAGTCTAAATATTGAGCACGAGCGATGACTTGCTCCTCTGTTACGACTCCCCCCTTGGCCACATCTTTCGTTATAGCTGGAAGTAATGACTTTATAAACCATTCAGCTAATAGCTGATCAGGAACGTATGTTTTTACCATATGTGAGTAGCTGTCATTTGTTTGAAGTTGGTCAGTATTTCGGTTCCTGTTTCATACCTAATTGGTAATTGAAAATGGGTTAAGAAAGTCGTGGCTAAGGAGCTGAAATTGTCGAAAGAGGCTCTCGGTAATTCTATATACCATTTAGCCCTCGGACCTGTCAATGTCCTCTGGAAGAGGCGAAGTCTTATCAAATCATCGTTCAGAGTGTTCGATGAACACCACAGATGAAAAGTCATGACGTGATTCGACGGGTCTTCACCTGGATTTCCATTGAATTTAGGAATGTCGGAGGGAAGTTTGTGAGGAATTGCTGGCCACCAAGGGGTGTAGGCAATCGGATCGTTTGTCAACCGATGTAAATCGGGTAACTCCAAAGTTGCCACGAATGGCAGCTGTTGACTCAGGTTAGGTGAAGCGTACCCAGGATACGATGGAATCGCCTGAGCAGTTGGTCTTTGCATACTAGCATAATGTATTTGATGCTGGTATGATTGATACGGTTGGTGGACTACCCCACTGTAAAGTGGTTGGTTTTGACCGTATTGTAGGTGCGGTTGTCCATTGTTCGCAAAAATCTGCTGCTCGGTACCTTGGTACACTTGTTGGAACTGCGGTTGTTGATACTGCACCAACCGTGGTTGTGATACCATTGGTTGTTGTGCGATGCTTACCACTGGGCCAAGATGAGGGGTAAGGGTACCTGTTTGTGCTTGTGTCGCCCCGCCAGTCGGCGATTGTGGTTGGGTTGCAGGGTCAAAGGGTTGTTGCATTACAACCTGAGAAAACTGAGGTTGACATGCAACAGGTATTGTTTGAACTTGCAACACAGTCACAATTGCTGGTGTCGTCGGGATGTTCGTCACAGGCATCTGTTGTTGCATAGAATACACAACTCTTGGTTGCTGGGGTAGCATAGGTATCCAACCACTTGTAGTTATTCCAGTATAACCTGAATACGGTTGTGAACTCCCGTATGGGTAACCTCCCGGAGGGGGTAATGAAAAAGCATATTGCCCCCCATAAGGTGGTGGTCCGGAACCGAGAGGATTTATTACACCTCGAGGACCGGATTGCCCAAACTGATTCCCGAAAGGATCAATTTGTTGAGTTCCAACATAGGAGTTACCGGGTATTATCCCGGGAGAACAAACAGGAACAGACCATACTGTCGTCATGGCCCCCGAAGGGACCCCCTCCAGCTGTTGAGAGTTAGGGACAGATGGTATGCCGGCGAACATTGTTGGAATGATTGCAGGGGGTTCTGTCGTCGTTGTGTCATTTGGCACAGTCCTAGATGTTGACGGTTGTTCAGACATTTTGAGTCTATCCAGTAGATTGCCTAGTGATTCTTCAGGAACTTCTCTGGGTGATAGGCTAGCTTCTGATGCAGTAGGAAGTAGAGTGATCCCTGCTCCAAAATGTGTTGGAGTAGTTGCTTGTGGATCTTCTACAATTTCTTCTATTGCGATTAGACCGGGTGGAAGAGGAAGATCGTCAGGTCCATAGAATATTTCTGGTGCCGAAGAAGGGGTTGTTTCGACAGCGACAATTGTTTGAGGAGCAAGACTCTCCGAACCGATCACTGATGGAACCGATTCAGTAACACAAGTATTTTCTCTCAGACTAGGATCAGTGCTACTGTCCTTCTAGGGCTGTTGAACTTCTTCAATAGGGGCAGGGTTTCCAGAAATGTTTGGAGTAACCGGAACCTCAGATGTCGTTGGAACACTTGTTCTAACTTTGACAGGTGATTTGGAACCAGTTGAACGAGATCGCTTTGCCGGGGTTGTTTTCAATTCCGGAGACAAAGACGGTTGACTCGCACGCCTCCGCGAACGACGGTTCATCGATTGACTTTCTTCCACGGTTGCGGATTACTTGATCAACCAACAATGCACAGGGTAAATGTGTTTTCGAATTGAATTAATTTTAGACGCTTTTTAAGACACAACTTTCTTTTTCATGTTTTAGGAGTCGAGAAAAAGCTAAAGATGACTCTAGTCTCCTTCGATGTATTAACGAGCCCGAAGTGACAAATGCTCGGATGGACTTTTTCAGTTATAGAGTTTGAAAAAGGCCAAAAGAAACTACTCTGGAGTTCTAGGCAGAGGGTGTGCCAAACCTTTCGCGAAACCACAGAATACGTTTTACGGTACGAGTGGTCGATCTTCGTGAATGTTGTGTTCACTGCATCACGATCAGTAGGGCGGCCGACACGGCTTCCTATGGATAAAGGCTTTGTTCCTATAGGGGTCCCCCAATATACGCGACGGTACGCGGGGGCACAAGTCCGTATTAGTGCTATCGTCCCTCAGGAGGAATCACCCACCTTCGTAGAGATCGACAGTCACTATGTTTAACGACGCCGGTTCACGTCTCTACCTAGACCTCTACTGTGTTTCGTTATGTTTCAAAGCGTTGTTAGATAAATTCAGTTCTTTTTAGGTTGATCTTGCTTAGCAGTTTGCCTTTATGGATCACCACGTGATGTATGATACAACTCCTAAATGCAGTCTAAGAATGATAAGCAAGCTTTTTCAATTCTTTCAACTTATGAAAATCTTAACTACTGAAGGAAAAGAAAGACATCATCTTTTCAAACAGATCATAGAGCACACACTGATGCACTTTCCTAAATCGACATGCAAACTATCAATATGCACATGCACAATGCAAGTATTTCTTTTCTTCTTCCTTAATGTTGATGTATTACAAAAAGAAAGCTGTTGTACGATTTCGAATTCAATTTCAAGCGAAAGCAAACAAGTTTTTGTCCAACAATCAAAAGAACACCTTAAGATTCACTCGTTTCAACACAAGAAATACTGAAATTCGAACCATATAACGAAAGCAAATGTTCAAACAGCTATGAACAGCAATAAACTAGCTCTTAGAATCACAACGACACTTTCTCGCAGGTCTAGATCCAAGAGGTCATAGCAAGACTAGTTCACTTTTGCTACGGGAAACTGTGAATGAAAGCAAGAAATACAGTAAGAACAATCACGGTTTCTTCATACAACTGAGGCAGAATGAAGGCAAAGAAAGGTAGTTTCAGCTGGGTATACAGGTTGACAACAGGCTGCAAAAACAATATTGAAAACTGGGCAACAGACAGTGGGGAACCCCAGTTGCACAAGGCAAAACTGGATCAGCGCAGGTACTGCACTGTCAACCTGACATGCAGCGCAGGTAGCCTTTGCTGCAGCTGCACTGAAGAGACAACTCTCGTCTCTCTCGGATTCCGGGTCACAGATTGCTCAAAAATCAGTGGTTTTTGGCCAAATCAGAGGCTATCAGACAAGTATACACTAGAGGATGATTAAGGAAGATGAACACTATCACAAAGAGCTAAAAAGAGTCCTTGTGGATCAGCTCTTCAAATCATAAACATGCCCAGCACTGGGCTAGAGTAGCTGCCCTCTACTTTGCATTCGAAGGACTCGAATGCAGTTCGATTCGGTACTCCCTTTGTTTAGGAAATGAATAACAAGAAACACAAGCTACCAACAAGACACGATCCCCAGCGGAGTCGCCAGTCTGTTGTGGGGAAAAGTATCCAACACGGAATGACCCTATCCCACTCTAAGGGTGATAGTTCCTTAGCAACAGCTGAAGCAAAGCTATCTAAAGTTACTTCTTTATGACATGCGAGAGATGAAAGGAAGAGATCCACTTACCGATGTCTTGCGCAAATGGTCGATCCAATCTCCGCTATTTGCCGCTTGCTCCCAGCTCCAAGTCTTCTCATGGGCCCAGCTACACGAGATCCTGCAAACAAGACAAGAAAAGGAAACTATAAGAAGCATGCATTCACAATTGATTCAAGGATTAGCATAAATCAAATACGCAAGTAAGACAATACACCATTGAAACACATGCGAATAGAAGAACCTCAAATGCTTTATTAATATAAGGAAGTAAGGTTCAGGCGGTGATACAACCGTAAGAGGTCCAATCCAGCATCACCTTCCCGACGGAAAGAAATCTCCTCTTCACCTCCCTCAAGAAATCACCCAATACTCTCAACTGTAAACCAACAACAATTCTTTGCACTAAATTCCGGCCTGCAGATCCCATGGGATGAGATCCTTATATAGAGTTTTGGAGTGAAGATAAGTCAGCTTGATGTGTGACTTGTTGTCCTCTTCAACTCCAGTTGTTCTTCAGTCCTTCACTCGGAGTTTCTGCCTTCCACTTGGAGTTTTAGAAGCTCTTAACTCATCATTAGGCGAATCTTTTGATCCAAGTGTCATTTTGGAAGCTTCCTGGGCACTGGCACATTGAGAAAAGATTCCTCCACATGTCAAAGTACGCCCAGCGCAGGTAGCCTTTGTTGCACTTGCTATGCAGCGTAGGTACACCATAGAGCTTTTGACATTCAGCGCAGATGCTTAGTGGAGCAGCTGCTTTGATCCAAAATTAACCTGTTTTTGAGTGTTTTTCAGTGGAGAATTGATCTGAAGTGCTGTGGTTTGCTGACCTTGTTCCTCTAGGGGTAGGAACAACATGTTTAGGGACTTTGGATCCCTCAGATTATTGACATTTCATGCTCTATGCTGTAAGGCACAAAAATGTCTATAACAATTAGCCCCCAGATGCACACTCTGCATCAAAAAGGCATGGACCAAGCCATGCAACCAAAGCTTTGGCTAATTATCATTCCAAAAAACAGTCCTGGGATGATAAATAGTTGGTGATTTTGGTTCGATATCAAAACCCCCACCACCAAAGAGCTCCCTAGTCTCCTGTCGAGGTAGATATAGAGGAAAATCCATCGGAAAGGGAAAAAACGGTCCCATCCATAACTCTGATCACTCCTATGGGTATTCTCTCCTTGACCAATGTCCCCGCAAGTCACAAGAAGGAACCCCAGCCTCTCGGCGATGCCATTTGAGTTGGAGCTAGGAATTGAAAACCTAGTCCTCGCTCTCGCCTCCATTTTTCTAAGAACAACAAGGCTTATTCCTTGATTGCAACATCCGTAAATGAAGAGGTGAGTCGCCATATTTCACCATTTTCAAATTCTTTTGAATCCTTACAAAAAATGAAGGAACTCTATGACTCATACTCTATGCTCAAAGTTGTTCAGCTCATGATTAAATTGTTCATCCTTGAATTACAAAATGATGATCCTCTTGCTCTTGCATCAGAAGTAAAATCTATTATTCTTAATATCAAAGTCACTAATGTTGAACTAGACATTCCTCTGATATCTTTTGTCAAGGCACTTTATCCCACTTATTCAAATTATCTTGAGTCATTGCAAGCAAATGGAAACCTCAAAGAAACTACTTTTAACTCCCTTGTTAATAAATTTGTTGAGAGAGAGAAAGATATTGGGAAGAAGACAACTCCTCAGTCTTCTAAAGAGGTTGTGTGTCTTGCATATTGAGAGAAGAATCTTCCTCAATATTCTTCCAGAGGAAGAGGTGGTCAAAGAGGAAGAGAAGAAATTTCAGAGACAGGGGGGGCAAACACTCTCATGGAGAAAAGTCAAATTTGCATTGCATACGCTACAATAGAGATGGATCACATGATGCATCCACATGAAATTTGCATTGGGACAAAATTGAGCAGGAAATAAATCAACCCAAAGGTAAAACTAATGACAAAGAGAAAGGTAAAGCACCTGAATCCACTCACTATGTTGTGACACACTGTAATGTTGGAGTAAATGAAGACTTGTTTAATGATTCGCTTGCTTCTTGGAAAAATGATTGGTTTCTTAGTTCATGAGAAAATTTCCACATGAATTTTAGAAGAGATTTTTTTGAATAATTTATTGATAATGTTGATGGAGTAGTATACTTTGCAGACAAATCAAAACTCAAGCCATCAAGGCTTGGAACAATCAAGCTCAAATTGCCTGGTCTTCCAGACTTTCCTTTGCATGATGTTTTATATCTCCCACAGCCGAGGAGAAAATTTTTGTCCTTGGTCCACATCTGCCAGCAAGGACACTCCATTCATATGTTTGATGGCAAGGTTGAGGTGAGAAAATCATCAGATCACTCATTTGTCATGATGGGGATAGAAGAAGAAAGACTTCTCAAGTTGCAAGGTACCTTTGCTCATGCAAAAAATTTCTCATACAATTCTCATTATGATGAAGTTAAATTTCCGTCAAGTCTATTATGGCATGCTAGATTTGGACACTTGAACTACGACAACCTTTGCTTGTTGAAGAAAAATGGTGTTACTAGTTTTCCTACAATTCCTACGAAACTTAAGCAATGTGATGCTTGCATTCTAGGAAAGCATAGCAAACATTCTTTTCATGATTCACATTCCAGAGCACATAGAAAACTTGAACTCATTCATTCAGATTTATGTAGTCCAATGCTTGTTCCTTCTACAAATGGAAATAAATATATGATGACATTTATTGATGACTACACCAGAATGTGTTCGATTTATTTATTGAAGAACAAATTTGATGCTTTTCAAACATTCAATAACTTTCATACATGGATTGAAAATGATTCAGAGTCTCATATTGGCTCTATTCGCACTAATAATGGAAAAGAATACACTTCAAATGAATTTGAAAACTATCTTCGCCAACATGGGATCAAACATCAAACAACTGTGCCTTATAATCCCCAACAAAATAGATTAGCTGAAATAATGAATGGGACAATCTTAAATATGGTGCGCTCCATGATGTTTTTCAAGAATGTAAAATTGATGTTTTGGGCTGATGCAGTTCTATGTGTTGTATATGTAAGGAATAGATGTCCATCTAATACTATTAGAAACAAGTCTCCTTATGAAATGTGATATGGCCACATTCCTTCGGTAAAGCATCTTAGGGTCTTTGGTTCCCCCTATTATGCCTTGATACCAAAAGTACATAGAAACAAACTTGGTGCAAGGAGTCATAAGTGTATCTTCTTGGGGTATTCAAACACCTCCAAAGCATATCATCTCTATGATGAAGTTAATAAAAAGTTTGTTGCATTTAGATATGTAATCTTTCTTGAATCTTCCAAATATGACAATGTCGTTGAGCGGAAACTTTATCTCTTGGATATATTCACAAATGCAAAATCATTTCAAGAATTTGATAATCAGATTCCACATCTTGAAGGGGGGATTCCTATACTGGATCAACCTGTGGAATCTTCTTCTGAAGCACTCTCTCCACCATCTGAAACTACAACCACTGATGATACTTTGAGTGATGTGATTGACAGAATTGGGAGACTGAATCTTGATTCAGTCCCAACTCAATAAACTGAACAGCCTGGACCATCTCAGAAATATCCCCCAAAGTGGTTGACAAAGACACTTGAAAGTGTTCATCCTGATGATGTTGGAAATAGAGGAACAAGAAATTCAACCAAGAAAAATGGAGGTGATGTAGATGATTTTGATTCACCTGTTGATATGGATGTTTCTTATGATTGTGAATTGAATTTGTCTACAGATTTTGAAACAACTTCCATCAAAGAAGTCACTTCTCATGATGAATGGAAAGAATGGATGCACTTGGAATCTGGTCGATCCTCCATTGGGAACCAAAACAATTGGCTACAAGTGGGTCTACAAGAACGAGTATAAAGTTGATGGCTCACTTGACAAGCACAAAGCCAGGCTTGTAGAAAAAGGTTTTGCATAGAAGGAAGGGGTCAATTATGAGGATACTTTTCCCCGAGAACAAAATGGGATACCTTCCAAAAACTCTTTTCCATAGCAATGTAGAATGGTTGGAAATTCCATCAAATAGATGTAAAAAAATCTTTCTTGAATGGAGATCTAAAAGAGAATGTTTTTATGTCTCATCTAGAAGGATTTTTTGTTAAAGGACAGGAACATAAAGTAGGCAAACCTGTGAAATACTTGTATGGCCTCAAGAAAGCACCATGAGCCTCGGATGAAAAGTTAACTGAGCATCTTCTGAAACTCAATTTCAAATATTATGATCCTGATGATGAAACTGTGTTTTTCAATAAAGTTGGAAAAACAATTATATATCTTGTGGTATATGTAGATGATCTTTTGATGACAGGGAAAAATGAGAGCTACATTGCATCCATAAATAAATAATTGAGGAAAGGTTTTGAAATGACTGATTTGGGCTATGTTCATTACCATCTTGGTATTGAGGTAACTCAAAGGAAAAAAATACCCAATGCGAAAGATTTTTTGAGCAGTGGAAAACCCTGACATATGGCCGCCAGAAGCTCCATAATGACAGCCATTCAACGTTTTTTTCGGCCTTTTCATGAGTCAAACATCTTCTAAACATGGAATCAACACCAAGATGATGATGTGTATCGACAACAATAGTGTATTTTTGGGATTGGTATCGAATACGATGACGGTCGGTTCGAGTTAATTCTCATCGAAAAGTCTGAGTTTGAAGATACATGATAATATATCCATACTAGGTGTTTAAATTACTAATAAGAAAAAGTGATCCATCTGGAAGAGAATCCTTTGCCATGGTTTTTGTCTCAGTATAGGGAAAGTCACATAACAATTTGGAAAACACCAATGATTTCTTGGACTTAGATTTTATGAATTCTAAATCAAATTCTTGCACAATAACTATTTGTTTAGAATATTTCTAGTAGAAACTGTCTCGTAAGAATGTAAACCATAGGGTTACAGTCTGAAATGATTGTTGTCTTACATAAGAGAATGTAGCGATGGAATCCATGGACAACTTGAATAGTTTCAATGCCAATTTTTCTACATGTGTGTATTTTATCTCAATTTTCATAAGATTTCTACTCAAAAGATATATCACATGTTCATCATTCAACTCATCCTCAAATAAAACCATGCCAATGGTGACATCGGATGTAGCTAAATACAAAATGTAATCTCAGTGATAATCAGGTGGTTGCAACAATGGTATATGAGTTAATGTGTGTTTGAGTGCATCAAAATCTTTTCGAGGAACTTCATCCCATGTAAATGAGATGCCCTTTTTCAATAGTTGAGTAAAACCTTTAGTTAGCTCAGCATATTTCAGGATGAATCAATGTAAAAAGTTCAATTTCCCTTGTAAGCTTTGGAGTTGGTGCAAGTTGGAAGGAGGCGGAAAATTCAAAATAGCCTCTACCTTAAGTGGATCGATTGGATTGTACAAAAAAAACACATTTTTGAGGATTCAAGCGTATATTGTAATGTTGAAACCTGAGAAAGATAGATCTTAAATGCATTGGATTATCTTCCTGTTTTCATGAATATGTTGGTAAATCATCCAAATATGGTTGTACAATATGCTTTATATCATGAAAAGTGAAGACATGGCCTGTTGAAAAGTTGCGTTGACATTTTTTAATCCAAATTGGATTTTATGATAAGCAAAAGTTCCCCATGGACAAATGAATTCAGTTTTATGCTAATCAGAAGCGAGTATGTTGATCTGGTTGTATCTCGAAAACCCATCCATGAAAGAAAATATTTTTTTACTGACACAATCGTCAATGATTTTGTCAATATAGGAGGTGGGAGTGGTGAAGGACTTAGTCATCATAGTGGAATTTTGGAGGTATCCAACAAAGCTCCTTATTTTGAAAACCAAATCAAATCTGGGGGGACATCCCTTGATATTGGGAAGGCCTTCGTTGGCCAACGAAGGTGCATTCATTGGTTGTAGGTCAAGCTTCATGAAGATTTTAGATGGACAAGCCACAAAGAACCTTAGCCTTTATCCTCCTACAAAACCAAGTAAGGATTTGGAAAATCCCTTATGGGATGAATTTGAACCCGAATTAGATCATTCTCATCCACTCCTCACTCTTGGCAAAGCCCTATATTTTAATAATGAAACTAAGGATGATATTATCAATGAATTTATCAGAAATTCCCTTGCTATTACTTTTATTGATGATTTAGGGGTAGAAGATACCATGGAATAATTGAGTCTAGAACGTATGAAAATAGCCCCTAATTTCAAGAGAATCCTAGTTTAAATAGAGCTCATAAAAGTTTAAATATTAATCCTAATCTGACTCTTGAACAAACATGATGTTTTTACAGCTATTATAGAGACATAAAAAGACATTTGCATGGGATTACAAAGACAAGAAAGGCATTTTCCCTAGCGTGTGTACCCACCACATCTACTTGAAATAAGATTGAAATCCAGTTAGGCATCCATAACAACGCAAGAACCCAACAATTAAAGAAATAGTAAAAGAAGAATTGCAAAAGCTTTTAAATTCCAATTTCATTTATCCCATTTCTGACAGCTAGTGGGTATCTCCACTTGTTATTGTTCCTAAAAAGAATGGAAAATGGAGGATCTGTGTAGATTATAGAGAACTTAACAAAGCCACTCAAAAGGACCATTTTCCTTTTCCATTTATAGATCAGGTCCTTGACACCTTATCTGGAAAAAAGTTCTTTTCATTTCTAGATGGGTTTAGTGGTTATAATCAGATACAGATTGCCCTAGAGGATCATGATAAAACCACCTTTACTTGCCCTTGGGGGACTTTTTCATACAAAGTTCTCCCTTTTGGACTCTGTAATGCGCCAAAAACCTTCCAGAGGGAAATATTGGGAATATTTACATATTTGCTAAATGATTGTTTAGAAGTATTCATGGATGACTTTACACCTTATGGTGATGATTTTGAACCAACATTAGCCAATCTCGAAAAAGTGCTAGAGCGATGTGAGCAAACTAATGTTGATTTAAGCACTGAAAAAATGTCACATGATGATGAATGAAGGAATTGTGCTTGGGAATTATATTTCTGCTGCAAGAATAAAAGTAGACCTTGCTAAGATAGAAGTAATTCTGAAAATTCCAACTCCCAAAACATAGAAGGAGGTACATAGTTTTTTGGGACATGCATGATATTACAGGAGGTTTATAGAAAAAATTTCAAAGATTGCATCTCCATTATTTTCTATACTTACTGAAGATATGGAATTTGTTTGGACAGGGAAATGTGAATGTGCCTTTACAAAGTTAAAGAAGTGTGTATCAGCGGCCCTTGTTTTGCGACGACCAAACTGGGATCTGTCGTTTCACATATCAATAGATGCATCTGATACTTTTGTGGGAGCTATGTTAGGTCAACTAGAAGACAAGAGGCCATATGCCGTCTACTACATCAAAAATAATCTGACTTCGACATAGTTAAATTATAAAGTTACAAAAAAAGAGTTTCTTGCAGTAGTGCATGCCATTAATAAATTTAGGCACTACATTATAGTTTATCAAGTATTTTTACACACTGGCCACTCTGTCATTCGTTTCTTAATGAATAAAACTATTAATAATGGTAGTGTTACATGTTGGTTGTTTTTGTTACAAGAATTTGATATACAAACCTTAGATAAACCTGGCAAAGATAATGTAGTGGCTGATTTTATTTCTAGGATAACTGTCAATACTGATTGCATGCCTGTTCAGGATTATTTTCCAGATGAATATCTTTTTTCTATTTAAACTCACTCAACGTGGTATGCAGTAATAGCTAACTACCTTGTTGTAGGGATATTTCCACAACATTTTCCCTAAAAAAAAAGAGGATTATTCAGCAGAGTGCAGGATACTCTTGGGTAGAGGGATACCTTTATTACATAGGGCCAAATAATCAAATCAAGAATTGTTTGAGAGAGGATGAGATTTTTGACATCCTCAAAGTATGCCATGAAGAACCTTATGGAGGACACTTTACTAACAAAAGGACAGGGAATAAAGTGATCCGGATCTTGGGGGAAGGCCCCCAAGATCTAAAATATTGAAATGGATCTTGTGGGGGAGACCCCCAAGATCTGAAGAATTGCAATGCTAGAAAGAAAATGACAGAACACACAGTAAATAAAATCACAAATAAACTTTTTATTAAATCCGATAATAACTATAAAGGCTACATTGTGGCAGACCATCTATCCTTTTAGAAAATGCGACTTGTTACGTATAGTATTTTTCAATTACAATACCATGGGTAAATTCCATGGGTGAATAAATACAATGGGTGGATGTCACAATACCATGGGTCAATTCCATGGGTGAATAAATACAATGGGTGGATGTCACAATACCATGGGTCAATTCCATGGGTGAATGAATACCATGGGTGGATGTCACAATACCATGGGTCAATTCCATGAGCGAATGAATACCATGGGTGGATGTCACAATACCATGGGAAAATACCATGGGTGAATGAATACCATGGGCAGATATCAATTACAATACCATGGGTGGATAAATACCATGAGTGGATGCCACTTACAATACCATGGGTAAATTCCATGGGTGGATGAATACCATCGGTTGATGCCATTTTCCATTCGGATCATTCCTCCCTCCTTCAGAAGCAATGGTCCCCATTGCATGAATTTCCCTCCTACGAAGCCTTTGTTGAATATGAAGAGCTACTGAAGAGAAGGGTTTTATGTGGTTAACCCATATCCATGATGAACGAAGATCTGAGGATAGAGATACCCTCTAATGCTTGTGACCAATTGTGATACTGACAGTGTGTAGCCTAGCAAATGGACTTCGATGAAGTGTGGGTTTGTGGATGACCCATAACCATGATGAACGAAGATCCGAGGATAGAGATACCCTGTAATTCTTGTGACCAACTATGATATTGATAGTGTGCAGCCTAGCAATTTGACTTCGATGAAGTGTGGGTTTGTGGATGACCCATAACCATGAAAAATGAAGATCCAAGGATAGAGATACCCTGTAATGCTTGTGACCAACTGTGATACTAATAGTGCGGCCTAGAAAATGGACTTCGATGACAAGGATTTTATGTAGTTGAACCATAACCATGATCTTGGTTGTTGATGAAGTAGCAGGTTCCTACATGGCCTGGGGTGGGAGGGAATGTCTCCAAATAACCCAAGAAAAATGCTACTATGCTGAAATTGATGAATGTGAAGCAAGTGCCTACTAAAGTGGGATGGGAGGGCACGTCTCCAATGGGAACCTTCTCCGAATGTTGCTCTAGAATTAAAATGGACATAAGTCGGTCAATATAACTCAGAATATTTATTATAACCTATTTTTGGAAGCAGAAGGACCATTTTGCATCTTCCCATGTGTTGGAAATCCTTATCTGGATACCCTAGAATCTCTGATTCGTGCTGCACTTTTTCTGCCGTCACAAAAGTTCTAAAAAAATAGTTGATTTTAAATGAACGATATCTCCCACATCCGAACTCCGATTCAACCCAATTTTTTTTTTGGAAATTGGGTGATTTTTCAAGAGGAGCTCAGATCTACAGTCCTTTTTCCGAAATTTTTCACAAAAACATCAAAAAAATGATAGGAGAGTCTCCATCCACCAGTTGTTGTAAGAAAAATTCTACAACATAGTTGATTTTAAATCAGTGATATCTCCCTCCTCTAGACTCCGATTTGGCCAATTTTTTTTTTTTTGGTAATTTTTCACGACGAACGCAGATCTGTTGTTTTTTTGTAAATATTGTAGCAAATGTTTCATATCTAATATGAAAACTTGCTACCCTAAAAAAAATCCTATAAAAAAATGGAAAAAGAAAAATTCTTCCTGCTTGGCCCAAGAAAGTGTTCTGTGGATGTTTGTTGAATATTGATGCAAAAATTTGAAACTGAAATATGCATGAAACCTTCATTCACATGGAATCATAACCTACTCTGATACCACTGATCCAGATCTTGGGGGAGGCCCCCAAGATCTAAAAGAATGAAATGGATCTTGTGGGGGAGACCCCCAAGATTTGAAGAATTGCAATGCTAGAAAGAAAATGACAAAACACACAGTAAATAAAACCACAAAGAAATTTTTTATTAAAACCGATAATAACTATAAAGGCTACATTGTGGCAGACCTTCTGTCCTTTTACAAAATGCTACTTTTTACTTATAGTATTTTTCAGTTACAACACCACGGGTCAATTCCATAGGTGAATAAATACCATGGGTGGATGTCACAATACCATGGTTCAATTCCATCGGTGAATGAATACCATGGGTGGATGTCACAATACCATGAGTCAATTCCATGGGTGAATGAATACCATGGGTGGATGTCACAATACCATGGGTCAATTCCATGAGCGAATGAATTCCATGGGTGGATGTCACAATACCATGGGCAAATACCATGGGTGAATGAATAACATGGGCGGATGTCACTTACAATACCATGGGTGGATAAATACCATGAGTGGATGCCACTTACAATACCATGGGTAAATTCCATGGGTGGATGAATACTATTGGTTGATGCCATTTTCCATTCGGATCATAAAGTGTTTTCACCATGATATTATTAGCCTACCATATTCTAAGATGCAAAGAAATTTGTAAAGGGGTGTGACAGTTGTCAGAGAATGGGTCAACCACTCCAGTTATATGAAATGTCATTATAGACTCAAATAGTCTTAGAACCATTTGAGAAGTGGGCCTTAGAATTTGTAGGACCAATTAATCATTCATCTTAGCAGAAGTCCTACATTCTAGTATGTACAAACTATGTCACAAAATGGGTTGAAGCAAAGGCACTAACCAGGGGAACTGAACAGGCCATTTTAGATTTATTATTTGAAGACATTTTTGTTCACTTTGGGGTACCTAGATAAATAGTGACAGATGGGGGACCAAAGTGCACATCTCATTTGATCCAGAGGTTAGTTGAGAAATTAAAGATTTGTCACATAATTAATTCACCATATCATCCTCTGGAAATGGTCAAGTGGAGAGCACTAATAATTTTATAGAAGGAATTCTCACTAAGATTGTAGGGAGCCAACGAAAGAACTAGGCTAAAAAACATCTAGAAGAACTATGGGAATATAGAATTACATGGAAGAATACTACTGGATTTTCACCATACAAATTGGTGTATGGTAAAAACCCATTATTTCCCATTGAGTTCAAAATAAAAACACTCATAACATCATTGTAGGTGAACCTCGATTTGACGACAGCTCATAAACAACAGTTGAACCAATTAAATCATGAACTAGATGAGAAGAGATTGGCTTCCATCCAACAAACAAACATCATCCAGCGACAGAGGGATAAGTGGTATGAAAAGTTTAGGAAAAAGAAGTTGTTTCATAAATGTAATTGGGCCCTACAATATGATTCACAATTCAAAGACTTCAAGGGGAAGCTCTGAACAAGTGGCTAGGTCCTTATGAGGTAGATACAGTCATTAACAATGGTACCGTGACATTAGTTACCATAGACAATGCCAAAGTGCCATTGCTTGCCAATGGGCATCGTCTTTGGTTATATCATAAACCAACCTCAAAGGATTCATTTGTGAAAATTGTCTCAGGATATGATGTCCAAGTTATGAGAGCAAGGGAAAATTCTCCTATGTTGTCAAATTCTTAAATTTCAGTAAGTGTAGCAGCTGAAAACCAACCTTTTGTTGGTAGTCGATACACCAAAAAAAAAGAGAAAATAAAATAATATATATATATATATATATATATATATATAGATAAAGTAAACAAGTAAAACTTGTCTGTGAAAACCTCTTGTGGGGCGCAGACATATAATCGTACTAGCTGAAACCCACTTTGTAGCGGTTGATACACATTTTCATTTTAATAAGTTTTGTAACAACATGACATTTATGATATATAACAACATGCTTGTTACAAGCCCGATTTTTTTATTTGATTGTATTATTTTGAAAATTATTTTATAAGCACAAAATTGTAATGCCCTCAAAAGAATACATTCTTGTAATAGAGTATTATTGCAAACATTATTCAACCATCATGGAAAAATTCTTTTGTTGTTACATTTGCAACAACCAGTTTGATGAAGATAGCTATCACATGAACTCAGTGGAAACCGTTCGCTTCAATAATCACCATTACTAGCCCTCTGTTGTCGACATCAATCAAATCACTCACCGTGAGTTATTCGAAAAATTAATATTATTTCTTTATTTATTTAGAAATTATGGAAGTTAATAAGTCATTTAATTTTGACGGCCGAGGATGGCCCTTGCATTTAAGTTGGGGGGGTGACAAATCATATTGTGATCCATGACATAACTCGGTTTAAAGTGACAATACCCATTAATCATTACCGCCCTACATGATTGATTACCTCATTAACTATAATTGTATCCAAGTCAGATTTTTACACCTTTTGAATTAATGATGAATTACAACCCACGTCAAACAAATTTTCGACCTGATATCCTTTCCTATCACCCTGATATCCACCCCGACGTAGCCTTGTACCCTCATCGTACAAACTTTTCAAGGATTGTGACAATAAGTAGGCAAAAAATAATAAGTGATTGTGAAGGGTCTGTAAGAATGAAGGATGGGGTAGAAGCAGTAAGGCATGAACCAGATTCCACAGAGGCTTTGGAGAAATGTATGAAAGCATACCAAATCTTCAGAGAACAAAGGTGGATCAAATTCTTCAAGTGACTCAGGGGGTCGAGTGAAAATGTTGCTCTGGAATTTGCTTGAAATTGGAATAGGAGTTGAACAGAGGTTAGAGGCCTAAGACTAAAGATTACAGAGGAAGTAAGTGAAAAAGTAACAACACTTCAAACCAAAGGGAAGAGGGGCTTCAATTGGAAAATTAATGACCCAACTCTCAAAGATGAATTCTTGTAGGAAGAAGAATAATTGGTCAAGAAGGGAAGAGGAGTTGACTGCCTTTCCCTTTCTTAGTTGTGGGATGATGTTTCCTTGTTCATGATTAAGTACATTACATGTGAGGGGCTCTCGACAATAGCCTTCAACTATCATTTTCCATTGTTAAGCCATCTTCGGCATGGGAAACTGGTCAATATTCCCTTTTTCCTGTTGGAAAATTTGAAACATATGGCTACATCGGTAAAGGTTGCCTTGCATCCAGAGAGTTTCATTACCAATCATGGTCTCATAAAGTTCATTGTGATGGAAGCCTTGGAGAATAAAGGAAGAAGTTGGGGAAAATTTTATTAGTGAAACTCCCACAGATGCTCTGGGGAAGCTAATACAAATAAGGAACATGGATAGTCTTTAAGAGTTAGAGTCAAGAAAATGTCACTTGAGATACCGGTGGGTGGAAGAGTACCAAAGAAAAGGTTTAACTTTATTTCTCAACCAGAACCCTCTCCAAAAAATAAGAAACTAAAACCATTTCCACCAAATAAGAAACCAGAACCCTTAACATTGAAGAAGAAGCTAGAACCCTTGCCACGATCCAAGAAGAGACCAAGCAAGAAAGAAGAACAAAAGGATAAGTAGAATAAAAGGAAACAGACTAAGCAGGAAGATGCTTCTTCACCTAGTAAGGACAAAACCCAAACCTTTCTTCTTAAAATTGAGAAATTAGAAGAAGAAAATAAGAAATTAAAGCAGCAATTAGGAGGTAGAAAAATGAAAATGAAGGTTTCAGGTCTCGATACATTGGCTGAGGTTGTTGACAAGTTAGGATCAAAAACCACCCAGGGGCCTTTATGTATAGCATGTGCAAAGGGTTTGGCAACAACAAGGTATAAAATTTGCGTTGCAGACACCATCTCAGAAGGAACCCAAACAAAACCATGGGAGGATGACACACAAGAACCTGTTGACGATGTTGCTGATACACAAGAACCAACAGTTGAAACGGAGTACCCCATGAATTTTAGTGTAAAAAATGACACACAAGCACTTGTCAACTATGTTGCTAATACACAAGAACCAGTAGTTGAGACATAGGTTTTAAAGGAAGAAGAAGAACTGAGATTTGTTCCACAAGAACCTATCAATGAAGTTGTTGATAAAAATGAACCAAAAGCTAAGGCAAAGCAGCTTGAAACACGATATGTTGTTGTACCCTCTACTGCTGTTAAACAAGAAATTTCACAGGACCTTGAAGCAGGGTGGCATTCAAAAACAAACTTTTGTTGTTATCGAAACTACATAATTGGAAGCAATTGGAACTTTCCCTGAAAATGGGAATGATTTCTATGGAAGAACATCAAAAGGTTATTCATAGCCTTAAGCATCAGTGGGTTGAGGAATTATTGACAGAAAGTTAATAAAGTGGGAAACGAGGAAAGCTGAGATGGAGAAGGAAAAACAGAGAAAACAACTACAATAAGAGGTCAAGAGGCTCACCAAAGAGAAAGGTAAAATGTATGACTTAGCCTTAAACCTTTTGGGTTGCAAGTCGCCATCTCCATCCTACCTGATATTTTTGTGGGTAAATTTTTATTTTTTCCAATTGAAATCTATTTATGAGAATAGACCCTACGAGAGCAATTACACCAAAAGTTTTCTAGAGGTATTTCACACATGCGATTTCAATGAGAAAAGTTTGTTATGCGAAATCTTTTTACATAATATATTTGTTAAGCATTCTAGTTTATAGATGGATGTAAATATCACTCCCTGTGTTGGAGATTTGCAGCTACGAGATTTCATATCTTTTATGAGAAATCAAATTGATTGGCACCTTTCCACAAAATCATCTGTTATGAATGAAGAAAAGGCAACCTTGATGGTAAGATCAGAACCTAGTATGGTCACTACTATGAGATGGGAATTCAAGAAGTTCTCAGTAACCCTGGCATGATAGACCAACTGTCCCTCTAAAGGAGAAGGATTGGTGGATTTTGTTTTATATTCATGAACAATTGAAAAGTAGAGCATTGGTCGGGAGCCTAAAATGGTGGGAAGCTTGCAGTGATACATTACAAGTAGGGGATCCCTTTGGATACCCCAATTTCATGATTGTTGTTACTCGATTCCCTGAATATCCATGAATTGTCAAAATGATGGGAGCTTTCTGGATGGGGATCAAATTCAAGTTTCCTTTGATTTGGCTCCAGATTGAGAAATACCATCCTTTGTTTCACCTTAACAGATATGATGAACATTCTCGGACAACTCAGCTTATGTCTACCCAGGAATACACGAAAGACAATGAAGACACTGTTGGCACATATGATTTCACAAGGTTGCATCAACAACATGTGAGTGTCAGAATAGCCGAGGACCTTGAAGATTTGAAAGAGACTGTATGAGTACATGCAGTGGCTTTAGTTGGGGGGTGATTTTTGGTGCAATATTTAAGGATATTTCAGGCATCCTTTCCCCAATTTTTAGCCATTTTCCCTCATATGAGCCTACAATATCCCTAGTACAATGTCACTCTCTCTAATAAAGAAGCAATATTTTCTTTGACGCATTATTATGCTATTTTCTGCTAAGTATTGAATGAAATGATGCTTTCTTTGGGATGACTAACTAGGGTATCTCTAGAAGAGTTCTTCATAATGTTTTTCTTTCAGGTATTTCCATAGCTACTGATAGCCATGAATGAATGATTGTTGATTCTATGTTGTTAAACAGTTCAAGTTGTTGTTACACTGCAAATTGTCAAAATTGTAGTTTCTATTTTCAAATACAACTGTTAAGGGCCATATAAGGTAATTCCACACAGATGGTTAAGAAGATATGAGCAGTTATAATTGTGTCTAAAAAAGAGTGGTGTAACCACAACAAATATTTATTGAAACATCTTGTAACAATTTATATATTTTTATTATCTTTGTTAGTTTAATCAGAATGAGAATCTTAGATTCTCATGAATGATTCGTTTTCCTAATTTTGTGACTCTAAAAAGACTTTATAAAAAGACCTTAGTCTCATGTGAAAAGGGTGGGGGGGGGGGGGGAAAAAAGACAATACTGACATTTTGATCTTGTACTCTTCAGTTATTTTGAATAAGCATATTTGGTGATGTTATTGCAATTTTTATGTTGAATTTTTAACTAAGTTTTCATTTTCTTCCTACACCCTGCTAGGGAGGAAGGGCCCTCCTCTTTAGCATGGATCACAATGTTGTTAGGATATTTATCTCTTTTATGCATTAAAGTGTGGATTTATTATTATCGTTGTACATGTTCATTGTGGATAGATACACTTCTGCTTCCATATTTATTGTGTGTTGTTACACATATTAATCAATTCCATGTTATTTAATTCATGTTATATATTTAGTTGATAGCGTATGGCACGCCTATCTTTATTTTGAAGTTTTTATGAAGAGTGGATTATTTCCTTGCCGAGTGTGTTTCATTTCTGCAGTGTGCTTTTTAATTCCTACAAGTTTTTACTTCCATTATGCAAGAGTATTTTAATTTCTGCAAGTGTGTTCAATGATGTCTTTTCTTCTCTATTTTACCTGGATGTTACATGTATCGACATAGATAGTGCAGACACCTTTGAAATAAAAAGACTTACCCTGGTTGATAATTAATGATTATGGAAGTGATAAAAATGACCAAACACCCTAGATCCATAATCTTTAGATCTTGTTGCTACCATAACTTGCGAAGACATCATCATGACATATTCCGATGTGGAAGAAGAGGATGGATTATGTGAAGTCTTGAGAAGGAAAAGGATCTTTCAAAAAAACAAGAGTAGGAGAACCTTTTATAAATTTACTAACCTCTACTTGATGTGGGCATTCCTTTGTATAATGATCTTCATTATATAGATCAAACAAGAATAACGAGGTTTATTTTTCTCGTCAGAAGGTTCATTTTTTGTTGGTTTCTCTTTTTGAGAAGCATTTTTCTTTTGTTCACCTTTCCCCTTCTTTACCTCCAGATGGTTGATTCTTACCAGTAGAGGATTCTATGTCAATAATTTAAGAAGTAATTTCTAGAGAATGGTTTTCACAGGGTGAATCTTGTATAGCCAAAGTCTGAGTGTTTTTAGAATTCTTATTTTACCCTTAGACTAATCGTTGACAGATTAAATTACACCATCAACAATGTGAGATCATGTAGGAGTTGAATCTGGTTGATCTGAAATTGTTGGGTGAGGTAGATTTGGTATTTTCTTGTACAAAGTGTCAGATTGGGTATAGACAAGGTCTAGGTACTGGGAATGAGAAATTACATGCTCTTTCATTACAAAACCACCTTTAGAAACAACCTCGGTAATATCAGGAAGTAATTATTTCGTGAACCATTTAGCCAAAATTTGATCTGGAATATAAACTTTGACTAAACATCGCCTACTCCTCCTTTCATGTATATGATCCGAAATGTAGGTAGGTGTCGATTGTTTTAGTGAAGTAAAAATTTTAGTACCAATTTCATATCAAATTGGTAACTAAAAATGTGTCAAAAAATTTGTTACTGAGGAGTTTGTTATCACAATAAACTTCATCTTTTAATTTTTTTAGAAAATTCTAATAGTTGCAGTGTCAGCATCTTAATTGAAACAAACAGGGAAAATTATTGATAACAGGGCTATCAACGTTTTGTGATCCGATATGGTCTTGCAAATAAAATCACTGAAAATGGGGATATCAACAATTTTCATTTTGGCTGACATGCCAATTTTTAGTGCAAAAACCAATTTTTTAAATTAAAAAATGATGACTGTGTCGACCACGTCAGCATCGGTGTTTTCAAAAGAAACATGTCTCCATTTGTTTTGAGAGGGTAAAAGTACCGGTTAGATAATTTTCCCTCCGCTACAATTAATGAACATTACATAACATGTTTTTATCATATGATAAGAATTTTATTCGTAATCATAACCTGACACAATGTGATTATTCACTCGCCACCTGTGTTATCTCAACCACATGTCAAAGTTATCTCACCTTGTCCTATAAGAAGTTTGTTTGTGTTACTTCGGGATCATTTACAATTGGGATTGGAAATTGTTTTATTCACAGGGATTTAGGATTGAATATTTGGAAGAACACGTAGTGAAATGGTAAAAGGAGGTAAGATGAACTAGTTTGAGCCCAAAGCACCAAATTTACTGGACATTTACCCTGAAATTCTTTTGTTATTTCAGCAGGCAAGCTAAATCAAATTCTTCCACTGTTGTACCGACTACCATGATCTTGTGGCTCAATATTTTTTGCAAGGGACCGATGGGAACCATGTGGAGGTCAGAGATTTTTCATTTGCAAATACAAAGAAAACCATTGTTGAGGGTGCAATCTTACCAACGAATGGTGAAAATATTTTTCACAGTCATGTTTTGGCAGGGATCAATGTCCCTTTCTTCTTCAAAGAATAATTCAGAGGAAAAAATTCAAGGGATTGAGTTCAAAAGGAGTGGCTACAGGACCAATGGCATGTCCCTTTATGCCACTGTCAACAATATTTCACATGTGAAAGTCGGTTTAATTAGGTAAAGCTCTACCATTTTTATTTTCTAGCACATCTTGTTGGTCATATTAGAATCAATCCATGTTTTTATTTGTTAGAGAGCCTTAAAGATATGACATCTAGGTTTAGGGCCCACCCTAATCCCTCTTCTCATTTTATATACCACAAAGCCCTGATAATATTGATAATAGAAAGCGAGCTAGCTAAGGTAGAAAGAACCTGGAATCATTTCCTTTTCTGGGGAGGTTTTCAACCTCAACCCCTTAAGAGAAGAAGACGTAGACCAAAAACTTCCAAGAAAGGGAAAAAATCTAAAAATCAAGCTCCTATTGAACCCACTCCTAGCTAGGAAAACCTAGGATTTCCATGTAAATCATCTAAACCTAGGATTTCCATCTACATCATCTGGTCTAGATATCCCTAAAGTTTACAAGAGGAAAACTACCTAAATTGATAAACCAGACCCTGTATCCCATGTGAACCAACCTATTGATGTTGTTTCTTCCCATGTTGCAAGTCCACCTTCCAAAACTTCCCCTGCAGACACCACTAAAAAAGAGGATCCTAGGGGTAATGAACCAGAGGTTGAAAGCAAGGAGGACGAGACACCGTCTAAGGTCTTCAAGGGTGGAAATAGACATGCAAGGCCAACTAACCAGCTAAGATACAAGATAAAACTCAGAAATAACACAGAGTTGGCCAAGGAGGTGATTGACATTGACAATTGTTGGGTAGGGGTCCCCAGGTCTAATATTTGTCCAAGTCATGTAAAGTCTCTACATTTTGAGGAGCGGAGTGTGATTAGGATAGGGTTATAAGAGTCAAAGGGGCTTTAGGGTGGGACAAAGACCCTTATTTTGTTAAGGGAGTGGATTATCTAGAGTATTTTGAGCTTCGTCCATGGTTTGTAGACCATGGTATGATAAGGGTAAAATAATATATAAAGGGATGTCTTAGCAAGTCTAAGGAAATCAATTGAGGAGATATATGTTTTTGTGTCTGTGACTAGGAGATATTTATGTATTCAACGAAGGGGAAGGCTCCTGTAGCTGTGTGCACGAAGAGCTTGGTAAGTCTGCAGCTATGTGTGCAGGCCCTGCAGCTGTGTGCTCGAAGACCTTGCTAAGTTTGCAGCCGTGTGGGCATGCCCCTATAGTTGTGTGCGTAAGGTTAGAAGGATTGTATATGTGAATACTTGAACTAATAAAGAATAATTTGAGACAGATCTGTGTATTTTCTTATGTTTGTGTAGTTTCTGTGTTTTAGCCTATTTATGGTTCGTTTTTGTACATTTCTTCTGCAATTGCATCACAAAGGTTCAAATATTGTTTTATATGATGAATAATACATGTTAGACTAGTTACGTGCAGCTCGCAAGTCTGTTAAGTAGGAAAACACTTTACAACTGTAACAATAAGGTTAACGGTTCACGAAGGTTGGATTAAGCCCTAAACTAATAAAAAAATTACAACCACACTGTATAATCCCTCTGGATGCAGAAACCTAGTTCTAGCATCCCCCAATATTACCTCAGGTGAGACTATGGTTTGGGCTACACAGATCGTTCTCGAAAAGGCCAGTAGTATAGGGTTTTTTTGGTTAGCATTGCTAACTTTGAACCTAGGTCTAAGCCCCTCAAGCCAAAAAATGGTTCTGTTGCCAAGTAGTGTAGTCTGTTACATGTCTAGCTGGTGTTGGAAGGAGATTGAGCAGGAATTTCTAAGTCAAGGGTTAGAATCCATCATGACCACTTCACAGCCAGCTCATACTATTGCACTAAGATTACCAAGAACTAAGCCTACTTCTGCAACAACAGTGGCCAAGAAGAAAAAGAAGCCCCAAAGGACCCCGGTTAGGAAATCAATGAGGAAAATCCCCCCAGAGAAACGGATTAAGGAGAGAATGGATACACAAAAGGAACCAATGGAGCCCCAAGATATTGATGAGGAAGAATAGCTGGTGGATTTGAGGATATCAATGCCGACGAGGCAGAACCAATGTCTAGGTTTCCACCCTATATGTCGTCGTGGAAGCCAAATTCGAAGGTGACAAAGGACTCAGATTCTATCAAATACAAGATATTTACACCCATGATACCAGAGGGACTACCAATTGAGCGAGAGTTGTTGCCCAAGGTGCCACAACTACACATGGAGGACTATGATTTCAATGATCACAACAAGTATCCCCAATTTAAGCCTAGCAAGTACCTCCAATCTATTTATTATGAAGAATCTAGAGTGACAAGGGTTGAGCCGATGAAGTGGGTAGCAAGGATTCAGCACATTGGGTTGTTGAATATGCTTTATCTTCCACACTTTGGGTGCAACAACATAAACAAAATCTGTGTGTGCCAACTATTGGCATTAGTACATGATGGGTTTCTATGGCATGGAATGCCAATCCCAATTGACGATATGCTAATGTGAAGGATTAATTTGCTGCCTTACCAAGGGGAAAACCATGATGATGCATTTTTTGGGAAGTCTCGGGAGAAAATGTTAGTCGATCAAATAAAGAATGACTTTGGCTTAGTCAAGAAGTCTCGGGGCTATGCTATTATTTCTATTAATGATGAGGTTATGCATTTCGCCGCATCCATTTTGGCCAGTAAGATCATAAGGAAGTGTCGAGTGAAAGAAGGGTTGACCCCAGTTATACCTTGGCTCCGCAGTGTAGCAAGGGGGTCCAGTTTGACTAGGTTGGGTATCTATGTCAGGATATTTTCAATGACTATCAAGAAGCACAGGAAGAGAAGAAGCCATTCCACTACTCGTGGCTATTTCTCTTAATCGCATTGGTAGCATGGAGAATGTTCTAGGAGTCAAAGTTCCCCAAAGTGGACCCTAATCTGTGTGAGGCTACAAAGTATGCCTCGCTGTGGGAATCTAAGGAACCGAACTGGGTTACAAAGAAGAAAATTTTCTGGGTTCTATTTGAGATGGATTTGCACATAACTATTGACCAAAGGGAATGACTATCACATTGCCGACTTTAAAGTAGATTTTCATAGTGTCTTTATCCATGCCAAGAAATATTTGAAGGTATGGCATGAGCTACCATACTTAGTTTCTGAAGAGGACATCTTGATGGTCACCTATAAGTGGTTGAGTAATTGTTTTACCCCATCTGTAATAGCGAAAGAAAACTCAGGCACAAGTAATACCACTACAAGTACAGAGGCTAAAAAATCATCCACCAAGAAGGATAAAAAGAACGTGCCTCTGAGAGTCATAATTGACCTCGAGGAAAAGACTACAAATGGAGTTGAGTGAGCAGTTGAGAAGGAGACTGACGAGGGGGATCAGGGTGGTGAAGACCCTGTTGTGGAAACGAAGGATGTTGATTCCTAGTTTATAATAAGGAAGTGGAAAAATAAGAGAGTTGGTGGTGCTCGGAAGAAGCAGAAGTCAGATAAACCCGTAAACGTAAAACTATTGGTCCTCACTGAGGGGGGCTTTGATGAAATCGGCAACATCGTTTGAGCTGCGATGAACGAGATGTGGGGGAATATTGAAGATCAATATAGGGCAATACTGGAAAAGTTCCAACAACACCTTAAATAATTCTAGCTTCAGATAAGTGTGATCCAAGTGAGCATGGTTTAGGCGAGCATGAATCAAGCAAGCATGGTACCTTCGATAGTAGAGCTTACCGTAAACCTCCAGGAAATACTTTTTCTAGAAGGATCACTACATGTCGAGACTAAAAAAGAAAGGGAGAGCGCACAAAATTTAAAGAATATGCACCTCAATCTTGTGGCTCTCCCCCTTCAAACATTGCACATGCTACACCAGGGCATCACAGATGAGCTCAATGTATGAGAGCAACGAGCTATGTTAGTCATCAACAAAGTCAAAATAAAAAACCAAAAAATGTTTGAAGAAAAGAATAAAGCGATGCAAGATCACAAGGAGGTAGCTTCATGCAACTAGCAGCTGGAGGAGGTCATAACCAAAGTATGCAGTGAGCTTCTAGAGCTCCAGATCCCCGCCGAGGTAGCTTTAGCATAAAAACTTCAAAAACTGGTAGCAATAGTCAAAGAATTGAAGGAAAAGGTTGGAAAGGTTAGATTTGAATTGCAGATGCAGATTACATAACTTCAGATGAAGATCCAACCTATAATGCCACCAGATGTTCGAGCACAACACAAAGCTTCCATAAAAGTTGTTATGACACATATAGCGACTGTAGTGTCAAGGACTATAGTCAACTTTTTGAAGATAAAATGGAAGTGTGAGCCTCACTGCAGGAGGAACCACATATGCATAAGATCGAAGTGGAAATCAGAGACAAGAAACTCCAATTCGATGAGCTTAAAGCAGTAGTACGAACCTTAGCACCTCTACAATGGTTCGCCCATCTTCAGGAAGGAACACTTATAAAGGGACAGATTGATGAGTTGCAGAGGAAGGCGTAAATCATATTCGCATGCATGCAACCTTGGGAATATGAGGCCTGCCAGCTCTCATAGGTAGTAGAGGGAAAATTAAATAGCATGTAGTAAACACAGAGGAGAATTGACCTCGCAACAGAAGGGTTGACAACAGAGAAGCTCGTGGACGAAGTTCTCTAGGACACATAGAAATGCACAACACTTCATCCATTGAAGTCTGCATACAATGGCCTGAAAGAAAAGATCGAGGACATACCAACTAAGTGACTCAAGGACGAGTCACATCCTTGTGTTGGGGGTCTATTGGGTAGTGGTCCCATAGGTCTAAATTGTTGTCCAGGTCATGTAAAGCTTCACATTTTGATGAGTGGAGTTTGATTAGCGCAAGGTTATAAGAGTCAAAGAGGCTTTAGGGTGGGTCAAAGCCCCTTCTTTTATAAAGGGATGGGATTATATATAGTATTTTGAGCTCCACCCATGGTTTGTAGACCATGGTATTGTAAGGGTAAAGCAATATATAAAGGGATGTCTTAGAAAGTCTAAGGAAATCAATTGAGGAGATATATGTTTTTGAGTCTCTAATTTGGAGATATTTTTGTATTCGGCGAAGGGGAAGGCTCCTAAAGTTGTGTTCGTAGAGACGTTGGTAAGTATGCAGCTGTGTGCACAGGGTCAAAAAGATTGTATATGTGAAGACTTGAACTAATAAAGACGAATTTGAGACAGATCTGTGTATTTTCTTATGTTCACGTAGTTTCTTTTTTTAGCCCGTTTATGGTTCATATTTTTATATTTCTTATTCAATTGCATCTCGAAGGTTCAAATACTATTTTATATGATGAATAATACATGTTAGAATAGCCACTCACAACTCGCAATTCAGTTAAGTAGGAAAACGATTTACGACTGTAACAATAAGGTTAACAATTCGTGAAGGTTAGATTAAGCCCTAAACTGATAAAAAACTTACAACCACACTGCATAATCCCTCTGGATGCAGAAATCTGGTTCTAGAATCCCCCAATATTGCCTCGAGTGAGACTGCAGTCTGCACTATGTAGATCATTTCCAAAAGGGCCTATACTATAGGGTTTTGTTGGTTAGTGCAACTAACTCTGAACCTAGGTCTAAGCCCCTCAAGTCAACAACAACATGCCACTAAAGGACCTCATTATTAACAGGAAAAATGTTATAGGCTCTAAGAAGAGAAGAGGCAAAGAAACTATGAAAAAGGGACCCATGGAGACAAGGCAGAGCAAAAAGTAGAGATTAGAGAAGGTAGATGTATTTCTTAGAACTGTTAGTACCCTAAGCTAATATGCTTGGGGGAATAAAACTCAGAATTTTTCCTATCTTTTCATGAAATAGGGTTTTCATTTTATCACTGACAATTGGCCTTATAGATTTTGCGTGTAGCATAACAGTTGGGAGAGTTGACATTCCCATCGTCAACATTTTTTTTAAAGTTAATAGAGCCACTATCAACTATTTTAGGTCAAAAACTATGTGTGTTGGTTGATAGAAACGATATAGGGAAATGTTGACATTTAGCCTATCAACGATTTTGGAGCAAAGAGGGAGCGTTGACATCTCCGTTGTCAACAATATTCAGACAAGAGAAAATGCTGACCCTCCAGTTGTTAGCGATTTTGAAATCAGGTAGACACAAAAACGCTGACAGTTAGCTTGTCAACGAAAGCTACAAATAGAAAAACTATGAAGCTCACAACAACAATACCAACATTTTTTCCAGGAGTTTCAAAGGAAAGAGGGATGAATAGAAAAGTGGTTTTTGGAGGCGTTTTGGGCCTGATTTGTAGAGGGACCTATTTTTCCATCTAGGATGATGAGCCACCAGATAGGAACTTGTTTCTTTTTCCAAGGAAAATAGTTTGAGAGATATTTTACTTCACCTACATATCAACATATTTTCCTGTAGCTATTTTAGGAAAAAAAGAATGTATTTAAGTTTAATATTTTACATGCATGAACTTGAAATATATTTTAGATATCTCACATTTTTGTAATTAATATGGAGACTATTATTTCGCAGATAGTTTACGTAAGTTCTATAAAACATTTTGTGAAGAATGAAGAAGGGTTGGAATTTTATTAAAAAGCATATTTGCATTCTAGTATATTTGAGAAAATCTTGAATATATTTACAATTTTTAATGAGAAATTTGTATGAAACTCATGTGTTGTAGTTCCCTGTCAGTTTTCCTCTTTGTAATACAAGCTTTCTTCCATGTCTGAAAATGTTAGTTTCTAAGATTGGATTTCATTTATGCTCCTTTCTTGTATTATTAGTTGTTGACACCTAATCATGGGGATTGGGTGAACACTTGTAAATAATGTAAATAGTAAATAATGGAAAAGGAAGAGTAATATTAATGAAGTAGCACAATTTGATTTGAGGAGTTACCTCCTAGCCTGACATGGTATGAAAGCACTGTCTGACATTAGTTTTCTACAATGTAACTCTCGTGAGATTTCTCTGCCATGTTCTATCCCTCTGCTGGAGGTTGCTGGAGGTTTTGTTGCAGTATTATTGTGCTGCAGTCAAGCATAAGTTGTAACACATACTAGAGTCATGTCCCCTAACCTTCCTCCATCGCATAGTCTACCCATAGGTCCCAAGACCCACTTGGATCATCCCTCCATTGCACAGTCAGCTCTGCTGGCCTCCCTGGTATTTTTTGTGGTATTACTTGGTATTTTTATTGTGCTAAATTTGTGTGTTGAATTGTATAATGTGAAGGTCATGACTGTTTTAATACTTTGTGTTTTTAATACATATCATCGGTCCTCCCACAGGTCTCCTCACATACCATACTGCCTGAATGTTCTCACCACTCCCATAAATCTGCTCCTGGTTTTTACGGTAACACAGTTTCAGTTGTAGGAAGGAAGGCGCAAGGATCATTCAGCTTATTTGAGACCTAGCCTCCCTCATCTATGCCCTTCCACGGTTGTGTTTAAACACTACCACTGTTTCCATGCATTGGCCATATAACTCGACTCCTTGGCTTAGGAAGTAACCAGAGCTTTTGCGGACTCTACTCTCCACGTTTTTCCCTATTTTTCTATCCACAACATATGACCTTTCCATGTGTGCTTTCACGGTATTAATTAAATATTCACATTTATCCTTGGTCAAAAAATTGTGATATAGAAAGTCTTGTGGCTCCCATGATATAACCTCCACCAGCTACCTTGATTCTTCATTTACGTAACTATGTCCGTCGGAATTTGTACTGTCAGTTAAAACTTAAATTTTTTATATTCCGTGACTTTTGATTCCGCTCAGTTAAAACCTTCACTGCCATACCATTGTTTAAAACGGTGCCTTGCCACCGTTTAAACATTCCCATAAACCACCTCCTCACATAATACCTCTTTTTTTATACATCAGAGCACAATTTTTATACATATTACTACCAAATGTAAAATGCATTCATTGATATCTATTCTGGGAGTGGTTCTCATCGGGAAGGAGAACTATCCAAAATGGTCACCGAAGATCAAACACAGTCTCATTTTTAATGAGTTGAGGAAAGGAGTTTGTGTTGGAGAAGGAGACAATGAACCAGTAAAGCCTACCTCAGATAAGGAATTTACCATTTGGGAAAAAAATAACAGCAAGGCCTATACCTTGATTGCAACATCTGTAAATGAAGAGGTGAGTGACCATATTCCACCATTTTTGAAAGCTTTTGAAGCGTAAAAAAATTGAAGGAACTCTATGACTCACACACTGCGCTTGAAGTTGTCCAACTAATGATTACATTGTTCAACATTGAATTACAAAATGATGATCCTCTTGATCTTGCATCAGAAGTAAAATCTATTATGCATGATATCAAAGTCTTTTCACTAATGTTGAACTAGACATTCGTCTCATAGCTTTTGTCAAGGAAATTTATCCCACTTATTCAAATTATCTTGAGTCATTGCAAGGAAATGAAACCTCAAAGAAAATACCTTTGACTCCCTTGTGAATAAATTTTCTGAGATAGAGAAATATTGAACTCATTCATTCAGATTTATGTGTTCCAGTGCCTGTTCCTTCTACAAATGGAAATATGATGACATTTATTGATGACTACACCAGAATGTGTTGGTTTTATTTATTTAAGAACAAATCTGATTCTTTTCAAACATTCAAGAACTTTCATACATGGATTGAAAATGATGTACAATCTCATATTGGCTCTATTCACACTGATAATGGAAAAGAATACACTTCAAATGAATTTGAAAACTATATTTGCCAACAATCAAACATCAAACAATTGTGCCTTATAATCCCCAACATAATGGAGTAGCTAAAAGAATGAATAGGACAATCTTAAATATGGTACGTTCCATGATGTTTTTCAAGAATGTAAAATTAATATTTTTGGCTGATGCAGTTCTATGTGTTGTATATGTAAAGAATAGATGTCCATATAATGGTATTAGAAACAAGACTCCTTATGAAATTTGGTATGGCCACATTCCTTCCGTAAATCATCTTAGGGTCTTTGGTTCCACCTATTATGCCTTGATACCAAAAGTACATAGAAACAAACTTGGTGCAAGGAATCGTAAGTGTATCTTCTTGGGGTATTCAAATACCTCCAAATCATATCATCTATATGATGAAGTTAATAAAAAAATTGATGTATCTAGAGATGTAATCTTTCTTGAATCTTCCAAAGCTGACAATGTTGTTGAGCGGCAACTTGATCACTTGGATAGATTCAAACATGCAAAATCATTTCAAGAATTTGATAATCTGATTCCATATCTTGAAGGGGGGATTCCTATAATGGATCAATGTGTGGAATGCTGTTCTAAAGCACTCTCTCCCCCACATGAAACTCCAACCACTGGTGATACTTTGAGTGATGTGATTGACAAAATTGGGAGACTCAATCTTGATTCAGTCCCAACTCAATCAACTAAGCAACCTGGACCATCTCAGAAAGGTCCCCAAAAGTGGCTTACAAAGACGCTTTAAATTGTTCATCCCGATGAGGCTGGAAGGACAAGAACAAGAAATTAAACCAAGAAAAATGGAGGTGTTGTAGATGATTCTGATTCACCTATTGATATGGATGTTTCTTATGATTTTGAAATGAATTTGTCTACATATTTTGGACCAACTTCCTTCAAAGAAGATGCTTCTCATGATGAATGGAAATAGGCGATGCAAAAGGAGTATTATGCCTTGATAAGGAATGACACTTGGAAGCTAGTTGATTCTCCATTGGGAACCAAACCAATTGGCTACAAGTGGGTCTACAAGAACAAGTATAAAACTGATGGCTCACTTGAAAAGAAAAAAACCAGGCTTATGGCAAAAGGTTTGGCAGAGAAGGAAAGGGTAGATTATGAGGATACTTTTACCCCCACAACAAAATGGGCTACCATCTAGACACTCTTTGCCTTAGTAGCTCAGAAAGGTTGGAAAGTCCATCAAACGGATGTAAAAAATGCTTTCTTGAATGGAGATCTAAAAGACAATGTTTTTATGTCCCATCCTGAAGGATTTTTTGTGAAGGGACATGAAAATAAAGTATTAAAACTTGTGAAATCCTTGTATGGTCTCAAGTAAGCACCGCAATATTGGTATGAAAAGTTAATTGAGAATCTTCTAAAACTCAACTTCAAACATTATGATATTGATGTTGCAACTTTGTTTGTCAAGAAATTTGGAAACATAGTTGTATATCTTGTGGTGTATGTACATGATCTTTTAATGACAGGGAACAATGAGAGCTACATTGCATCCATAAAGAAGTTTTTGAGGAAAGTTTTTGAAATGAATGACTTGGGATATGTTCACTACTATCTTGGTATTGAAGTAACTCAACATCCTAAGTCTATATTCCTCTCTCAAAAGAAGTACATTGGTGATCTTTTGAATAGGTTTGGCATGGCTGAGTGCGATCCTCTGACTGCTCCAATGGAACAAAACTTAAAGCTCACATCCATTGAAGGAAAAGAATTTGAGGATGCAATAAAATATAGACATCTTGTACGAAGTCTCAACTACCTAACTACTACCAGACCATACATTTCATTTGTTGTTGGAATCCTCTCTAGGTTTATGCAAAATACTTGTGAGGGACATTGGTCTGCTAAAAAAAGGGTTCTAAAGTACTTGAAGGGAACTCAAGACTTTGGATTCAAGTATCCACAGGTGGGCGACTTTAGCTTGATTGGATACTCCGATTCAGACTTTGATGGAGACAAAGAAACCGGGGTATCTACTTCTGGTTATGCTATTAGTCTTGGATTAGGATCTATCTCCTAGAGATCACACAAACAATCCATTCCAGCAGATTCCACAATAGAGGCAGAATATGTGGCAACAATTGAGGTCGTTAGGGTCCTATAATTTATAGGATCTCAAGTGATTGAGTGTCTCACATTTTTCAGATTTCATATTGTTCATAGATTTCAATATTCAATTTATTTCCAAAAGAAAAATAAAAAAAGAAAAGAAAACAAATAGGGTATTTAAAAAAAAAAGGGAAAGAACAAAAGAGAAAAAAAATGAAATAAAAGAAAGCCCCAAATATTGTTCAATTCATACAGTCTAAGCAGGATTGAACAAATTTCAATTTCTGTTGATAGGGTAGAAAACAAATATCTTCCAAATAGTTTAAGCTTGGCTAATTAGTAGCTAGGTAGAAATGAAATTGGTTCAATTGTTCAACCTAAACCAATAGGAGAGATAAGTGAGGATCAGATACTTTCTGCAAATCATGAAATATAAAGCCACGAGCCTTCCAAGAGGCTAAGGAGTAGATACTTTCTTCTTCAAGTGCACAGAATCCTAGGAAGCAACAAAGGTAGAGTATAGAGGATAGACTAGACAATGGCAAGGAACAGGTAAAAGAAACAACTGGGAAAAGACAGAGAGAAGATCAGTAATCATGGACTGATACTTCTATAAAGGAGTTCAAGCTGAAATTTAGGAAAAGGGCAAGAATTCGTATGGACATGGACTAAAGTAAAGAATGACCACATCAAATAATTATCAACCTCAGTGATATTCTTGGTTCATCTCCAAAAGGAGTTCAATCTTTTCCTACAACTCCTATCTCAAAAAGGCAACAAACTCTTCAAATTCCCACATCTACCAATGTAGCAGGAGAAAAGGAGGAGACCATTTTTTATACTTTCAGAGAGATAAACATCAGAAATGAAATTTTGAAAAAGAATACTTATGCTCAGTTCTGGAAGCAAATTTCTACTTCCCAAGGAAGACTTCTATCAACTTTTGATTCAGAGAAAGGAAAAATGCATATGGCATTCCTTGAGGCACAAACAACAAAACCTAAAAATCCAACTGATTATAAATAGACTTCCTTTGAGTTTGATGCCAGAAATGTTCATCCTATTAATCAGCTGGAAATGCATAAGCAAACATGTGAGATGATCTCCTCCACTCTAACAAGTATCTCTATGAGTTTGTTTAAAATGCAAATGGATTTATCAAATGCCCAATCTTAGCTGAAGATGGAAAATATTTCATCTCAATCAAAAGATAACAAAATAAAGTCCTTGGAAGATTTAGTGGTGAAAATTGGGTATGATTCATCATATGTGAAAGCAGTAGAAGAGATTATTAAAAAGAACGAGGCTAATATAACAGCCTTAAGAAAACAGCTTAAAATGCCTGGAACATAGGATCCCTTGACTAAAGAAATAGAGGAAATGGAGAGTCATAAGGCGGAAATGATGAAATGGATAATGGAGCAGTCACTACAATAAAACAAATGGAAACAGAGATGGATAATATGGTACAGGAAAAGGAGAAAGCAACACAATCGGCCACCACCACTATGGAGGTTGTCCCTCTTACAGCTATTCCCATATCTACTCCAACAACTACCACTACAGGGATAGGAAGCAGTGCAGAACAACTAACCAAATCTATGGAGATCATGAACGTTTAGATAGAAGAAATCAAGAGTTGGAAACTCAATTCAACATTTTGCAGGACTAGATTAAAATAGTTGAGAGTGCACATTTAGTAGAAATGCAGAGGGCACAAACATTAATTGAAAAACTGCAAAAATATGAAAAGGAGTCATCAATTGGCAAGATAAAGGAAATCATCTAGAACAATATCATTAATGGTATGAATGAGATTTATCCCAACATCCAAATCATATTTGAGCAGAAGGAGCTAGTTGAAAAAGCTAAAGAAGCTATTTCAACCACTAACCTAGAGCTGGGAGACATTCTAGCAACAATCAACAAAATCATCAAATTTCTAAATTTAAAGAACATGTATGAGCTAGAAGAGTTGGGAGTAGCAGACTAAACAAAAACTATCCTACAGGTGAAGAAGGTATTAACAAAAGAGAACTTGACTGTATAGATTGAAGAGAAATGCCAGAATTTGGAGTTGATAGTAAACAAACTTTTCAACAGAATTGAGCCTTTGACAGAAAAGGGTCTCCCTTCTCTGTTTGTCATTAATGATAAACTCATGACCAGAGAAGATTATGTCAAGAGGCTAAAAGACATCACAAAGGATGTTGTCAACCTCTCTAATATCAGAGGCAGCATAACAGGAAAAACAATGATGGATGCTATTAGCAAGCCAATTTTCATTGATGAATTAAAACATGTTTTCGCAGTGAAGCCCACTTTTGCACGGTACACAAAAACAGATGAAACATACCAAAGGTTAATTAATGTTAAAATCTAAGATGAAGAAGAATGGAGCAATTTGTGCGACTACCAGGAGGATCAAGACAAGCAACACTGAAGAGTTAGCACATAAGCCGAGTCAACACCCAGCCAAGTCAGCAAAGCCAACACAATTTGTTAAAGAACAGACAAATCATCCACTACAGCAGAATTGATTACCCAGCAACGACATTCAAAAAAAAGGGGCCAAATGTCAAAGTTATCTCATTGTGCCCACTTCGTGGTCACATTATTCAAATTTTAGTTTCTTTGTAATTAATAACAAATTTCCAAGTGTATATGGTAGTTGTTGTAGATTTTAGTTATATAATTCATGCATTGGAAGTATTAGAGGTTGGACCCAAGCAATTGAAAAACTTTTGTTTTTGAGCACTATAATTTTGGAGCTAGAGCATTGATAATAAAGACCATTTGCAAGATACTTGAGCTATTTTTATATGGTAATGTTTTCTTTCGGTGCTAAATGTTTCGTTGTTCCCTTCATTGTGCATCATTAAAATCTTGTTGTAAAACAAAAAGTTTAGAGTAAGATATGTTTTTGGAGCACCTTATTTCTATCTATGTTGACTATATAAGTGTTTTCCTCTAAGGTCTGGTTAAGAAATACTTAATTTCTTTTTAACCACTACTGATTTCACTATTATGTCATTTCACTCCTTATTGTGCTTTAAGATCCAGTAGATATAGTTATCTAGCCTTGTGAATAATTTGAAAATTTTGATGCTAAATCCATATTTTGATTCCATAGCCCAATGGAAAAGGTTTAAACAAGATCTATCCCAAAAAACCAAACAATCAACCAATTAATCAATATTTTATCTATATAGCTAGCCTAAAATATTAAAACACGAGAGAGAAAAATCAAATCTCAAAATATACAGAGAGAACCCTCTCCGAGCCTAGGATGGCCAGATCCTAGACTCCAAAGTGGTTTGATGTATCCTTTATGATCCTTTTTCTTTCCAACCTTAAAAATCATAGAGCGGCAACAGAGGCAACAAAAGAAATTGTGTGGCTCAGGAAAATTATGGAAGATTTGCAAGTAAAACAAGTACATTCAACTCCACTCATGATTGAAAACATCTATTCAATAAAGTTGGCCAAGAACCCAAAGTTCCATGATTGAACGAAGCAATCAATACAAAATACCATCTAATTCGACATCATGTTGAGGCCAAGACAATCCATCTACACCATTGTTCCACTAATGAGAAAATTGCAGACATCTTCACCAAAGAGCTTGGAATAGAAAAGCTTGAAAGATTCAGAATGATTCCTGGACTCACCAACATCCCTTGAAATTAAGGGGGGGAATGTTGACACCTAATCATGGGGATTGGGTGAACACTTGTAAATAATGTAAATAGTAAAAACTGGAAAAGGAAGAGTCATTAGGAGGTGAAACTCAAGAGTCACTCCCTCATGTATATAACCATGAGTAATCTTAATGAAGTAGAACAATTTGATTTGAGGAGTTACCTCTTGGCCTGACATCAGCCATTAGTATTTTTTATTTCAGTCAGCTATAAAGTTTGTCTCACTTCATTTTTTTCATCCAATTTCTCAAACAGTCAAAGGATTTGTTTCTATCATGCTTTTTATATCTTTCTCATTAGATATGTAACCTCACTTATTTAGAACTAGACTCCATGCCAATGGTATGTTTTCTAAAATGCCCAACCAATTTTATTCCATAAACTAAATCTAACCACCGAACTCAATTGTGAAACCTTATACTATAGTTACCATAGAGTAGTTGAGTTTTACGGAGAGATCCCTCTCTGGGTTAAAGGGTCAACTTTCAACCTAAAAGAGGTTTGAGGTTACCTTAGGGTTTTTTCCACAATGGTTGTTTTCCATAAGTGATGAAATTGTGGCATTGTTGCCAGGGAACAAGAAGCATATTCTTTCCCCTGACGATTTGGTTTTTGAAGATCAAATCTCTGAGGGAATACAGATATTTGTATACCAGTTTGGTTGAAGATGTTTTCTCTAGTGACTCTACACTATGATCTAAAGGTTTATTATTGACGGATTTCTAGATCATACATGCATTGATAGTTGGAGGAACTTGGATCCAAATGCACCTCAAATTTTTTCATGCACAAAAATGGTGTTCAGTAAAAAGAATCCCAAGGAAACATGTATGGTTGATTTAGAAAGATCTTTCTCTCTACCTACAAAGCTTGAAACGTTTGAAGACTTAGTGCTAGATATAAAATTTGAAAGTAACTTACTCAGATATAAGTCCAAGAGTAGTTTGTCAAATATTGTTCTAGATCCAACAAACTTAAGACCTTCACCCATTGGCCCACTATCCCAGAACTAGAGCTTTTACCCTAATATTTTGAGATTTGGTCTCATTTCCATAAATTGGAACAAAAATTATAGGAACTTCAAGAAGTCATTGTTAAATCTCTAACTTATCCTTATTTCAGCCCATCTTTGTTTACCCCAACTACTCAGTTGTCCTCTGGAGGCTTTCAAAAGCCTATTCCATCAACTGTCATTCCAACAATCTTAGTACCTGTAACTTTTGTTTTCCTTACTCCTGCTGTCAGTATAATTTCACATATATCAGCCCTATGGCTTCCCGATATGCACCTTTGGATCTTGGGGGTAAGATCCATGACCTCCCAAAGAATTATGGACAATGTATTATTCAATTTTATGGCATTGTGTATTATACAACTCAGCAACATGTAGATAAACTTACCGATTTCATAGATCTAGAAGATTTGACCATGAGGACGTCAAAATCAGACGTTTTGCACAAAGTTTGTCGGGTGAGGTAAAGAAATGGTTTAGATATTTACCTACATTTGGTATTAATAACTTCCAACAGTTTGAACAGTTGTTTCTCACTATATAGGAAGTGAACAAAAACCCCTTGCATATTTTAGCAGAGTATGATGCCCTTAAAAGGAACATAAGAGAATCTGTACAAGAATTCACTGTCAGATTTAATAAGATTTATACTTCTATCCCAACTGAAATCAAACTGCCTCCTGGTTTGGCTTTATTACACTATCCTAATTGTTTCGATGCTGAGTTTGCATATCAACATCGTGAAAGGAATCCTGCTACTTTAGAGAAAATGCAGAGTAATGCAATTGGAGTGGAGGCCAATTTGTTTGCAAAGAAAACAAAAATGAAGGTTGAAAGGAGAGTGGGTTTCAAAGAAGATTCATCTTCATCTCTTGAATTGAAGTTTGATGTGATATTGCTGAAAAATATGGAGAAGTTAGTGGATAAATTGACTCCTCCCCAAGGTGAGAATCAACCTCAAGTCAGAAATCTGAATTTCAGGAGACCCCAGGCTACTCAAAATCATCCTAGAGAGAAGAAATCTCCTAAAGAACAACAACTTGTTGTTTGACCTCCTTTTCCAAAATATTTTGATGATGAAGATACTATTAATGAAGAATATTGTTAGATTGGGTGTTTCGATGACAAGGAAACCCAAGTGTTTGCTACCAAAGAAGAACATGACATTTTTACTAGATGCTAAGGTGAAAAGGACAACGTTCATCTCTGTGATTCAGTTGTTTTTCAGCAGGGGTATAATAATGTGGTGGCATATTTTCAAAGGCAGTACAACCTCAGAAACTGAAATGTCCCTATCAAAGCTCCTCCACAAAAGACAAAAGTTGAACAACAAGTTGAACCCAGAAAAACCCAGAAAGGATATTTTGAAGAAACCAGAAGAGCCAAAGAAGGAAAATCCAAAAAGGACAGAAGAAACAAGAAATGAGGCCAAATATGCAGAAAAATCACAACCATATTTTAATCTGGAGTCTAAAATCAGTAAGTTGAAAGTATCCATCCCTTTTTATTGAACTTGTAAGGAATGGACAATATAGGAAAATAATTTCTACTATGATTAAAAATTCAGAAATTGATCAAGTCAATATAAATTCACAAGATTATTTGAACCTAGATGATGATGCTCTTGAATTCATGTTTGGACCACATGTCACTAGTTCAAACGATGACATGCCCCCATTTTATGTAAGTCTAAATTTATATGATATGATTCTTCACAATGCCATGTTAGACTCTGGAGATTCACATAACCTCATTCCTAAATCAGTCATGGACCATCTAGGATTCCAAATTACTAGACCCTACAAATATTTGTTCTCCCTTGATTCTAGAAAGGTCAAATGCCTAGGGCTTATAAAGGATTTGTTTGTCACCTTAGCTCAAATTCCCGCTAAGAGTGTATTGATCGATAAAGTAGTAGAAACAATTCTAGCCAGATTTTGCATGTTGTTATCTCAATCTTGGGTAGAGAGATATGGAGGGAATTTATAGATTGGCATGTCCTATGCCGCTATACCATTGTTTGGTGAAATGAAAAGATTATACCGAGAGGTTCAAATGGCCTATATGGTGAGTAGTAGAACCCAGGCAGATAATCACCCAATCTATGCAATAGACATAGAGCTAGGATCACAAATTTTCTTCAATGATTGTTGTTTTGAGGGAGAAACATCAACAACAATTGAAACTAATATTCAGCAAGAACAAGTTCAAAAATTTTCAGATGAAGTCTGGAAATTACATTTTGATGGCTCCATGTGTGAGAAAGGTTCTAGAGCAAGAGTGTGGATTGTTCCACTAGATTGTACAAGTCAATTACATTCATTTAAACTGCACTTTGATTGTACAAATAACGTAGCAGAGTATGAAGCTCTCATCATTGGGTTAAATTTGGTAAGAGAGAAAAAGGCATAGGAAATTCACATTTTTTGGGACTCAGAGCTGATTTTGAACCAAGTCAAAGGTACCTATCAAACTAAGCATATGAGAATGAGAGCCTACAGGAAAAAAGTTTGGGATTTATTTTCTAGCCTTTTTTCCGAACATGAGATCTCACTAGTATCAAGAGATGAGAATGGAACTGCAAATTCCTTAGTGACAACTGCCAGTGCATTCAGAATTCCGATTTATCCAAATGAAAAGTATGAGATAAATGTTAGACACGGGCCTTCAATTCTAGACAATACAAAGCACTGGTAGGTGTTTGAAGACAATCAACAAATCAAAATGTTTCTGGAAAGAATGGATGAATTTCTCAACACTCCAATAGAAAAGCATGAAGATGAAACTACAAATAAAAATTCTAAAACAATAGTCTTTTTGAATGTCATGGTTGGAAATGAAATTATTCAAGTAATAATTTGGTTCCTAGAGGCTTGGTACCTTTAGAAAGATTATTTTATTCTAATGATGTAGCACTAAAGCCAAGAATTATGTCGAGTGATGGTGAAATGGAAGATTATAATTTGGGGACCGAAAGTGACCCAAAGATAGTCAAAGTTTACAACAGTTTGAAAGAGGAGCAGAAACCAAAATATGCAAAATTATTGCTGATATATATGCTTGGAGGTATGATGATTTGAATATTTATGATCAGTCCATCATCCAGCATACTATACCTATAGGAAATAATACTGAGAGGGGGGTGAATTAGTGTTAGCAAGTTAATAATTTTTCGTTTCCATAATCAGATTTATGTACGCTAATTCAGTTAATGGAACTTGCATGTATACACAACTATGATTAAGGCAACTAGTGTATATCCTGCAAAGTTGTGATTCAGTTAATTCATCATATGTTGATCTTTAATCAGTGCATCAGGAGCATATAAATAATAACCAGGAACAGTAAAACAGAACAGACAATCACACATATGAACACAAGATATAAGGTGGAAACCCAATGTGGGTGAAAACCACCTGCTGCAATCGTCTCTATATTTTTAATAATAAGAAACTTCTTTTTACAATTTTTTGTACTAGTGCAGACTTATACCAGTACGCAGGCTTCTATCTACAGAAGGCTACAACCTTCTCTCGTTCTCCATATTCTCCTGAAAGGGAGCTACAACCCCCTAGCTCTTGTACTAACTGATATGTTTACTAGTACGTAGGTGTCGACCTATAGAAGGCTAAAACCTTCTCTTCTCTTCTAGGGACCACGTTTCATAAATTTTCAGACTGGATCCATCAATAACACCATTCAATCATCAAATATATCTACATCAACCAATATCCTTTGCACCAACCACAACTGAATCAATCAATCACTTTGACTACCCTTTTCTGAATGATGTAACTAGAATACAGTAACCAGAACCCAAGCCAGAACCCAGAACACTGCAACAATAAACAGAAGCAGCTAAAACATATTTTATAAGGTATACGCTACTTCCCTGTGTCAAACCTGCATGCATATGCTCTTTTCCCAAGGCGAACCTACGTACAGATCTCTAAATCAAACTTAAGATGTATACGATGTTTTGATATGCAAAACGAGCATGTATATCTGCCTTTTCTAAAGTGAACCTGCGATTTATACATTACAATAATTCCAGACTTCAGTTATACCCAGATCATCATATTTACAGATTACAACATGTGCCAGTTATTCAGATAAATGATCAAACCACATAAATATACTTCACTTCAAGCCTTAAGATCTTGACCCATCATTAGATCTTATCCTTCATCAAGCACTAAGGTTCATCCTTGGTTCAGATCCAGCTATGCACCATAACCCAACAACCTGTACACTAGATCTTGCTCTTCATGAGATATCCAATACTTGAGTGCCCTTGCCTAAAGATCTTTTCCTATTTTTATAGTCTTAGGCCTTACTCAATACCATGGACCAAAACCACTTAGGACCAATACCTTGGACCAAATACCTGGGGTCAACACTTTGGACTAGATACCTTGGGCCAATACCATGGATCAAAATACCATGGACCAAATACCACTGGCCAAAACGTAGTTTTCCAAGATGTACACACCTTTCCTTCTATGAAAGTGCATGTGTACGTTATACGCTCTTTTTGGTCTACTAACTTGCGTGTACACGCGGCTTGGTCAATGGGGAACCTACGTATAACTCTCTTTCTTCATTCTGAGAGTCTAAACTATGATCTGTCATCTGAGTGAGTTTCCATCAAGGACAACACCTATATCACCTTTATCATAATGCCAACATGACCACTTAAGGAGGATGAAAAACCATTTTAAAAAAAGTTAAGAAGGATCAATCTGAAACTATTGTCACTGATTGAGAAAGAAGTAAAAAGGCTAATGGCTGCAAAAATTATCATTACACTTAGATTTTCCAATTGGGTAGTGAACTTGGTGCCAGTAAGGAAGAAAAGTGGGGAAATTCACCTATGTGTGGATTTCATAAATTTAAACAAAGTTTCACTAAAGAATAATTATCCTTTGCCAAAAATGGATCACGTTCTATAGAAAGTTGTTGGTGCAGAAAGGATTTCCATGCTGGATGGGTTTTCAGGATACAATCAGATCCTGGTCGACCCAAAAGATCAGGAGAAGATTGCCTTCACCACACCGTGGGGTACATTCATGTATTCTAAGATGCCATTCAGAATCATAAACGTAGGAGCTACTTTTCGGCTCACAATGGACATTACCTTTGTTGATGAAAGAGATAAGTTTGTAGTAATTTATCTAGATGACATTACTATTTTCTCAAAGTTTGAATCTACCCATCTGAAACATTTGAGAACATTATTTAGCAAGTGTAGGGAATTGGAGTTTCTATAAAACCAAAACGGTCCCATTTCACCATGAAAGAACGTAAGATATTAGGACACATAGTATCAAAGGATGACATCGAGATAGACCCTAGTAGGGTGACAAAAATCCAAAATATTGAGCAACCAAGAAACAAGAAAGAAGTGCAATCTTTCTTAGGTAAAGTAAATTTTTTGCGGCATTTTATTTTGAATGTTACAAAAATTTTAAAGGTGATAATAGGTATGCTTAAGAAAGGGAGCGAAATTAAGTGGACTGAGCAAGAAAATAATTATTTTAATGATATCAAGAGAGATTTAGGCCAAGCACCTTTACTCATTAGTCCAAATTTTTCAAAGGATTTCATGATCTTCTCTTTTGCCTTTGAACACACTATCTCTGGTGTGTTGCTTCAGAAGAATGAGGTAGGTCAAGAATAACCCATCTCCATTTCCATCAGGGCGTTGAGGGATGTTGAACTAAAGTACAACATTGATCTAAGTGGATATTGGTGGCCACTCACCTATTCCACCTAGACCCCCTAGTTAGTTTCATCTGTTTCCTTTTTCATTTCAACATTTACTATTTTTAGCAGTTTTTCAGGTCATGAACTTCCAGAGCAGTTTTTACCCCCTAAACAATGTTTTTTTGGGGTCTATGGTAGGGCCGTAGCCATAAGTTGGGTCTTGCAGTGAAACCTGTAGTACTAAGAGAGACCTTTCCAACAAGGTATTGTATGTGGAAAACAGAGATAATATGACCAAGTTATGACTCGAGGAAGTTGGTTTCCCAACTAAGACCAACAGGGCCCACAAACTCTTGGTGTTACATCTCGCAAGGTTAGTGTTTTGGTTGTTTATGTTTTTCTCATGTTTTCCAATAATAAATAGGCTCTTGAGCCTCATTATAACATAGTTCAAAGGGATGTCGATGTCACATCTCTTCCCAAAGATAACCTACCATCTCTTGACCTATCTTATTTCCTTTCCATTTGTAAGCATAGTTCAGTATTTTTCTATTAATGAAATGAAGTGTTTTTCTGCCGCATCTCTGTGTTTATGATTATATTTGTAAGTTGTTGCATTCTTGTTTAAGTTTGGATCAGTGATATCAGAGCAGTCTGCTCTTTCTTTGTTTTTCTTTCCATGTCCCCAACAAGGTCAGGGTATAAGGAGTTAGGGATTGATCTGGTTGAACCAATGCAAGATCAGCCTCACAAACCCCAATGACCTCCCATGGTAGAAGAACATAAAGACAACGGGGTAGGATATCCTTTGAAAATGTTGGTTGAGGAAGCCCTCGAGCGACAAAGGGACGCGATGATGGACAACTTTGCCCAGATCCTTCGACGCTACCCACATACAATGCATCTTGATCCAACAACCACTCTAGAGGCGCCACTTCTTTTAGGTTACAAGTTAACTTTGATATTCCCATATTCAAAAGCCTAATAGAAGCAGATTTCGTAGATGAATGGTTAAATCTATTCGAAGGATATTTTTTAGTTCATGATTTTTCCAATCGAGAAAATATTACTTTTTCACTTCTTAAAGCCGCCCCACACGTCAAGGGTTGGTGGGAAACCTATGGTGAACAAAAGTAAGAGAGTGAACCCTCACTATTTTCAGCGAAACCCACTTGGAATTCTTTCTGGGACACCATCAAGGAACAAAATTACCTTGTCGGGAGCGATGAAGACAAACACATAAAGTGGACATGCTATGGCAGGGAAGGGACCAAGATGTGCTAGAGTTCATAAATACTTTCCATACCCTTCGCATGACGTCGAGTATCAAGGATACTGAGTGGCATTTGGTGCTAAAGTACCATGGTTGTCTACACAAGTACATCTAGGATGAGATGGAGTTCCTGGACATTTCCTCGCTCAACACAACGTATCGGTACACTGTTAAGATTGAGCATACATTTAAATAGAATAAGCGGGACTTTGGATCTGTGAATCCAAATCAAGGAAAGGGCTCCCCCAAACCACATAAAAAAATACCAAGCTAAGGTAGCGCTACCCAGGACAACCCACTGAAGCCGCAAGAATAGAACAACACGCTAAAGACAAAGAAGGACACATGAAAATGGTGTGAGTTCCATAAAAGTTCCACTCACAATACAAGTGAGTGTGAGGCCAACCAGTCACTAGTGGCCGAGCTGAAGGCTTTCAAATCAGACGCAGGTTCCAAATCTGAATCAGAACCCAATAAGGGAACTAACAAAGGGAAGAATATCACTGATGCAGATCCCAGTGCCCCCGTGGCCACTACCAAGTTCTAGAAGATTGAGCCTGAAGATCCAAAGGAAGGGAAATTTCTCTTCCACTCATATATGTCGGTGAAGGGTTCTCCGTTGTAGTTCACTGTCGATAGTGGGAGCCAAAATAATCTCATTTCAGAAGAGGTCCTGAAGCAGTTGGGCCTAAAGACTATATCACATCCACATTTGTACACCATCGAGTGGATTCAACAAGGTCGATATTGTCGTGTCAGCTAGTAGTGTCGCCTTCCCTATAGCATCAAGCCCTTCACAGATGAGGTATTGTGTGACATTGCTCGACTTGAAGTTTGTGATGTATTGTTAGGAAAACCATATTTGTGAAAGTGACACGTTGTGTATGAGTCTAGACCTCGCTCTGTGATTATTACTTTGGCTAATAAGTTGTACAGGATACTGAAGGTAGCCTCGCCTACTGCCATCTCTTTGATCACTACAAAGCAATGTAGTAAAATCATTTCCCAGACTAGGAATTTGTTTTTCCTTATGATTCACCCCTAGAACAAGAAGAAGGTTGTCGCCACGGCTTCCATGCAGGGCTCCTTTGCACAAAATTAGCAGATGGACAAGGTCATGGAGGAGTACAGAGATATTGTTTCCTCTGCACTGTCACGTCAAGCACTCCATCGATTTGACCTCGGACGCGTTGCTACCTAATGGACCAATATATTGATGCTCTGTTCTAGAGAACGTGACATCAAGAGGCAAATTTAGGAACTATTACAGAAAGGGAACATAAGGCTAAGCTCATCACCTTGTGGGAGCTCGATTGTATTAGTACAGAAGAAGGATGGGACCTGGAGGCTCTGTATTGACTATTAGGAAATGAACAAGATCACTGTCCAGAATAGGTACCAAATACCACAAATTGACTACCTTCTCGACTAGATCAAAGGGGCCAAATATTTCAATAAGATTGACTTGAAGTCAGGTTATCACTACATTCATATTGAACCCTTTGATGTGTGGAATAATGCCTTCAAATCCACGGAGGACCTTTTCGAATGGTTGGTAATGGCATTCTGATTGATGAACGCCCCTACAACCTTCATGAGACTGATGGATGACATCTTGCAACCATTCATGAATGCATTCATGGTGGTGTATTTAGATGACATCTTGATCTTCAACCAGAATTGGGAAGAGAAACTCCACCATATTCGACAGTTCCTTCAAACCCTACACCAACACAAGTTGTCTTCTAACTTGGAGAAATTCACCTTTGGCCTAACCCAGGTTCAATATCTGGGGTACATCATTGTTGAACAGGGTGTACATGTGGACCCATCTAAGATACAAGTCATTCGGGATTGGCCAGCCCCAACCACTCTAACAGAGCTTTGCATATTTCTGGGTCTTGCCAATTTCTACCATAGGTTCATGTTGGGTTCTCTCATATCACTTGGCCTTTAAGTCAGGTCACCAAGGGCAGAGTGAAAGAAAAGGTTTTTTGGTCAGAAACCCAACAATAAGCATTCTCCAAGTTGAAGAGTCGCCTTTGTTCTGCACCAATGCTCACAACTATTTAAGATTGAGACAGATGCCTCCGACTATGCTATTGGTGCAGTTCTTACTCAACATGGGCATCTAGTGGCTTATCATAGTGAGACACTTTCAAACATAGTATGAAAGTACCCCACTTATGACAAAGAAATGTATTCCATTTTGTAGGTCTGTCGTCAATGGAAACATTACATTTTGGGGAAGGAAACGGTCATCCACATAGACCACCGACCTTTATAGTTCATACAAACACAAGGGAAGTTGCAGAACGATCACCATCAGAAATGGTCCACCTATTTGCAACAGTTCCATTTGAACATTAAGTATAAGAAGGGAAACACCAATAATGTTGTTGATTGCCTCAGCGGACCATTTTTCATGGCGCTGATCATTGTGCTCGACTCATGTGGGCACGAGACATCTAGTTGGTCGCATATTTACAAGAACAATCTAGAAATAGGCAGCATATACCAGAAACTCATAGAAGGGAAGCAAGTTCCAAATTTTCACCTTTAGGATGCACTATTATGCCACTTGGGACACATCTGTTTTCCTTTGAGTGAGCATGCCAAGATGATTTCGAAGGCACACTACAGTGGGTTCGCTGGACATTTCGGAGTAGAGAAAACAATGGCACTATTGCATAAGTATTTTTATTGGCCAAAACTTCGTCAATATGTTGGGAAGTGCATTAGATCCTTCACTGCTTACACCATTTCCAAACCAAACATCAAGAATCAAGGTCTGTATACTCCTCTACCTACTCCTAGACGACCTTTGGAATCTGTCTCCATGGATTACATGTGGGGCCTTCCTTCTACTAAGCATGGAAACAATCGCATTTTCATGGTCATTGAAAAATTCTCTAACATGGCTATCATAGTGGCCTACAAGAAGAGTATCACAGCAAAGGCCACTGATAAGCTCTTCTTTGAGCAAGTATGGGTACACTTTTGGATCCCACAGTCCATTGTCTCAAATCGGGACAACAAATTCCTGAGTGAATTTTGGTGAAGTCTCTGGTCGATGTTGGATACAAAACTTACTAAGTCCATGGCTTTCCATCCCCAAAATGATGGCCAAACAAAGGTTGTCAACATGATGATCGTACACATTCTACGCATGTACAACTCGAAGGATCCACACACGTGGGATGAAATTCTCCCCTATGTCCAACAGAGCTACAACAAAGCTCTCCACAGCTCAACATGTCACAACCCCTTTCAGGTAGGGCTAGGATTTCATCCATTATGCCCCATTGATGTGGCCATACCATTTGCAGCCACTCAAGTAGATTCGGGTCACGTTCAATATGAAGCTGAAAGGGCTAACATCCTCATTGAGCACATTCAACACATCCACCAATAGGGCCATGATATATTGGACATAGACAATGCTAAGTACAAGCAACGCCATGATCAACATCAAGTGTCACACAAGTTCTAGGTGGGCGAAAAATTTTGGCTATACTTGGAGAAGGAGTGCCTTCTTGGACCCCACTGCAAGCTTCACCCACTCTAATATGGGCCATACACCATCATCAAAGCCATCAGTGACAATGCCTTCGAGCTCAGCATCCCACTGTTCCTTGGTTTGCACCTAATGTTCAATGTAGATCGCCTTCGACCATACTTTCCACCATTGTTGGACAAATATGACATTGCAAAACAATTCACACCAACAGAGCTCAACTGGACTGCATGGAACAGGCTACAACTGATCAGATCATGGGCACACATATCAAGAACACTCTCTAATAGAGGATACATCTATATGAATTTGTTAAAACAAGACAACTCCTTCACCAGGGCAGGTGATTCACGAAGGACCAGGTTCAACAGAAATTTCCTCACCTCATGGAGGCTCTACACGCAATGTAGACCATTGATTCCTAAGGGGAGAGGAATAATATAGGTGGATATTGGTGGCCACCTGCCTATTCCACATAGACCCCCTAGTCAGTTTCATCTGTTTCCTTGTTCATTTCAACATTTACTATTTTTAGCAATTTTTCGGGTCCTGAACTTCCAAATTAGTTTTGACCCCCTAAACGGCATTTTTTTTTGGGTTCACAGCAGGCCCGTAGCCATAGTCCATGGCCTATTAAAAAAAAACCTGGAGTACTCAAAGATACCTTTCTAACAAAGTATCGTATGTGCTAAATGGAGATGATATGACCAAGTTATGACCCTAGGAATTTGGTTGCCTAACCAACCCCAACAAGGCCCACAAACTCTTGGTGTTACATATCCTAGGGTTAGGGTTTTGGTTTTTTAAGGTTTTCTCATGTTTTTCAATAATAAATAGGCCCTTGAGCCTCATTGTAACATAGTTTAGAGGCATGTAGCCACCACATCTCTTCTCAAAGATAAGCTACCATCACCCGAGCTATCTTATTTTTATTTTGTTTGTAAGTGTTATCACTTAGAATTTTCTCAAGGTTAAACAAAGAAATTTCTGAGGTAACCACAAACCAATTTTTAGACTTAGGTGATAGCCCACCTAAATCTAGAGAGGGCTCTCTCTTTATGATTTAGCTATGTTTGAAAGGATTTTATGCTAGTATTAACGCTCAATGAGGTTGTTTTGTTTGAGAGTGGTGAGGTTATGAAACAAATGGGCAAACTAGGCTTTTAGGCCATTGGGCTATGGAGTGAAACAGGGATAATTCATTGGAATAATTTAAATTGCTGAGTTAGGATTCAACAAGTAGGATAACAAAGTAAAAACAAACTTTGAGGATTGAATGGGTGATAATTCTGATCAAAACTACAGGGAAATCAAGAATCCTCAAGATAGGATCAGAAAGAGGAAGGGAAGATAGATCAACCAGAAGAGGGAAATTAAGAATCCTATACCAGGGACCTATTAGAGAAAGACTACAGGGATAGAGGAGCAGTTAAGAATTCCTTTATCAATATAGTTTAGAAGAAAACATGGAAATGGTAAATTGTTGATAGCAGAGAGCAATAAAGCTAGTTCTGATATACTTTGACTATTTTACCATTTAGATTTCAGATGCATGAAACATGGAAACATATAGAAAACACATAAAATCACAAGGATAGAATACTTATTTTCAATTATACTGCACGAGAATCTGATGAAATGCCCTCAACTTTCATCCCTTTTCTAGCAAAAATCCAAATTTGAGTACAAAAGCTTTCTCAGCTTGATAGCATAGATTTACAGATATGTTATAGAATCCACCCTAAAATACTTCAAATGAAGAAGTATTTATACTAATTGTAAACTGAAATATCTTGAAAAAAATATCAAGGTTAGTTTCACAAATATCTTCAACTGTTTACATTAATAGAATTTAAATAAAGGACATTCAAAACTAATGAATCTATTTAGAACTAATTTTATGAATTTATGGTGACAAATAAGAGAAATTCTAATTTTATAACAACTCTTAGTTGATGATGAGGCATCCCAGTCACTAACTGCATCCTTCCTTTGTGCATTTTGCCCCAGAAATTCTGCAAACTTAGGGTCCAATGATACAATTCTATATCTCAATCCGTGATAGATATGTCAAAAGTGAAAGAGGTTTTTGTAGAAAAGAATGATCTTGAGATAAACCTCTTTCATTTTCCAAAAATACGGCTTCATTTGTTCACAATATTCTTTGCAAAAATATGTCAAAAAGAGGACTTTGCACAAACAGAAAAATAGGCTATGAAGACATGCACTTATCTCCCTTTTGGTAATACCTGTGTAAAAAGTGAGATGTTTTTTTGTAGATTAGCCTGTTAGGAAAAAACCTGTCCTCTAGTTTCTCGAAATACTTCTCGGATTGGCCACAACCATTTCTCCAAAACTATGACTTAAACAGGAAATTTCTGAAGAATGTACCATTTCTGCTCTAATTTCATCTTTTAACCTTAAATTCCTTTCAACTGTTTTTCACTTTTACTTTGGATAAATTTCATTGTAGCTGGTGAAGGTGTTTTCATCTTTGTTTAACCCTTAATGTCTTCATGTTTACTTTTATTTTTTACTTTTACAACTCTATTTCTTCATCTGCCTTCACTTTGACATGAATTTGTATACTTTGTTTTGTAAGTGTCTTCCCTGTTGTTTAGCTTCATGCTAGTTGATTTAATTGAAGTGGTCTTCAATCTGATACTCTTCAATCCTTATACACTTTGATTGCTCTTTACTGTGTCCTTTTACCTTCAATGCGTAGTTTAGGTTTTCACTGCCTGTTTCAAGAGTAAATCATTTAATTTCATATTTCCTGTGCTTGTCTTTTTACTATATGTTTTATCTTCCATCTCTGTTTGAATAGTTTTGATAACAATATTGGAGTAAACATGTCTTATGACTAGTATGAAGACTGTTTATCCAAGTCTATGGTCTTTTGATCACCTGTAAAACAAAACAAATTGTTAAGAAAGCATTGGTTTGTAGGGGAAGTCGAAAAGGTTTCATTTGAGCTTGAGAGCTCTGTGGAGTGAGTCCAGAATGTTTTTCAGGAGGTAAACCATGCTCGAATCGATTAACAAAGGCTTCAGGTGCCACAACTGGGTTACATAGGGTTTTATTACACAATCAGGTGAAAATGAGCAAAACTGGGGTTTTCGTGTTTAAACGGGTAAATGGTTGATATTGGCGGGTAAACGAAAATGACAATTGGCTTTAACTGACTGATGGGACAGCTTTGTTGTTTAGTGGAGGCGGTAAGCGGGAGTGGTATTGGTTTTCATCGCATAGCTTTTGGGAGGTGACTAGTTTTTAGGGAGGACAATGTGATTCCACACATCTTTCGACACGTAGCATCGGCACTATTTTGGAAACTGCTCAAATAGCACATTAAAGGTTGACCAAAAGGCCCGTGCAATATGGGCGATAGCCGTCAAATATGAGGGATCCAATCAGACAGTGGTCGGGGTAATGATGTGACTGATGGATAACGGAGGGCGGGCCTGATATTAATTAAAGGAGTTAATCATATTGGGGCGATTTGATTTGTCACTGAGTTATTAGTTAATCCTGGTGACTAATTAATCCTCATTTAGTACGGTGGGGTTTTGAATTAACCACAAATTGGTTAATTAATTCCGTTTATTGATTTTGTTAAGGTTATATTAAACGCGGCACGGGATATGTAAATATTTGGGTAGGTGTTTTGTTTTTGGGGAGTTAAATAATAATACAAGTTAAAAGTTAATATGACTTTGTGGAAATTTAACAAGTGCTAAGATAAAACATTTCCAAAAGTGTATTTCATCATATAACATTTATAACTTAGGCTAAACAAATATGAGGGTTTTGAGATATGGAAATGTTTTTAATTTCCCTAAGTAAAATAGGGATTTTACTTAGGAAAATCTTTTAAAGGGGATGAATGAATTTATGAAGGGGTAAATATTGATGAAAGGGACTTAAGTACTTTAGGCATTCCAAATTATTGGGCTGAGGGTCCAGTCCCTCCAAAAGTCAAAGAAATGCTCTGAGCCCCTCTAACCTTGTAGATACCTTTAGCAAGTAGGGTAAATTAGTGAATTTCTAGGGAAAAATGAAGTAAGGAAGTTAATTAATTTGACTTTGTTTCCTTGATGTGTTGTTTCCGATGTGAGTGATGCTTTGCAAAAGATTTAAGCATTAAACTTAACCATTCACCACATATCTATTATGCAACCATCAAGTACTTACCCTACCTACTTTATCCTAGAATTTTCAATTCTTTATTAGGGTGCACTTAGACTGGCAAACCCTTATCAAACTTTCTTTTCTTTTTCAATGAGGATCCTAACTAAGTCTAACCTTATTACATCCAAGGGCTTAGATTAAACTGTTGAGCTCCTTTTTATTTACTCTACCTATCTACTTATCTGCCAAGATTAAATAGTTGGTCAGATTTTTATTCTCTATCTCTAAAACATGAAATTGAAAATATGAACTAGTCAAGCTTAAACTGTTTGACTACTCATGGATTGTGGCATAGGTGACAAGTTGCACACAATATTTATTATACAAAAAGTAAAATAGCAGTGGCATTTGGACTTGCACACTTTCATGGTCTTTTTCCTTTTTTCTTTGGGGTTCATTTTCTTTCATTTTTTGACCTTTTCTTCATTCTTTTTGTCCTTTTATTCTTTTTCTAGGACATACCCTCTTTACATTTTTTAATTTTTTGATTTTTTACAAATATGGAAAACATTTGCAGAAAGCAAAGGTATGTACATATTTCAGAGCTAAACCAAGTCAATCATGATATATGACACCTATTAGTATAGGAACCTAACAACGGCTTCACTTGGGGATGGCATTTCCTTGTGAAATGTCAAGAACACCGTTGACTAGTAGCCTGATCCATTGGGCCAATACCACACATGTGTATGCTCTTTTGTATACTCTTTTGACTGAAAATCTTGAACTGAAATTGTAGCCTTTTCTGCAAACTAAAATATGATCTAACATATACTTGCTGATGGAAACTGAATTTATTCAAACCGAAATCCTACCTACTTACTCTAATCAGCTTTCTACCTGCTAGTTAGGTAAAATGAAACAACCAATGCAACCACTCAAGCATCATATACATTGGTGACTTTTGGTGCTTGTGCTTGTTGATCGTTAAAATTGAGATCTTAAAATCAAATATAGCTTTGTTAAGCTTTGAGAAGATAAGGAAATTCCTAATCTCCATTGTTAAATCTAGAAACTGTACAAAAGGATCTTGTAAAATATATACACTATTCTTGAACTAATTCAAACAACTATACATCTGTTGTGTATGGCCTACATGCCATGAAACTGAAATAATACCTTCATCTTTATCACCCTGCAGACTTTCAGATGAGCTTTGTGATGATATTTCTACTGATTGTAATTTCTGTCTGGTGAAACCATTATCATCTTGATTTTGACTCTCATAGTTTGTTAATGGAGGAAAATTTTGATTGCATTCGTCATCCGACCTATCAGCTATTGGATCATAAAGAACTTGGAAGGATTGCTGTAACTTATGACATATAGGTTCAAATGGAACTTCATAGATTTCTACAAGCTGCTCCTCCTTTTCTTTCAAAATATTATACCACATTTCCTTTAAAAATTGAAATAATTCAAAACAAATAGGCATGGAATCATCTTGGATCATTTGATCATGTGTTCCAGTTTCCAAGTCTTCTTCTGCAACCTGACATTCAATGGCATTTTGGGGCTGCAAATCTAGATATGAGAAGTCTTGCACAAGTCTTTTATTGCCCTCTAGATAATTAATATCAAAACTTGTTAACACTTGATTTCTAATTGCATGATAGTTATCTCTAATAAACTGAAACAAAGCAAAACAAAATGGTAAAGTTCCTTCACTGATTTCAAAATTTTCTGCACTTTCCTCCTCATTCTCATAGCTGAAATGAACAAGCTGATCACTATTTTCAAGCTGCTGAACCTGAACTTCCTTATTCCTCAAATTAGCTTCTGATTGCTCTGTAAAGTTAGTTTGGATTTGAAGAACATAATTATCATCATACTGATCATATTTGGGAAAATAATCAAAAGAAGTAATGTCATCTAACATACATATTAGATCATGAGATTTCTCCTCCACATATTGCTCTATGAATCTATCTTCTGATCTATGGTAGATTGAGTTGGTAGGAATTTGTTCATGAATATCAACCTTTTCCTTTTGTGAAATAAATGTGTCATGGTGATTTTGAGAAAAAAATTCATCTTTCATTGTGATCTTATGAATCATTTCCTCTGTTTTCTTTATCAAAATGTCAAGTTTTTCCTCTTTCTCTGCTTTCAACTTTTCTCTTCTAATTTGCAGATTAACTTCTACATCTATTGCCATGTTCTACATCTCTTCCATTGTTGAGGGGTTTCTTTCTCTTAGATGAAATTCTATCTCTGAATCAAATGCTCTTGGATAATGCAAAAGAGCTGAACCAGGGGGAGGTCTTATATTTAATGGTGTTGATTTGATTAAATCTGTCTAAAAATTGTTGTATTGTTTCATCTCGCTATCTTTTTAACTAATTATCTTCTTCTATGATCACAAGAAGATTGACTTTGATTATCCATCTATCAAGGAAGAATTTGAGAAACTACTCGAGATTTGAGATGCTTGCCTCAGGCAAGGTTTTGAACCAACTCTTGACTTTGTCTTGCAAAGAAAGAGCAAAAAGCCTAATACTAACATCTTCTTCATCTACTTCAAATAAGTTAAGATAATATTCAAAAGCTTGAATATGTTTTTGGGCAGCGATACCATTCTCTCCATCAAACCTAGGGAGGTGCTTAGGATAATCGTTAGGGAAAGCATGGAGTGTAGGAGGTAAAATGAGTGGTTTATATCTATCAGGAACTTTATGAGGTATTGGAATATGTACAGGGATTGTATGATCCGTCTTAATTTTTTGATTCTCCTCAATTGGAAAATGATCTTCATATGAATTAGAAGAATGTTGCTCAAATGAGTAAGGAGATTTTATATCTACATTTTTAAAATGGAAATAATAAAAAAATAATCTAAAATCTTCTCTAAAATACAATATACATTGAAACATTTTATCAATGACAAAGAACATAATGTCTTGGATAACAATCCAAGTTAAAAGCCCAATCTTTTCACATAGTACTTTCAGGTTCATTTCTCCAATGGAGTCTTGATTGTGAAATTGATTTGGAGTCGCCAGGTGGATGATTTTAACCTTTGTGTGTCTGATCACTGTCCACAATCATAGATCAGATATAAACTTGTAAAACAATTCTGAAGAAAATGTTAGTTCTCCCCAGCAGAGTCGCCACTATGTTATCACTAAGAATTTTCTCAAGGTTAAAGAAAGAAATTTCTGAGGTAACCACAAACCAACTTTTAGACATAGGTGCTAGCCCACCTAAATCTAGAGAGGGCTCTCTCTTTATGATTTAACTATGTATGAGAGGATTTTAGGCTAGTATTAATGTTCAATGAGGTTGTTTTTTTTTAGAGTGGTGGGTTTCTGAAACACATGGGCAAACTAGGCTTTTAAGCCATTGGGCTATGGAGTCAAACAGAGATAATTCACTAGAATAAGTCAAATTGCTGAGGTAGGATTTCAACAGGCAGGATAACAGAGTAGAAACAAACTTTGAGGATTGAATGAGTGATAGTTCTGATCAAAACTAGAGGGCAATCAAGAATCCGCAATTTAGGATCAGAAAGAGGAAGGGAATATAGGTCAACCAACAGAGGGCAATTGAGAATCCTATACCAGGGACCTATTAGAGAAAGACTACAAGGATAGAGGAGCAGTTAAGAATTCCCTTATCAATATAGTTTAGAAGAAAACATGGAAATGGTAAACTATTGATAGCAGAGAGCAATAAAGCTAGTTCTAATATGCTTTGACTATTTTACCATTTAGATTTTAGATGCATGAAACATGGAAACATATATAAAACACATAAAATCATAAGGATAGAATACTTATTTGCAATTATACTACACGAGAATCTGATGAAATGTCCTCAACTTTCATTCCTTTTCGAGCAAAAATCCAGATTTGACTACCAAAGATTTTTCAGCTTGATAGCATAGATTTACAAAGAGGTTATAGAATCCACCCTAAAATACTTCAAATGAAGAAGTATTTATACTAATTGTAAACTGAAATATCTTGAAAAAATATCAAGATTAGTTTCACAAATATCTTCAACTATTTACATTAATAGAACTTAAATAAAGGACATTCAAAACTAGTGAATCTATTTGGCAATAATTTTATGGATTTATGGTGAAAAAGAAGAGAAAGTTGAGTTTGATCGCAACTCTTAGTTGATGATGAGGCATCCCAGTCACTAACTGCATCCTTCCTTTGTGCATTCTGCCCCAGCAATTCTACAAACTTAGGGTCCAATGATACGCTTTTATATCTCAATCCGTGATCGATATTTCTAAATTGAAAGAGGTGTTTGTAGATAAGAATGTTTTTGAGATAAACCTCTCTCAGTTTCCCAAAATTTAGCTTCCTCTATTCACAATATGCTCTGGAAACATATGTCAAAAACAAGACTTTGGACAAGCTAAAACATAGGCTGTGAAGACATGCACTTATCTCCCTCTAGTTTCTCGAAATACTTCTTGGATTGGCCACAATATTTTCTGCAAGACTATGACTTAAACAGGAAATTTCTGAAGAATGTACCATTTCTGCTCTTATTTCATCTTTTAACCTTAAATTCCTTTCAATTGTTTTTCACTTTTACTTTGGATAAACTTCACTGTAGTTGGTGAAGGTGTTTTCATCTTTGTTTAACCCTTAATGTCTTCATGTTTACTTTTACTATTTACTGTTTACTTTTTACTTTTATCGCTCTCTTTTTTCAGTTGTCTTCACTTTGACATGAATTTGTATGCTCTGTTTTGTAAGTGTCTTCCCTGCTGTTTATCTTCATGCTAGCTGATTTACTTGAATTGATATTCAATCTGATACTCTTTAATCCTTATATAATTTGACTATTCTTTACAGTGTCCTTTTACCTTCAATGTGTAGTTTAGGTTTTTACTGTCTGTTTCAAGAGTAAATATTTTAATTTCATGTTTCCTTTGCTTGTCTTTTTATTGTATGTTTTATCTTCCATCTCTGTTTGAATAGTTTTGATAACAATATTGGAGTAAATAGGTCTTATGACTAGTATTAAGACTGTTTATCTAAGGCTATGGTCTTCTGATCACCTATAAAACAAAACAAATTGTTAAGAAAGCATTGGTTTGTAGGGGAGGTCAAAAACGTTTCGTTTGAGCTTGAGAGGTTTGTGGAGTGAGTCCAGAATGATGTTCAGGAGGTAAACCATGCTCGAATCGGTTAACAGAAGCTTCGGGTGGCGCAGCTGGTTTACATAGAGTTTTACTGCACAATCAGGTGAAAACAAGCAAAACTAGGGTTTCCGTGTTTAAACAAGTGAATGGTTGATATTGGTGGGTAAATGAAAAATGATAGTTGGCTTTAATTCACTGATGGGACAGATTTTTCGTTTAGTGGAGGTGGTAAGTGGGAGCGGTATTGGTTTTGATTGCATAACTTTTGGGAGGCGAGTGGTTTTTAGGGAGGACCGCGCAATTCCACACATCTTTCGACACGTAGTATCGGCACTATTCTGGAAACCGCTCACATCGCACACTAAAGGTCGACCAAAAGGCTCATGCAATATGGGCAATAACCGTCAGATCTGAGGGATCCGATCGGACAGTGGTCGGGGTAATGATGTGACAGATGGATAACAGAGGGCGGGCCCAATATTAATTAAAGGAGTTAATCATATCGGGGTGATTTGATTGGTCACTGAGTTATTAGTTAATCCTGGTGACTAATTAATCCTCATTTAGTATGGCAGGGTTTTGGGTTCTTAATTAACCACAAATTGGTTAATTAATTATGTTTATTGATTTTGTTAAGGTTATATTTAACCGCGGGATGGGATATGTAAATATTTGGGATTTTTATAATAATACGGGCGCGGGTGTTTTGTTTTTGGGGAGTTAAATAATAATACAAGTTAAAAGTTAATATGACTTTGTGGAAATTTAACAAGTGCTAAGATAAAATGTTTCCGAAAGTGTATTTCATCATATAACATTTATAACTTAGGCTAAACGAATATGAGGGTTTTGAGATATGGAAATGTTTTTAATTTCCCTAAGTAAAATAGGGATTTTACTTAGGAAAATCTTTTAAAGGGGATGAATGAATTTATGAAGGGGTAAATATTGATGAAAGGGACTTAAGTACTTTAGGCATTCCAAATTATTGGGCCGAGGGTCCGGTCCCTCCAAAAGTCAGAGAAATGCTCTGAGCCCCTCTAACCTATTGTAGATACCTTTAGCACTTAGGAGAAATGAGTGAATTTCTAGGGAAAAATGGAGTAAGGAAATTAATTAATTTGACTTTGTTTCCTTGATGTGCTATTTCCGATGTGAGTTGTGCTTTGCAAAAGATTTAAGCACTAAACTTAACCATTCACCACATATCTATTCTGCAACCATCAACCTACTTTATCCTAGAATTTTCACTTCTTTATTAGGGTGCACTTACACTGGAAAACCCTTATCAAACTTTCTTTTCTTTTTCAATGAGGATCCTAACTAAGTCTAACCTTATTACATCCAAGGGCTCAGATTAAACTATTGAGCTCCTTTTATTTACTCTATCTATCTACTTACCTGCTAAGATTAAATAGTTGGTCAAATTTTTATTCTCTATCTCTAAAACATGAAATTGAAAATATGAACTAGTCAAGCTTAAACTGTTTGACTACTCATGGATTGTGGCTGTTATAGACAATTTTGTGCCTTGCATGAATTGTCAATAATCCAAGGGATCCAAAGTCCCTAAACATGATGTTCCTACCCCTAGAGGAACAAGGTCAGCAAGCCAATAGCTCTCAGATCAGTTCTCCACCTGAAAACACTCAAAAACAAGCAATCCTGAAATCAAAGCAGGTGCTCCACTAGCCTTCTGCGCTGAAACTCAGTTGCTCCATGGTGTACCTGCGTTGCAAATAAAGTGGAACAAAGGCCACCTGCGTTGAGCGAGATGGGACAAGTGGCACAATGAGTCATTGCTCTGGAATCTTCCAAAAATGACACTTGGATCAGGGATTTCGCCTTGTGATGACTCAGAGGCTCTGTTTCTCCAAGTGGAAGCAAGGTTCTCCAAGTGGACTCAAGAACTGAAGATCAACTGAAGAGAGGGAGGACACAAGGCAGCTACACATCAGTTGCAAGCTGACTCATCCTTTCTCAATTCATCTATATATTGAGCTCTCTCCTATGAGCTCAGGAGGCTGGAATTTTGTGCAAAGTAATGATATGCTGTTGGTTTCACTATAGAGCTATTGGGTGATTGCTTGAAGGAGGTGAAGGGGAGAAATTCTTTCTACTGGGAGGTGTTGCTGGATTGGAGCCTTCAATGGTTGTAACACTCTCAGAACTTTACTTCTTCTATTAATAAAAGCTATTGAGGTTCTTCTATATGCACTTGTTTCAATGTTATGTTGTGATGATTGTATATTTGATTTATGCTAATCCTTGAATCAGTTATGATTGCATGCTTCTTGTAGTTTCCTTCTTGGTTATTTTGCAGGATCTCGTTGTAGCTGGGCCAGCAAAAGAGCAAGGAACTGGGAGTAAGCAAGCAAAGAGAAGATTTTGGATTCGACATTAAGCGCAAGGCAACGGTTAGTGCATTTCTTCATTCTCTCTTGCTTTCATAAAGAAGTAAACCTTAAGTAGTTTTCTTTACAGTTGTTGCTGAGGTACTATCACCCTTAGAGTGGGATAGGGTCATCCGAATCGGATACTTTTCCCTACAACAAACTGGCGACTCCGCTGGGGATCGTATCTGTTTGATTGTTTGTAGTATTTTGCTATTCATTTCCTGAACAAAAGAGTACCAAATCGAAAAGCTTTTGACTATATCAAAAGCGAAGTAGAGGGCAGCTACTCTGGCTCATTCCTGAGCATGTTCATGATTTGAAGAGCTGATCTACAAGGATCCTTGTAAGCTCTTAGTGATAGCTTTTCATCTTCCTTGTCATCCCTTAGTGTGTGCTTGACTGATTGTTTCTGATTTGAGCAAAAACTGTGAATTTTTGAGAAAATTGTGACCCGGAAACTGTGAAAACGAAACTTTCGTTTTCCAAAGCAGGTAGTACACAGGCTACGTGCTTTGCAACGCAGGTCCCGAAGGGGATACCTGCGCTGAGAGCCAGATTGGCTGTGCAGCACCTGCATTGGCCCAATTTTGCCTTGTGCAGTTGGGGTTTCCTCCCTTTTTCCTGTTTGTTTTCACTATAGTTTTTGCAGCCAGTTACCAGTCTTACACCTATTCTGAAACCAACTTTACTTGCCATTATTCCACCTCGGTTATATAAAGAAACTGTACTTGTTCTTTTGTATTTCTTACATCATTTACGGTTTCCCATAACGAAAAGTGAACTAGTCTTGCTGTGGCCTCTTAGATCTAAACCTGTGATAGGTGTCTTGCTGATCTTAAGAGTTAGTTTGTTTGTTGTTCATAGCTGATTGGTCTTTTGCTTTCGTCATATGGTTTGATTTCATATATTTCTAGTGTCGAAACAAGTGAATCTTAAGGTGTCTTTTGATTTTGGACAAGCTTGTTTGTTTTCACTCGAAATTGAACTCAAAGTTATATAACAGCTTTCTTTCTGTAATACATCAACATTAAGAAAGAGAAAAGAAATACTTGCATTGTGCATTTTGCATCTGAAAAGTTTGCATGTTGATTTAGGAGAAAGTGCATTAGTTTGTGCTGTATGAACTGTGTGAAAAGATATGCCTTTCTTCTCCCTCAGTAGTTAAGATTTTCATCAGTCAAAAAGATTTGAAAAAGCTTGCTTCTCATCTTAGGCTGCATTTAGGAATTTGTCACATACATCTCGTGGTGAACCTTGAAAGGCAAACTTTAAAAAGATCAACTTAAAATATACTGAATGAACCTAACAATGCTTTGAAACATAATGCAAACACATAGAGGTCTAAGCTAGAGACGTGTTCCGGCGTCGTTAAACGTAGTGACTGTCAATCTCGAAGAAGGTGGGTGATTCCTCCTGAGAGTCGGTGGCACTAATACGGACTTGTGCTCCCATGTACCGTCGAGTATATATTGGGAGACCCCTATAGGCATATATCCTTTATCCTTAGGAAGCCGTGTCGACCGCCCTACTGATCGCAATGCAGTGAACACAGCATTCACGAAGATTGACCACACGTACCGTAAAACGTATTCCGTGGTTTTGCGAAAAGTTTGGCACACCCTCTGCCTAGATCTCCAGAGCAGTTTCTTTTGGCCTTTTTCAAACTCTATAACTGAAAAAGTCCATCCGAGCATTTGTCACTTCGGGCTCGTTAAAACATCGAAGGAGACTAGAGTCATCTTTAGCTTTTTCTCGACTCTTTAAAACTGAAAAAGCAAGTTGTGTCTAAAGCGTCGTTATAAAATTTATTTTAAGCGGAATAATCATCACCCTTCCCTCGTTGATCTTCGAAGTTAGTCCACCACAAGTGAAAGTTCCTGTAGAATCGCTAAGAAATCTTTTGGATAGACTAGATATGTCTGAACAACCGTCGACATCTAGGACTGTGTCGTCCGACACAGCAGCAGCAGAGCCTCCTGCTGCTACTCCAACGATGTTCGCTGGTATACCATCTGTCCCGGCGAATTGTCAACAACAAGCCGGAGTCCAATCAGGGACAACGACATGGTTAGTTCCTATTTCTTCATCCGGATTATCATCTGGTATTTCTTATGTTGAAACTCGCCAAATTGATCCATTTGGAGGTCAATCTGGGCAATCAATCCCCTTGAGTTCCGGATTGATACCGTATGGGGGGCAGTATGCCCTTTCATTACCTCCTCCAGGAGGATACCCATACGTGAGTTCAAAACAAAGTTCAGGTCAAACTGGAATTACATCCAGCGGTTGGGTACCAATACTGCCTCAACAACTAGGAGTTGTATATTCGATGCAACCAGTACACCCTGTGTCGAATATTCCCACCACACCTGCTATGGCGAATGCGTCGCAAGTACAAGCGCTACCTGTCGTAATACAACAACCTCTTGTCTCAACGGCTCAATCACAATCTCAGGGTAGTGCCTCCTTATCTGGAGCGACTCAGGCTCAAACAAGTACTGTGACTCCTCATCTTGGTCAATCATCCAGTATTGGTCAACAGCAAATGGTCCAACAACCAGAGCTGGTTCAATCTCAACAACTGCCATTTCGACAATCATATCAAGGACTTGAGCAACAACTCTTTGTAAGTAATGGGCAACCATGCTATAGTGGCTATACCCATCAACTTTGTCAAAGTTGTCAGCATTATGCTGGTCTGCAAAGACCCATTGCTCAGGCGATACCATCTTATCCTGGATATGCTTCGCCTAACCTGAGCCAACAGTTACCCTTTGTAGCAACTCTAGAATTACCAGATCTAAACCGGCTGACGAATGATCCAATTGCTTATGCCCCTTGGTGGCCAGCGATTCCGCATAAGCTTCCATCGGACATTCCTAAATTCAATGGAAATCCAGGTGAAGATCCGTCGAATCACGTCATGACTTTTCATCTGTGGTGTTCATCGAACACTCTAAACGATGATTCGATAAGACTTCGCCTCTTCCAGAGGACATTGACAGGTCCAGCGGCTAAATGGTACATTGAATTGCCAAGAGCCTCTTTCGACAATTTCAGCTCCTTGGCCACGACTTTCTTAACCCATTTTCAATTACCGATCAGGTATGAAACGGGAACAGAACTCCTTACCAACTTCAAACAGACAACGGCCACTCACACATCTGATCATATACATGAGTGGCGTCATCGTCGTAGGATGGTGAAAACTTACATTCCCGATCAGCTGTTAGCTGAATGGTTTATAAAGTCGTTACTTCCGGCTATAACAGAAGATGTGGCCAAGGGAGGAGTCGTAACAGAGGAGCAGGTCATTGCTCGTGCTCAATATTTAGACTTAGTATATACTTAGTCGGGCACGCTCTACGACAAAATACCTGACGCCCCTAGACCTAAATTTTAAATTCCTCCCCCTCCTGAATCGAAAACTAACTCTCACGCCAGTAATGGCGTGACTGGCAAACGCAAAATTTCTAGTCAAAATGCAAATGACGAATTTCTTGCCTCAGAAGTAAATGCCATGTCGACCGACAAGGGAAAACAACTGAAGCAACCAAGGGGCAAGAAGAAAAGGAAAGGGAAACCCCCGACAGGGTGTCATATATGCGATGAGGATCATTGGACGAAAGATTGTCCACATATAGCTGAAGTTAAGAAACTCTTCAAGAGTTCAAAAACCCCAGCAGTATTGACTGATCCATTTCCTAATCCTGGTCAAAATCTAGTTGCTAATCAAAATGCTTCCCGATCCCAAGTGCTTATGTTGTCCACCTCAAAGCAGCAGAATAATGCTGCGACAAGGAATAAAGATCACAGGAATCCAAAGCAGTTGAACAACAAGGCAAATAAACAACCTAGTAGTTCAACAACAACTTTGACCAAAGTTGTGCCACCCGTCGTCCCTAAACCAATGATAAAGTCGCCAAAGGGAGTAGTACACCAATCGACATTTAATCCTCGTGAAAAAAGAACACAGGATTATAATATAATAGAGGAACTGGCTCAATTGCCGTCCACTATGTCGATGCTTGAGGTACGACAAAATTGCCCCTCCCAAGAGCAAACCTTATTATCAGCAATAGGTGGGATTGGCCCAATGGATTCCAATCTTGTGGCCTTTGATCATAAAGGATATGACCCTCAGTTACCAGCTCAAAAAGCTTTCCTTATTCAAGTGAAAGCCCTCCACAAAATTGTTCATCGAACAATTATTGATGAGGGGGCATCTACATGTCTTATGTCGATGAGTTGCTGGAAAAATTTAGGCTCACCACCCTTGTCAAAATCATCAACGACATTAAAAGCATTTGATGGACGATCATACACTCCATACGGGATTTTAAGTAACTTGCAAGTTGAACTGGGGGGCAAAACAGTAGAAGTTGATGTTGAAGTAATCAACGGAAACCTCAATTACAACATCCTACTGGGGAGACCCTGGATATATGCCATGGCTGCAGTTGTGTCAACCTACTTCAGGAGGATTGTATTTCCTTTTCAAGGAAAAATTACAATCGTCTACCAACAAACATTTCTCCCCAACAGTTCCCAAGTTACGGGAAGCAGCACAATGATCCATGAAAGTAATCAGTTGCTCCAAAATATAGGAGTAGGTCTCCTAAAAGACCCTGCCTTAATGGGTACTTTTGCCCTACCGCCGGCGAGTAATCTGGCGGAAGTAGCCACAGTGGAAACCTACAATATGAAATCTTCTATATCCAACGGATTCAGAAGATTCCTAAATATGTTGTCAGCATGGATCGTCGCCCTAATGGAAATACTGTAAATACAGTGGGCCTCGAGGATAGTTCCTGTCTCAAGTCAACCTCGTTTAAAAAATGAAATGAAGAGTAAAGAGGATAGTTCTTTACGATGTCAACCTCTTTAAAAAATGAAATGTCCCTTCAAGGTTTAGAGGACATATACCTCATCTGCATTTTTATGCTGGGGGCATCAAGAATCGAGCAGTTTTAGCAATGTTCATGCTCGTTAAAAAATAAACGCAAGATCCGAGCAGTTTTAGTGCATAGTTCATGCTCGTTAAAAAATAAACATAAGTTGTGAGCAATCTTCCCCTAGAGTTCAAGCTCACCCAGAAAAAATGAACCGGTAAATAACCTTGGTAAATGTAACCTTTGACTGCCATATTAAAAAGCCCTTGGTCGTGTTTATATGCCATCACCTCCATCCGTTCATTTGGCCAATCGTTCATCTCCATATGTTTGTTTACCTTCTTTTGAGGAACAGCTGCGAAGAGTGATTTCACTAAGCCATCCTTGTGACACTGCCGTGATTGGAATATTCCAACCTGTACCTGGAATCTGCTGCTATTCCTGTTTATCACTCGTTCCTCAAAAGACGAGTCTTCTTTAAGCTCTTTTCACTGACTCGTAAAATATGAAAAGATTGCCGAGTTTTGGCCCTCCAGCTTGTTAAAGTGACCGGAAAGCTATCCCTCTTCTAGATTTTAATCTTTTTGGACCTGAGGGATTATTGCACAAAAAGACCGAGCGCTTGTTTGTTCGGCTCGTTAAAAGTACCGAAAACTCATCCCTTCTGTATTGTTTTATACTTTTTCGGACTTAAGGGATTAGATGACGAAAAAGGAATTCTGGAGTTGACTTTATGTACCTTTTCAGACTCTCTAAAAATGAAAAGGACCGAGTTATCCTTGTCGTTAGACTCGTTAAATTTATTAAATAGCGACAAACTTGTCTTTAGACGAGGACGAGTTTCCCTATTGCTAGGCTCGTTAAAACATAGCGATGGGCTTGCCCGAAGGGCAGGTTATAGAACAAGCATATGTTATCCTCCTCAAGCTTGACAAAAATAAAGAGGTACTGGTCAGCAATGACTGGGGAAAAATTGGGAGAACCTCACAGCTTTAATGGTAGCAAGTCGCTCTTGAACATGACACTTTGTCCTCCGTATCACATCGGGTTGGGTTGTTTCATTCACCGGTCTCATCACCATGGTCCTCGCCACACCATCCATAGTTGGGGTAATGCTACCGATCCATCACATCAGTGTCGTTATATGTTCAAGAGATGTTGTTTTGCAAAGAGTCAACCGTGTCCCATCCACTACCATACATTGTCCTTCATCCATTTCATGACCACCACCCTGAATCATACATCACAATTTGTTTTCACCTCATCACAATCACTAGCTCCGTTCCATGTCAATGATGTGGGATTCATTAAGGCCCTCCTTTGACGGATCACTCCTTGTCGACATCAGCTCATTATCCGAGGAGTTGATCTAGGAACAACCCCTTCAGTACTTTGAAGCTTGCATGCCTCAATGGCAAGTTTCTCACTTCCGGCGATAGGTATACATCAATGACCTTTGACCAGAAGATTTTGCATGGTGGTCGACGCCAAGTACTTTATTCCCACCATGTGACTTGTACTGCTGTACCTTGAGGGTCATCATCCTTATCAGTGATTCCTCTCGCGCTTGTTAACGGTTTACATCATTGACCGGTAATCAAGCGATGTCTTTCCATGTTCGACTTCAAGAAATTCTCACATGGATCGACTTGTACATCGAGTGAAGATCGGAAGAGATTGAAGACCCCAGATCTAGTTTCATCCATCCGGGCTGCGATAAATATTCAGGATATAAAGACATTTGATATGTACATCATTGCAGCAGATGATCATCCTTCTCAAAGGATGATAATTTCAGCAGAGAATTATTAGTCTACCATCAGACGATCGTCTGTTCTATGTACCAAAATGAATTTATAAAGCTGAGCATGGGAATGCCCGCCTCAGCTAGATCATGAAAAAGTATGAAAAATAATGTATTGTATTGTATCTTATTACAGGACACTTCTCAGCAGATTGAATGAACTTCGGATCCTCCTAATAAAGCATTTCACCCGATAAACGACCTCACACTTTAGGGGGCATCTGTTATAGACAATTTTGTGCCTTGCATGAATTGTCAATAATCCAAGGGATCCTAAGTCCCTAAACATGATGTTCCTACCCCTAGAGGAACAAGGTCAGCAAGCCAACAGCTCTCAGATCAGTTCTCCACCTGAAAACACTCAAAAACAAGCAATCCTGAAATCAAAGCAGGTGCTCCACTAGGCTTCTGCGCTGAAACTCAGTTGCTCCATGGTGTACCTGTGTTGCAAAGCAAGTGGAACAAAGGCCACCTGCGCTGAGCGAGATGGGACAAGTGGCACAATGAGTCATTGCTCTGGAATCTTCCAAAAATGACACTTGGATCAGGGATTTCGCCTTGTGATGACTCAGAGGCTCTGTTTCTCCAAGTGGAAGCAAGGTTCTCCAAGTGGACTCAAGAACTGAAGATCAACTGAAGAGAGGGAGGACACAAGGCAGCTACACATCAGTTGCAAGCTGACTCATCCTTTCTCAATTCATCTATATATTGAGCTCTCTCCTATGAGCTCAGGAGGCTGGAATTTTGTGCAAAGTAATGATATGCTGTTGGTTTCACTATAGAGCTATTGGGTGATTGCTTGAAGGAGGTGAAGAGGAGAAATTCTTTCTACTGGGAGGTGTTGCTGGATTGGAGCCTTCAATGGTTGTAACACTCTCAGAACTTTACTTCTTCTTTTAATAAAAGCTATTGAGGTTCTTCTATATGCACTTGTTTCAATGTTATGTTGTGATGATTGTATATTTGATTTATGCTAATCCTTGAATCAGTTATGATTGCATGCTTCTTGTAGTTTCCTTCTTGGTTATTTTGCAGGATCTCATTGTAGCTGGGCCAGCAAAAGAGCAAGGAGCTGGGAGTAAGCAAGCAAAGAGAAGAGTTTGGATTCGACATTAAGCGCAAGGCAACGGTTAGTGCATTTCTTCATTCTCTCTTGCTTTCATAAAGAAGTAAACCTTAAGTAGTTTTCTTTACAGTTGTTGCTGAGGTACTATCACCCTTAGAGTGGGATATGGTCATCCGAATCGGATACTTTTCCCTACAACAGTGGCATAGGTGACAAGTTGCACACAATCTTTATTATACAAAAGTAAAATAGCAGTGGCATTTGGACTTGTACACTTTCATGGTCTTTTTCATTTTTTCTTTGGGGTTCATTTTCTTTCATTTTTTTTATCTTTTCTTCATTCTTTTTTTCCTTTTATTCTTTTTGAAGGACATACCCTCTTTACATTTTTTATTTTTTTTATTTTTTACAAATATGGAAAACATTTGCAGAAAGCAAAGGTATGTACATATTTCAGAGCTAAACCAAGTCGATCATGATATATGACACCTATTAGTATAGGAACCTAACAGTAAGCATAGCTCAGCATTTTCTATTAATGAAATAGTCTTTTTCTACTGCACCTCTATGGTTATGATCATATATGTAAGTTGTTTCATTCATGTTTAAGTTTGGATCAAATATTCTAGGGAAACAAGCATATGCATTAATTAAAGCACTAAATTCTTTTTAGAGTTTTTATTCTGCATTCTCATATGACTGCATATGTGCTAGATGCCACAATAAAGAGGATTTTAGTACAAGCAGACAGTCATGGAAGAAGAGGGACTTGGATTGCTAAAATTTTGGAGTTTTATTTGGAAATTAAACCTACCAAGTTAATTAAAGGACAGGGTCTAGCTAGACTAATGAATGAAACGCATATTGATGATGTCGGTATAAATTCTATTTTTGAATCATTTGATCTACCCGGTGAAGAATTAGTTGTTAAGGTTGAAGATTGTTTTAAACAATGTTTGTGGTATGCTGATGTTGTTTACATTTTGTAGAATTTACAAGTACCACTAAGAATAGATAAGACATGGGCTAGATTTTTGAGATTGAAATCTGTTAAGTATTATCTTTTGAATGGTTACTTGTATTGGAAAGACCCTCAGGGTATTTTATTAAACTGCCTACTAGAAGACAAAGCTAAGAAAATGAGTAAAGAGTTTCATGAAGGAGTATGTGGGGGACATCATGACTGGAAGGCCACAATAGATAAAATCCTGAGAGTTGGATTTTATTGGCCTACTCTATTTTTTGATGTTAGAAAGGAAGTAGCAGCTTGTCACAAATATCAGTTGTTCGAGGGTAAGTCAAAACTGATGTCTTTACCTTTGAAACCTATCTCTGTGGAGGCACCTTTACAATAGTGGGGCCTTGACTTTATAGGTGAGATTCATCCAACATCATCAACACAACATAGATGGATCTTGATAGGGACAAATTACTTCACAAAGTGGATTGAGGCACTTCTGAGCAAGCAAGCTACTGATCTTGTGGTTATTCAATTCTTAGAAAATATTATTTCTATATTTGGTTTCCTGAAGGGGATTATTTCTAATAATTCACAATGTTTTAATACTAAGAGGTTAGTAAAATTCTGTGAAGACTACCATATCAAGCTTAGTCATTCCACAACCTATTTCCCTCAAGGTAACGGACTTGCAAAATCCTCTAATAAGAGTATGGTTGGAATTATTAAAGAAAAAATTACAAGATAAAAAAAAGACTTGGCACACAAAACTCAAGTTTTCCTTATGGGCATATAGAGTTAGTGCTAAGAGATTACTCAACACTTTTCCTTTCTAGTTAGTGTATGGTGTTGACGCATTGTTTCCTATTTCAATTGGAATTCCTTCTATGAAATATTTGCAAGAATGGGGTGAAGAACCAAATCAACTACAAAGAAGGATAAATAAGTTAATTAAAGTGCAAGAAACCAGAGAAAGGGTGTATGAAAAATATCAGGAAGTAAAAGATCAGATTAAGAAATTTTTTGACAGAAAAACTAAAGAGGATGACTTCAAATGCCAAGACCTGGTTTTAAAATTGGATGCCTGCATTGAGGATAAGGGTAAACATGGGAAGTTTGAGAACATTTGGAAAGGGCCATACATAATTGCAGCTTTCTAGGGTAAGAACAATTTCATCTTAGAAGGTTTGCAAGGAGAATTCATGTTAGGAGGTCCAATCAATGGACGTTTCCTAAAGCATTATGTTTCCTAAACAAAAAATGGTTTTCAAGTTTCAATGTACAAATCCATATATTTCAAAAAATAACTTGCAAGTATGGACAAATATTCAAAGGGAACTGAAGCCCAAAGCGAAGGCCCTAAGGTTATGTTGATATTCATCGAAAAATAAAAGTTTTTTAGAAACAATTATATTTTTTCAAGTTCAGAGTCTGTAAAATCATCTCTTAAAAAGATGAAGTCCTTATTTCTGAGTCAGTTTTGTTTTGAACTAGTGTTTGTAATGGATGAGGCAACTAGTCTATGGGGAGTTCTTGCTGCCATCATTGATCGAAAACATCCCCGTGGAGCCAACTGTTATGACAATAAACTTCATTTTTTATTTTTATTTTTTAAATGATGACAGTTGCAGTGTCAGCATCTTAATTCTAATAAGTAGGGAAAATTACTGATAGCAGGCCTATCAGCATTTTATGATCCAATACAGTCTTGCGAATAAAATTGTTGACAACAAGGATATCAACATTTTTCATTTTTTGTTGACAGGCCAATTGTCAGCACCAAAACCAGTTTTTGAAATTAAAAAATGATGATTGTGCTAACCACGCTAGCATCAACATTTTTATTGAAATGTTTCTCCATCTATTTAAAGAGGGTAAAAGTATCGATTAAATCATTTTTCCTCCGTTGCAATGAATGAACATTATTTAACATGATCTTATCATATGATAGAAATTTTATTCGTAATCATAACCTGAAACAATGTGATCATTCACTCACCACCTGTGTTACCTCAATCACATGTCAAAGTTATCTCACCTTGTCCCATAAGTAGTTTGTTTGTGTTAGTTCGGGATCATTTACATTTGGCATTGGAAACTATTTTGTTCATAGGGATTCATGATCGAATCTTGGGAATACCACACAGTGAAATGGGGAAAGGAGGTAAGATGAATTGGTCTGAGCCCATAGTGCCAAATTTGGTGGAAATTTACCCTAAAATTGTTTGGTTATTTCAGCAGGCAGGCTGGAGTGAATTCTTCCCCTGCTTTACTGACTACCACGATCTTGTGGCTCAGTATTTTGCACAGGAGTTCGATGGGAATCATGTGGAGGTAGGAGGTTTGTCATTTGTAGTTATAGAGCAAACCATTCTTGGGGCCGCAACTTTACTAGCAGATGGTGAGAAGATTTTTTACAGTCATCAATGTCCCTTTCTTGTTCAAAGAAGTATTCAGAGTGAAACATTGGAGGGCTGGAGTTTGAAAGGAGCGGTTGAAGCACGGTTGTAAGAGCAATAACATGTCCCTTTATGCCTCTATCAGCAATATTTTACGTGTGAAGGGCGATTTAATTGGGTAAACCACTACCATTTTTATTTTCTCGCACATCTTGCAGGTAAGTTAGAATCAATCCATGTTTTTATTTGTTAGAGAGCCTTAAACATATGGCAGCTATGTTTAGGGCCCACATTTATCCCTCTTCTCATTTTATATACCACAAAGCCCTGATAAAATTGATAATAGAAATCCATCTAGCTAAGGCAGAAAGAACCTGGAATCATTTCCTTTTTTGGGGAGGTATTCAACCTCAACCACTTAAGATAAGAAGAGGAAGACCATAGACTTCCAAAAATAGGAAAAAGCTAAAAATCAAGCTCCTATTGAGCCCCCTCCTAGCCAGGAAAACCTAGGATTTCCATATACATCATCTGGTCCGAAGATCCCTAAAGCTTACCAGAGGAAAAATGCTCGACTTCATAAACCAAACCCTGTATCCCCTGTGAACCCACCTATTGATGTTGGCTCTTCCCATGCTACAAATCCACCTTCCAAAACTTCCCCTGCAGACACCGCTAAAATATAGGATCCTAAGGGAAAAGAACCAGAGGTTTAAAGCAAGGAGGATGAGACACTATCTAAGGTCTTCAAGGGTGGCAATAGACATACCAGGCCAACTAACTAGTTAAGATCCAAGATCAAACTCATAAATAACCAAGATTTGGCCAAGGAGGTGATTGACGTTGACAACATGCCACTAAAGGGCCTCATTATTAATAGGAAAAGGGCTATAGGCTCTAAGAAGAGAAGAGGCAGAGAAACTGCGAAAAAGGAACCCATGGACAAAAGCCAGATAAAAATTCAGCGATTGGAGAAGGTAGATGTATTTCTTAGAGCTGCTAGTACCCTCAGCTAAGATTCTTGGGGGAATAAAACTCGGAATTTTGCCCATCTTTTCATGAAACAGGGTTTTCATTTTATCGTTGACACTCGACCTTATAACTTTTGTGTGTAGCGTAACAGTTGGGAGAGCTAACATTCCCATCGTCAGTGTTTTTGATAAAGTTGATAGAGCCATTATTATCTATTTTGGGGCGAAAAGTATGTGTGCCAATTGATAGAAACAATACAGGTAAATGTTGATAGTTAGCCTGTCAGTGATTTTGGAGCAAAGAGGGAGTACTAAAATCTCCATTATCAGCGATATTCAGACAAATAAAATGTTGACTCTCTGGTTGTTAGTGATTTTTAAATCAAGCGGAAAAAAAAATGTTGACACTTAGACTCTCTGCGAAAGCTATAAACAAAAAACTAGTGAAGCTGACAACAACAATATCAATGTTTTTTCTAGGAGTTTCGAAGGAAAGAGGAATGAACAAAAAACTAGTTTATGGAGGAGTTTTGGGCCTGATTTGTAGAGGGACCTGTTTTTCTAGCTAGGATGTTGAGCCACCAGATAGGGACCTATTTATTTTTCCAAGGAAAACAATTTGAGAGATATTTTACTTCACCTACATATAAACATATTTTCCTGTAGCTATTTTAGGAAAAACATAATGTATTTAATTTTTATATTTTACATGCATGAACTTGAAAAATATTTTAGATATCTCATATTTTTGTAATTAATATGGAGAATAGTTGTTTGCAAATAGTTTATGTAAGTTCTATAAAATAGTTTATGAAGAATGAAGAACGGTTGGAATTTTATTGAAAAACATATTTTCATTTTGTTATATTTGAGAAAATATTGAATATATTTACAGTTTTTAATGAGAAATTTGTATGAAACTCGTGTCTTGTAGTTCCTTGTCAGTTTTCCTCTTTGTAATACAAGATTTCTTCCATGTCTGAAAATGTTAGTTTCTAAGATTGGATTTCATTTATGCTCCTTTCTTGTATTATCAGACATTAGTATTTGTTATTTCAGTTAGCTATAAACTCTATCTCACTTCATTTTTTTCCTTCCAATTTCTCAAACAGTCAAAGTATTTGTTGCTATCATGATTTTTATAGCTTGCTCATTAGATTTGTAACTTCACTTGTTTAGAAATGGATTCCATGCCCAATGGTATGTTTTGTAAAATGCCCAACCAATTTTATCCCATAAACTAAATCTGGCCACCGAACTCAATTGCAAAACCTTATACTATAGTGACCATAGAGTAGTTGAGCTTTATGGAGAGATCCCTCTCCCGGTTGAAGGGTCAAGTTTCAACCTAAAATAGGTTTGATGTTACCTTAGGGTTTTTCCCACAACCAGGGTTTTCCTTAAGTGATAACAAAGTTGAAATTATGGAAAGAGGCATGTGGTCACTCAATGTACCATTTTGTTGTTGAACCAGTTAAAGTTCATTGGAAAAGGCATAATCTGATAGAATCATCAATCAATGAATTAGACGCACACCAAATATGATATGTCATAACATGATTTGATGGGTCCTCTCCTGATTTAACTTCAATATTCGGTATATCACTTGGTAACCTAGTAGGAATTGCCATCCAAAATGGATAATAATAGATAGGATCATTTGTGAGACGAGATAAATCTATAAAGTCTAAGGTTGCGATGAATGGTAATTGTCAGTTGAAGTCTTGTTGTGGATTTTGATAACCCTGAGGGTTAAGTCCAACCTAGGGAGAAGGATACCCAAGATATCCTAGAATAGCTTGTGTGGTTGGTATTTGCATTCCTCTAGGGTAATCAGGGTGAGACATACCAGGTTGTGGTTGAAATGGAATTTGAAAAGTATGACCAGGATATGGTTGACTCTGAAAAGGTGGGCTTTGAACGATTTGACCTAAGTATTATTTCCCTTGTGAAGGTTAACTTTGCAAAGGTTGACCTTGAACAAATTGACTTTGAAAAGGTTGGCCTTGGAAAAATTGGGCTTGTAAAGGTTAGCTTTGAAAAGCTTGACCTTGAAAAGGTTGGATTTGAAAATCTTGACCTTGATACGATGTTTGCATTATCCCTATACTAGGTTGTCTGATAGGAATCCGTGTTGTAGACTAGAAAGTAAGACCAGTTTGATCAGTAGATGCTTGAGGGATAACCTGTGTAGGTTGTTGAACTAGTATTTGAGGCGTAACTTGGACAGTCATTTGTGATACTCCCTGGATATGTGATGCTCCCTCCTAGGGTCCTCTAACTAAAAACTAAATTTATCTAATTTTAAACACAATAAGATGGGAAAAAACTCATTTATATCTAAACATTTATTTGATGATAATATACCATTAAAATTTATTTACCACAAATTAAATAAGTAAGAATTTCATTGCAACCATTTACATAAGTAATCAATAAATGGAGGAATACCTATTCCAATATCTTAGTTGACATTCTCCTAAGCTCCTGACTCTGTTGGGATGCCCCTCTTGACTACCTGACTCAATTTTCCTCCCAGCTAACTAGGAAGTATTTCCTAGCCTAGGGAACCTCCATAGGTTCCCTAGCCCTCCGAGCCCAAGTCCAACCAGATGTAGTGTGTCCAAGTTTAGCCAACACTATCCAGATCCAAGTTTGATCTCCCTCCTCTTTCTCCATATCCCTCCTCCAAACCAAAATCCTCCAAAATAGAACCAAACCGAAACCAATACCAAGGATCCCCTTCTCCTCTCATCATCCTTCCCCTTTTATGCCTCTTCCTCCCATCCACCTCAACCACCTATCATTAATGTCATGATTACCCCCTCATCTTTCATTTAGTATCCTTGAATTTTCTTACAATATCTTATCCCAAGTAGATTTGAGAATACATTTTGGGGATAATATATGGATATTTAATTTTGAAATTAATTGGAGAAGACCATATCTTCTCCCAAGTAGATTTTGAGAAGACATTTTGGGGATAAGATATGGATATTTAATTTGGAAATTAATTGGAGAAGACCATATCTTCTCCCATGTAGATTTTGAGATGACACCCTGGGATATTAATATTTAAATTGGAATAAATGGAAGGAGACCATATCCTATCCAAAATTAAATTTGAGAATACAAGTTGGGATTTTAATAATAACAATAATAAAATTTATATCAGTAAATAAAAATTACAGTTTCACAAATGTAAGTATATACCAATATTTGTTGATAATTATAAGTCAATATTTTCAAGTAAATAAAATTTGCATGATAAGATTAAGTAGGGCATTACATACACCCCTCCTTCATAAAACTTCGTCCCGAAGTTAGAGTGAAAAAGATACAAGGAGTTTGAAAGCAGTTTGACAATAAGGCATAACAAAATAGAGAGAGAGTTATAGTAGTAAAATTTGATAAGTTAGACAATGATACCACTTCCCATCAAGAGTATCCAACTAATATATATCCTCCTATCCTTCCTACCCTACTTCCATTCCCTTCCTATCCATCCTTTGCTTCTATATACTCTGGCATCGGATATACCAATCTAAACACTGATAAAACCAATATGGCGGAAGTGTCGACTATATCGACCTAACTTCCCCTGCAGGAAACTGGCAATCATCATCACATTTCTAGGGGAGTGTGTCCATCATTTCCCTCCCACGATTCCAGGTTTGGAGGTTACACGGTGGGAAATACCTCCACCCCTCCTCACAACTAGGGTCAACACCTTAATATGGGCCACACTACAACACTGGTTTGATACTTGTCATCGAATAATCCAGTCAAATAGTCTTACCACCTACTATTTACATTTTACCCATGTTATAAGAGTGCATATCAAGTAGATACCAAATGTAATAGGACAATTTAAATCATACCATTCCTCATTGGATGTCTCGACCTTCCCCAATGGAAGAGTAGATCTTGGTTATCATATAGTTATTTCTAATCTGCAGGTTAGTTCTCATTCATGCATATATATAACAACAAAATAGATATATTGTTGGGCATGGAATCCATCCAAGGCATGTTTTGGGGCTCAAAGCCCAAGTTTTGACCCGATATTGTTGTAAATACTCCGCGAATTGTGGGCGCGGAGTGCGAAATGTATGATAGAGTCACAGGTCTATCTGCCCTAGTTTTGTAATGTAATATCGGCCTACCCATGGTTCGTGGACCATGGGATTGTATAAATAGAGTGAGGCTCTAAGTGTAAAACATAACTAAGCAAAGCGAAGTGGAAGCGAAGAGCAAGAGTCTAAGTGTCTAAGGGTGTCTTGGGTCATAGGGTAGGAGAAGGCTCTACAGCTGAGTGCACAGAGGCCTAGTAGTCCGTAGGTGAGTGTGTGAACCCCTGCAGCTGAGTTCGCAGGGTAGAGTTGAGTTTGTAACCGAGGAAGAAAATAATAAAGAGAAGCTTTATCTTAATTCTGTGTATCTATTCTTAGGTTATTGCATGTTCGATATAAATTGCAAATACACTGTTTATTTATTGTGTGCACCTGTATGAATGGTTTATACTATTAAGTATAACTTAAATCATGCAAGTAGACTAAGATAATCAACTAACAGTGAATATCAATAAGGAATTGGGTAATAACAGCATTCGGCCCCTGAGTAGGGTTGCGCAAAGGCAACATCTCAGGCTACGAGGTATGGGAAAGTGCACATAGCGACGTGCACGTAGGGTTGAACTGCAAACCACTTGAACTCATCAAACATCTCCAAGTTGTGGAAACCTAGTTCTAGCACCCTCCCATAATACTTCGGGTGAGACCTTAGTCCGTGCTCTATAGACTATTTCCGAAAGGGCCAGTGGTACCAGGATTTGTTTAGCTAAATCACCTCTGAACCTGGGTCAAGCCCCAACAAGCCAACATATATATATATATATATATATATATATATATATGTGTGTGTGTGTGTGTGTGTGTGTGTGTGTGTGTGTGTGTGTGTGTGTGTGATCTTAAACATCATATTATTAAGTCTAGTATCCACGTGTAAATTTTGTAGTTCATACTGGAAATAATTCTTACATTAAATAAATCATAATTTCACTAAGTCATTCATTAGATAAATCATATCCACTTAAGCCATACATGAAACAATAATAACTTTGATAAGTCATGCACTAGATAAATCATTACCAAGTAAGTCATACATTAGGTCGTACATCAAACATTTCAATCATCAATACCTAATCCATATAATGATTTATATAAGTAGTTTCACCTGTCCAACTAAATGCATCAATATTACATAGCGTTCATAAATAAATAACACGGAACTACAAATAGAGCCTTAGCATACGTAGTTTTCGAAGTCAAAATGGACATCATAAATGATCAAAAGTGAGGGGTAATTGTGACATATAGTCTTCGCATCCTCCCGGGTAGCAAATGTTGGGTTATACTTGTCCCATTGTATCTTAACTTGGTCCACCAAGTGATTCCTAAGCTATCAAACCCTATGGTATAATATGGATATTGGTTTGATCATTATGGTCCCACGTCTGAGGCCTATAATTCCCTCCAGTCAAGTTTGTGGGATTCACTAGAAACATAATGTTATACAACAGATACATAAAAACATCATGAGTTTTCTGCAAGTGGGGTGGTAGTACAAGGCAATAGGACACTCGTCCAATTTTCTCTTTGATTCTAAAAGGTGCTATAAATCGAGGTGGTAACTTCATACCTTTCTCAAACTAAATAGTGATAGGAATAACTAAAAAATAAAAATAAAAACTCGGTCCTCCACTTTAAAACTTCGATCAGTACTATGTGCATCAACATAACTCTTTTTCTTATCTTGTGCTTCCTTTAAACTTTGTTGAATCTATCTTATCTATTCCTCCATTTTCAAAAATCCTATCGTGACTATCACTGTGTCTTCCATCCTTTCGTCGACTCAATGGTGTCCTGCATGGACTTCCATATAGAGCTTGAGAAGGAGGCATCCTAATTGAATTGTGGTAATTGTTATTATAGGAAAACTCTATCAATTGTAAGTACCCTTCCCACCATGTCTAGTTATGCATGACATATATTATAGGCATATATTCTATAACTTGATTTACTCTTTCAGTCTTTCCATCTATTTATAGACGACGTGCAGTGCTAAGGTTTAACTAAGTCCCCAACACTAATTGCAAACTTGTCCAAAATGTGTATGTAAAGCAAGATTCCCTATCCAAATGATCTTTGTGGGTAACCCATGTAGCTAGATAACTTCACCTATAAATACTCAAGCCAAAATGGGAGAAGTCTCTTAGACAAGGTAGTTAGCCACCTAGAGATACCAAATACATGGCCAAAATAGAATATGTTAAGGTTGTTTCTCCAAGAAGAGAGAAACTCATCCTTCAAGAGTAATCCATAAAAACAAAATTGCAGTTAATGGTCATGACCACCTTTACAAGTGGAGTGACTTTAAAGAATATACCAAGGTAATTAGAGTCTTGTAGACAAACAACGTAACTCCTCCAAATGGAAATAGTATAAAGATGTTAGGGAATTATCTCCCAGGATCAACCAAATTGGCCATAAATAGTAATCCCATAGAAACATGTGCCACAATTGTCCATAAAGTTGTTATAACCTCCTCAAAGAAGTGGGGTGTCCTCAATCAATGTGCCAAAGTGGTTAAATGCACATGTACCAACACCTCTCCTCCAAGGAATATGATAAATAGTTCACCCTAAGAGATTGTGTAATGAGGCTAGGACACTCTCTAATACAGTAATAAAGGATCTTCCCAAACCAAGAGAAACTATATGATACAATGTGAAAATAACATACCAAGTGACCAAAACCATGGGTGTCAATGTTGAAGACCACCCAATCAATGTTTGAATGCCTACAAATGCATGAGAAGATGCCAAATAAGGCGAGTGATTTCCTCTATCAAGAAAATAACTACTTACAACATGCCACATCGTAGCCAAACTATAATTATCCATTGGAATTCTTCTAACAAACCACAACCACTTTTCCATGTCATCAAGATATCCACAAAAAGGGACATCAATTATGCCACAAAGGGTGGGTGTACTACTTTAAGGTTCACCAATCAAAACCATGAAACAATAATCCAAGTGAAACACTATGAACACATGCAAACATGCCCAACAACTAATTCACTATGTCAGGGAGCAATAATTAACCAACAGTATTTAAGGAAACTCTTACTTGATGGATATCCCTCATCATAAATGTGCTGAGGGTAAATAAAATGTTTGAGCAATGTTATGCAAGGCCCTCAATCACATTTCAAACACCATATGTGCTAGATGCAATCCTCCAAACAAGAAATGATTATTCCAACCAAGGACATAATGTGCATTATCTAACATGGGATATCAATAATAAATCATAGTAACAAACCCCCATGGTTATTTGATTTCGAGGGAAATGACACTAGGTAAGTGCGCATATGAACAACTTTCCTTAAGACACCTCGACACTCACCAGAGGTGATCAACAATGTCATGAGGGAAGTGTCAAGTAGAAGGTAAGCACAACCATGACTTCCCTCAATAAAAACATTAAGCTCCATCAAATAATCCTTCAATTGCAAGCTTAGTATAAAGAAGATGTTAATTGATAGTCACTTATATAAGTGCCTTTGGTAACAAGATATGCAAACAAAAAATCACTTGTGTGTTATCAGGAGCTTCTCTCCAAATTGCCCATTTCAAAGCTCCTATCTCTGTCGAAAAAGGAGATATATTCTCTTCTGTGCATACCTATTTCACTCGACAATGGTACCAAGGAAGTTTGGCTGGACAAGGCTACTGGAGGAGTCTGTCTGTCAATTTCAGCAAGAGCAATGGCCATCACAGGAATAGATGATCATCGGTACTGGAAATGGATTCCTTGTGATGAGTCGAGGTAGGTGTCAAGATCTAGCTGGAAATTTCAGAGCACTAATTGTAAATTTAGGACATGTATGAATATGATAATTATTTCAGTGTACAGCCTCCAGCTAACAAAGGGATGAAAATTGGAATCTATAAATTAGTATCTGAAGTTGTTCTTTCCTGGACCATTGCCATAATGGCTATGAATATGACAATTTGGTTTGAAAAATATTATTAAGTTGTACTTTTTTCCTACAGAAAAGGGAACATAATTGTTGGGTAATTAATGAACATTATCTCAATTCCCTCCCAGGACTTTTCTCCAAAAACAACTTATAGTAAATGACCTGTTTACCTAAAATTTACAAGTTGAGTATTTTCTTTATATAATTCATTTCATGCAATTTTATTATTTGTAAACATGCACATAACCAAATTCCATTTATTCAATCCTCCATAGCATTGATATGATGAGAAGAACATGGTTGGATAAGATTTTAGCGACTCTTAGGTGGTTGTCCCTTCTTTGTTCCAATACTTTTCTCATCCCCAAGATCCTAGGCTGTCATAGGATACTGTGAGGAAATCATCTGTGGACACACCCATGCCTCTATTATGTGAGAGTTATAAGTTTCTCCAAATTAACAATTTTTCATCACTTTATTCACCACAGTTGGTGAGAGAGATTTTTTTTCCTAGGAATTCATAGAGAGATCAAGGGAAAAATGATACAACCTGTCCCTGCCCTTGAATAACTCTATGCAAGACTACTCATTAAATTTTAGTTATAGATGGAAATTCACTTAAAAAGAGGTATGGACAAACATAATTTTGATTACTGAACATAATTCTAGAATTATAAATCTGCAATACAAACATAAGTATTTCACAAAAATGAAGGCACAAAAACCATTTGGCTTCTATACAAGTCAAATTTCAGATGAAAAGTAAAATTAATTCTACCAAAGCATAAACAAATTTTGGATAGTAACCGACTGGAATTCATGTAGATATGCAACTTATAGAGGTTTTTATCTATTCATCCTCTTTTTCTTTTTAACACAAACAACAACACTCATGGAATTGAATGGACAAGATTATAAAACCAAAATAAATTAAACAGAGAATGAGATTACTATTGATTCTCATGCATCCATTCCTTCATTTTCTTACCCTATATTTACCCAAATGCATTTTGTTAGAGTCAGTATTTGCATACTGCCATCAGTGATCAAAATTTCTCTTTTCATATTCATTTTAGGTGTCCCACACAAAAATCTTTTATCATTCCACTAGGTCATGCAAAAAAATTAGTCACTTATGGTAGTCCTAGTCCAAAAACATCACTCTTCCCTAAATGTGATTACTTGTTGGCATAGTTTCATATCTTGTTGATTGTGCATCATCCATAAAGTTATTTTTATCATGCCACTTGTATCAGTCATGAGGTTATTATGTCATCTTGAAATTCAGTCCTTCAAGGTCTCATTAGGTCTTTTAGGGTTTTTCAACGTCTCATTAGGTCTTTTAGGGTTTTTCAAGGTTTCATTAGGTTATTAGGGTTGCCAAGGTTCCATTCCATTGCATAAGACTAGCAAGTAAAGGGTGATCAAATAACATCCCTTCACCATGTGAAGATGATTTGTAAAGAGAAATGCTTATTTCATTATGTAATTTTATGTATTTCAAATGTAATAATTTCACCATCCTTGATCCAAATTGGATCCTAGAACACTCTCTAATTTTTCATAAACTCTTTAAAAATCATTTCAAGGATTAAAAGTCTTACTAATATCAAGCTTATCGGAGATATCCTCGCAACAGTTGCAATTTGTGATCAGCGCGGAGCAACGAGGACCGTCGGTCAAGCTCGCAGACCATCCGCCATGGTAACGAGCGTTATCGCAAATTAGCAAAGGTAGAGGCCATTTCGAGAAACATGGGTAGTTTCTGATATGCGATTAGTGACAAGTTGCTAATCACATATTGCAGCACAAACCCCTCAGAGAAGGAAAGGCCGCAAGCACCCAGAACAGAAATTTTATAAAATGCAACGGATATCGTTTCGATTCCGTGAAAGCGGGATTCCACAAAACTGGTAGAATATCAGAGTGGCTACAAGTGGTAAGCAGTTTCAACTGAGTTCTACCCAATTCCATATAGTGAGTGCCACGTGTTTGTTAGAAGAGAGAGAAAACCATTCACATCAAACGGGTAAACATCATGCTGCTTAGCTGCCCGATATGATGTGGGCCCCCAGATCAACGGTGGAGACATGTTCCGATGGATGAATGGATTTGACTGGGTCAACAGGCAGAGTTGTATAGGATTTGAAGTTCGATATGGACGATGCTTTGGTAGAAGTTCGTGTTTCGTGCGTATTCTTGGAGTTAACGGAAAAAAACGATCGTTTGAAATATGTCCAAAAGAACTAGCACTCATCCATTATGAAATAGGTGGCCACCTCCCTATGAAGCGTTATACAGTGATCGATTACGCAGCACAAAGGGATTCAAATGGAAAGAGGCAGGGGAACTGGAAAGCCAGGAAGTAGAAATGAATAGTCAAGGAGTATATTGGCTTTAAAGCCACAAACTGACAAAGAGAAAGCAAGGAGAGAGCAAAGAGAAGAAGCTGAGCCGACCTGCAGAAGAAGAGGCAGCATCGAGCCAGAGTTAAGACAGAGCCAAAGAGAGTCAAAGAGTCTATGTGCTCCAGAGAAGGCTTGAGAGGGTCAAGCAAACTCCTCTGTATATGCCTGTCATGTATTGAGTCTCAAATTGGACTCATACCATTGTGACCAATAGAGGTCAAGATTCAGTAAGGAGAGTCTGTGTACTCTAGAGACTTGGTGGATCCAAGTACAGTCTTGCTGATTTATATCTATTATGTGAGACTCAAATTGAGCTAACTGTTTTAAAAACTCTTCTTGGAAACATAATAGAGAAGCCACCACTAAAGGTTGGACCAAGCGACGTAGCATAGGAGTATTGGGTGACCTCCTTATTAAAGTTGTTGTGTTTATATGTGTTGCTTATTATGTTTTCTTTAACTGTTTCATTTCCTGTGTATTTTGCAATCTTATCAATCCGTTGCAAAAAATAACATAGGCACATCCATACACATGAGTCTGTAATACCTTATTGTTTGTCTTAGATCAATTTCAGATCAAGTGGTATCAGAGCATTAGGTTGCTAAGGTTAGACAAACTTGTGCTGGATTGTTAGTGAATGATAACTAGATCAAAGCTTAAACTAGGAGGAGGAGAATTGGCCAAATTTAATCCAAAAATTGGTAGAGTCTATACTAGGAGGAAAATGTTAGAAGAGATTCCTTTGGAATCAGATCCTCAGTTCATGGACAGTTTCTTGACTATGAGAACCATGGTAAAGGAAATTTATAGAGAATTTAAGAAAGGTAGAGATGAAGATTCATCAAACTCTAAACAAGACAAAGGAGTAGAAGAATCTCTCTTCAATGACCCTTCTAAAGGTAAAGGGAAAGAAGAAAAGCTTCCCACACCTCCTAATAACCCTGAAAATAAAAAGAAAACATCCTTGATTAAATTAGATGTCAAATTTGATTTGCCAATATATGATGGAGAGTTGAATGCAGAGAAGCTAGATAATTTGATTGGAAATATTTATGTGTATTGCAGGGTGTAGAGCATTGATTCAGACAAAAGTAAGATTTAGCTAGCCAACCTACGCCTTGGAAGAACTACCTTGGTATGGTGGGAAGGCAGGACACATGCTGACATGAAGAAGCATGGTAAAATCCTTTCTGTTTGGAGTGAATTTGTTTCTGCTATTAAAAAACAATTCTATCCACTAGCTTATATGCCGAAAGCTATGATGAGTTGGCAAACTCTTCGCCAATTGAAAGGGAAAAGTGTACAAAGTTACACCCAATAATTTAAAAAAAGAGCTTTGATTCTAGGCATTTCTTTAGACTCACTTGAAACTCTGCTAAAGTATATAGGTGGTCTACATAGTTATTTGAGACATACCATTCTCATGTTTAATCCTACTAGCATAGATGAGGTATCTGTTCAGGCTACACATCTAGAGGCCAGGGGCAAGAATGTGAACCCAGATGTTAGGGGATCATCAAAACCCACTGCAAGCAAGAACAAGGAAAAGAGAAATCAGAAATGGAAAGAGAGGAAGGAAAATGTTGTACAAAATACCAAACCTTCGTGCACTCACTATAAGAAGGATGGCAATGCTGATGAACACTGTTGGATTCTGCATCTAGAGTTGAAACCCAAGAAGTACGATGGCAAAAAGAAGAAGACTGATGTAGCTATTCAGAAGGATTTGGGTCAGACAGAGGGGATGAAACAATAATCATAGCCACAGGTATAAAAGGTAAAAATTCTGAAGCATCTACTAGTAATTTTGCACAAACTATTGATAGTGAAGAAAATGAGAGAATAAGGCATGAGCTTTTTCATATTAGAGTTATTTCCAAGCATCAAAATATTGATACTTTATTTGATAGTGGTTCACAAGTAAATTTAATTTTTGAAGCAATTGTAAAGAAATTAGGATTACTAACCATGCCTCACAAGAAGCCATATCCATTGGGTTGGTTATGTGATAAAACAAAGCTGCAAGTGACTAGACAATGTAAACTTAAGTTTGCCATTGGTTCATCATTTGTAGATGAGGTTGAGTTAGATTTAATTCCCTTGGATATATGTGGAATTGTTTTCAGAAGTCCTTACTTCTATGATAGAAAATAAATTTTCTATAGTGCTGAAAATAAGTATCAACTCGTTAAAGATGGAATTGAATATATTGTAAGAGCTCATAAACTCAAGAATAATTATATTCTCATAAACTCAGGGCAGATGAAAAGAATTGTAAATTCATGCAAACAATTTTTACTGATGGTTGTAAAGGAAAAGAAACCTGATAAAACCGATGTATTTGAAGGTTGTGATGCTAAACAACAAGCTGATTTAGAAAAAGTTGTTTTGGAATATGATATGCTATTTCAAGAACCTAAAAGTCTGCCACCCAAAACGGAAATAGTACATGATATTAATTTGCAGCAAGATGCTCCATTGCCTAACATCGGAATGTAGAGGTTATCCACTTTAGAGAATGTAGAAATCAAGAAGCAGGTATAGGAGCTGCTCGAGAAAGGGTTCATAAGACCTAACACATCACCATGTGGGTCTCCAATTGTCTTGGTGAGAAAGAAAGATGGCTCATGGAGAATGTGCATTGATTACCGAGCACTGAATATTATAACGATAAAAAACCGTTATCCCCTTGCTCACATAGGTGATCTATTAGATCAGTTGAAAGAAGTTGTTTACTTTTCCAAGTTGGACCTGCATAGTGGCTACCATCAAGTTAGAGTCGCAGAGCAAGATGCATGGAAAATTGTTTTCAAAACAAAGTAGGGACTATATGAGTGGTTAGTTATGCCTTTTGACTTAACTAATGCTCCTGCTACTTTCATGAGAGTAATGAATGATGTACTCAAGCCTTTTATTGATGATTTTTTCATTGTATATCTAGATGACATTCTTATATTTAGTAAAACATGGGAAGAACATTTGAAGCATGTAAAGCAGACTCTAGATGTTTTGAAAAGATAAAATCTTTATGTTAAGCTATCAAAATGTGAATTTGGCAAAACATCTTTGAATTATTTAGGTCATATTGTAGGGTGTGGTGAATTTAAGATAGATCCCTCTAAGGTTGCAGTCATTGTAAACTGGCCTAAACCCAAATTTTCTACAGAAGTTAGAAGCTTCCTAGGAGCAACATAGTATTGGAGAAAGTTTATCCCTAACTTTTCATTGATTGCAGCTCCCTTACATTCTTTAACAGGATTGAACAGGGTGTTTCAGTGGGGAGGCAAACAGCAGAAAGCCTTCGACACCTTAAAAGAAAATATTAGTACAGCACTATTACTAGTATTGCTCGATCTTCAAAGACTATTTGAGATTGAAACAGATGCCAGTGACTATGCCATCGGAGCAGTGTTGATGTAGCACGGTAAACCCATATGTTATCATTCTAAGACATTTAATTATGTAGTAGTTAATTATCCCACATATGATAAAGAATTGTATGCATTAGTACAGAGTGTGAAAAAGTGGAAACACTATCTAATGGGAAAAGAGATAGTTATACATACTGATCATCAACCACTTCAATATTTACACTCACAAACTAAGTTGCAGCAATCAATACACTATAGGTGGATGGGTTTTCTACAACAGTTTCATCTTGTCATTAGATATAAAAAGGGCATACACAATAAAGTTGTAGATATGTTGTCCATACCAATCATAAATGCATCTACTATACTTAGGCATAATTCAGTATTGCATGAAAGCTACATTGACCAATATGCTCAAGACATATATTTCAAAGATGTATATGCAACTTTAAGCCATAGAAAACAAGTAGAAGAATTGGATTATCATGTTAAGGACCAACTCTTGTATCATTTTGAAAATTTATGCATTCCTCAAACCGAAAGAGTAAAGATAATTCAAGAAGCAGAAACTTCTCTAATATCAGGTCACTTTGGTGTAAGTAAAACAGTTGCACAGCTGCAAAGATTTTGTTATTGGCCAAAAATGCATGAAACATTTTCTAGATATGTAAGAGAGTGTACCATGTGTTCTAAAAGCAAGCCAGAAATAGAAAAATAGGCTTGTACGCTCCACTACCAGTTCCTTCTAATCCTTGGGAAAGTGTTTCCATGGACTTTGTTTGGGGTCTGCCTAAATCTAGAAAAGTTCATGACTATTTATATGTTGTTGTGGATAGGTTCAGCAAAATGTGTATTTTAATACCTTGTAACAAACATATTACAGCTAAATAAACAACAAAGTTGTTCTTCCAGCATGTATGGGTTCATTTTGGATGACCCACTTCCATTGTATTTGATTGAGATTCCTGATTTGTTGGGAAATTTTGGTCGAGTCTGTGGGAATTGATGGACACCAGACTGAAGAATAGCACAACCTTTCATCCACAAATAGATGGCCAAATAGAGGTGGTCAACTAGACAATGATCCAGTTGCTCAGAGGCTATTGCAGCAAGCATCCCAAGCTTTGGGATGAACATTTGTGTTATGTGCAACATGCTTACAACCAAGCTAAACATTCTTCTACATAGAGATCTCCTTTTGAGACCTGTTTCAGTTTCACACCAAGGTCTCCCTTGGATTTTGTCTTTGGTAAAGACATAGTGATTGATGGACACAATGATGTGGAAAAAGCAACCAAGTTCATTGAACAAATCCAAGAGATTCACCAGGCAATATAGGAACAACTGGAAAAGAGCTAAGCCAAGTATAAGGCAAGGCATGATAAGCATCAGACTGATCATAGTTTCCAAGTTGGTGATCAAGTCTGGTTTTATATCAGCAAAGACAAAATGCAAGGTGAAGGTAAGAAGCTGAAGCTAATAAGTATGGACCTTTCAAAATACTTGAGAAAATTGGTGAGATGCTTTTCGCCTTGATTTTCCAGCTTACATGCACATATATTCAGTAGTTAATGAAAAAAGCTTGAGATTTTTGAACCTTCATTGATTGAAGATCCCGAAGAGCAGAGTCAATTGCCTTCTATTGATGATCTGTTGCCTGAATATCTCAATGAATTGTAGGAAAACATAGTTTTGGACAAGAAGGTGAGAACTAAGCACAGAGGGGATGTTGAGTACCTCAGGATTGGACTGAAAGGTTCAAAACCAAGCAGTGCAAAATGGATAGAATTTGGGCAAGCGAGGAATCTATATCCTCATTTGATTGATGCTTAAAAACCAACTTTTGGTGGTAGAAAATATTTTTCAGTGGGAAGACCGTGATCCAAATTGGATCCTAAAACACTCTCTAAGTTTTCATAAACTCTATAAAAATCATTTCAAGGATTAAAAGTCTTACAAAGGTCAAGCTTATCGAAGATATCCTCGTAACAGTTGCAATTTGTGATCAATGCGGAGAAATGAGGACCGTCGGTCAAGCGTGCAGACCGTCAGCCCATGGTAACATGCACTATCGCAAATTAGCAAAGGTAGAGGCCAATTTGAGAAATGGGGGTAGTTTTCGATATGCGATTAGCGACATCACAGGGAAAACCCCTCAAAGAAGGAAATGTTGCAAGCAACTGGACCCGAAATGTTATAAAATGCAATGGATATCATTCTGATTCCATGAAAGTGGGATTCCACAAAACCGACAAAATATCAGAGGGGCTATAAGTGGTAAGGAATTTCAACTGAGTTCCATCCGATGCCATACAGTGAGTGGCACACATCCGGTGGAAGAGAGAGAAAACTGTTCACATCGGACAGGTAAACATCATGCTGCTTAGCCACCCGATATGATCTGGGACCCCCAGATCAACGGCAGAGACACATTCCAATGGATGAGTGGATTTGACAAGTTCAACAAGCAAAGTTGTATAGGATTTGAAGTCCAATATGGATGATGCGTTGGTAGAAGGTCATGTTTTGCGGGTATTCTTGGAGTTAACAGAAAAGAACGATCGTTTCAAATATGTCCATGAGAACTGACACTCATCTATTATGAAATAGGTGGCCACCTCCCTGTGAAGCATTATACAGTAATCAATTACGCAGGATAAAGGGATTCAAATGGACAGAGGTAGGGGAACCGAAAAGTCAGCAAGTGGAAACGAACAGTCAGGGAGCAGACTAGCTTTAAAGCCACAAACTAAAAGACAGAAAGTAAGGAGAGAGCAGAGAGAAGAAGCCAAGCTGACTTGCAGATGCAAAGGCAACATTGAGCCAAAGTTAAGACATAGCCAGAGAGAGTCAGAGAGTTTGTGTACTCCATAGAAGGCTTGAGAGGGTCAAGCGAAATCCTTTGTATATGCCTATCATGTATTGAGTCTTAGATTGGACTCATACCATTATGACCAATAGAGGTCAAGATTTAGTAAGGATAGTCTGTGTACTCCAGAGACTTGGGGGATCCAAGTATGGTCTTGCTGATTTATATCTATTGTGTGAGACTCAAATTAAGCTCATTGTTGTAAAAACTTTGCTTGAAAACATAATAGAGAGGCCACCACTGAAGGTTGGACCAGGAGATGTAGCCCAAGAGTATTGGGTGGACTCCTTATTAAACTTGTTATGTTTATATGTGTTTCCTATTATGTTTTATTTAACTGCTTCATTGCCTGTGTCTTTCACAATCTTATCCATCCATTGCACAAAATAACATAGGAACATCCATGCACATGAATCTGTACTACCTTATTGTTTGTCTTAGATCAATTTGAGATCAATCCCAAGTTGTTAACTCGGTGTTTCAAAGATGCCAGACCATCAAAAGATCAATTTGTCAAAGGAAATAGTCAAGAGAAAGGGTAAAGTTTCAAAGGGTTAAGTTCATGCCAAAGGGAGTTGTCTTTTCCCAAGGGTGTCCAAATCATCATTTTCCACAAGCACTAGACCCCAGTTTCCTCACCCACTGAGCTAGGGTTGGCTATGGAATCAAAGACATCTGAGTATATGAGGCATAAGGGAGGTCATTTAAGCAAGTATGAGGACATTCCAACTCATAAACATCATGTCTCCATCATTTTTCAAGAATTCATTCCAAGGGACAAATCATTTGCCACACATAGGGCCGGTTTTTCTTCAAACTATGTTTTAGACCAAACAGGGACGAATTTGGCAAAAGTGAGAGTTTTTTTTGTACATAATAGGATAAGGATGACAAACCTCCTTCAATTTTTACACAGGTGTCATGGTGTTATAGAAATGTCAAAACTACAATTTCTACAAGAGAGTTGTTGCACTTTTGGAGTGACTTTGGAAAAATATTTGTTTCTTGTATATGGAGTCTCCAAATGACTTTCTTAATGAGTCAAATGATAACTAGACAACAATATCTATTCACTGAACTATCATTCACTCAATTTGGAGTTGAGGAAGAGCTCCAAAAGTTTCTTGCAAGAGAACATTTCATTTTTGCACCCTCATTCTACACTTTTTGACCAGTCTTGGGAGATCTAACTTTTCAGGGGCTATGATTGATCACTGTTAGTTATTGATAGATCCATTGTGTAGCCAAGAGAGATACCTTTCCAACAAGCTAACATGGGCTCAATTTGGACACTGGGAAAGCCTCCAAAAATGGCCTGCAAAAATCATTGTGCATAGAGCTGGGGCGTTGTGCATAGAGGAGGAAGCGTTGTGCATACAAACAGAGAGCTATGCATAGTGCCTGTTTTCCAGTGCATTTTTGCACGGCGCTGCGCATACAACTGGAGTGTTGCACACTTGTATGAGGCACTGCGCATAGGGCCAGCAAACACAAAGGCCACCCTATCAACCATCTAAATTGATCTTTTTCTACCTAGAACCTCTAAGCAAGTAAGTGCACTCCCTGAACCATCCTCTCGGCACTCATTTCACGATTGTGAAGTTTGTTTGCTATTTTAATTTTCAAACCCTAGGTTGTCTTAAAAAGCCTCCCTGCTTATCGTATCCCTTATTCCCACATTCTGTTGTCAAATCCCTCCACCTATCCCCTATACCATAATCCCCCAAACAAAATCCCTCCACCTATCCCCTATACCCTAACCCCACAAAAAAAATCCTTACACCTATCCCCTATACCCTAATCACCCAAATAAAATCCCTACACATATCCCAGACCCTAATCCCTAGAACAAAATCCTTAAACCCCTATTTATTAAACAGTTCCTACCAAAAAAGTACCCTCCTTCTCACTCTCACATCATACATATCTCATCCTACATCACACAAAACTCCTCTCCCCTTCCCTTATCCCTATTCACCATAACTCACCTCTTGATTACCTCCTCTATGGTTTCTAAAGCTACAAATTCAAAAAACATGGATAAAGGGGATAGATATTATGATATGGAGGAAAATAGTGGCAGTGAAAGCATAGGAGATGAACCTCAGCATCATAGAAAACCAAATAAGGGAGGCAAAATTATTAGAGAGGGGCTAGAGAGTTGTTTGCAAATGATAGGAAAGTGTTTACTCCACTGATGTGGAAGGGGCCTTGCCTTCTTCACCAACTCATAGGCAAATGCTTGCTCCACAAACTGTGGAAGAGGCTTTGCCTTCTTCATCAACACAACAAGTACAACAGGTGCAATAGGTGCAAAAAGGGAAGGAAAAGGTGCTGGAGGAAAGCCTCAATGATGAAGAGGAAAGGGAATTTGATTTGATGGAACAAGATGAACCAGAACAACCACACATTCATCATGGCATTGAGATAGTCGACTTGAAGGCTCAAGATGAGGCGAAAAATGAAAATATAATCATAAAGGAAAAAGATCACTAGTACAAAATGGCTAATTAGTTAATTAAAAAATGACTAAAATTTGCATATAAATGACCATTTTTCAGTCGGTGACCAATAGTAGCTAATTTACAGTATCTTATAACGCGACCAACTTTTAGTCGTTTTTAGCTTAGTCATTAATTTGTTGTCTGAATTTTATCATCTAGTAGTATATTTAGTCATCAATTTGGTCATTAATTGCTGCAATTAATGACCAAATATACAACAAAATATATTACTATATGATTACCTGAGGAAACAAATTATTGACCAAAGAAATATGACCAAAATGTTGGGCGTGTTATAAGATACTATAACTTAGCTACTAATAGTGATATATATGCAAATTCTAGTCATCGTTTGAAACCAATTAATGACCAAAAAAATATGACTAAATTTTAGTTGTGTTATAAGATACTGTAAATTAGCTACTAATAGTTGTATATATGCAAAATTTAGTCATTTGTAATCACAAATTTCTCATTTGGAGTAGTCATTTATCTTTTTTGGGTAGTTTCATTTTCATTATATAAACGTCTAATTTAGTAGTTTATATTCATTTCATTAATAATCATTAGAAACGACTAATTTAGTCATATATTCATTTTATCTGTGTTCATCATTAATCAATATAAACTACTAATTTAGTAGTTTTAGATTGATTTTGTGTTCATTATTAATCAACATAGATTAATGAATATAATTTTGTGACTAAATTAAAATAATGTCATACAATGTGCATGTTCATCTAATATGAAAACAAAAAATTACATATATTAATTACAATACTAAATAATTTCAAGTGAAAATATAAATAATTTCAACCGCATAAATTTTATTATTAAGATTTCAATTATTAGATTATGAGTTTCCAACTTAATATTGGTTGGACTACAATTTACAAATGAAATAATGTTTTATCACTTTAAAACATTATCACTATCTTGCTAAGGCATTGAAAGTGAATTCACCAACTCTAAGACTTGACCATCAATCTCTATATCTGTGTCTTATGCAAGATATTGGCTTTAAGGGTATCACTAGACCAGTTCTCTTCTCTCTCTTTTTGCATTTGTCGCTCTAGTGTTATTGTTCTCCTCTTTCTTCAATTCGTGCTTCTTACCATCAATAATGAGTTCCTCTCCTGAAAATGAAACAAGATACAATGCAGAGTATAAGAAATGAAAAATGATGAATACTTAAATATAAACTAAAGTAGACTATAAAATATTTATATGACATATACCTTAACACCAGCAATGTCAATGCCATTTTCCCCCATAAAGCAAGAAACTCAAACAAGTTTTCTTCAGTTAGGAAATAGTGGCCAGATGACCTACATAAACAAAACAAATAAAACGTCACCATAGAAAAAACACCTCAATAACTTAATATTCAACCTTCAAAGAAAACGTAGGCACCAACATGCCAAATAAGTTACATTCTAAAAATCTTAGGTTGTAGATAACTTGTTAAAACAAATAATCTTAAGTGTGATGTCTAATCTTTGTCGTTTTATTCACAACAACATTTCATTACCTAAATCATGAACTTGACAAAGTATATAGACAACCTGTGGCTACTCAAATAAAAACATGAAAATAAACTTTTTTGATATCATGATTTTAACACAACAACTAAAATGATTTCAGTTAAAATCATGTAATACTAAACTCATCTTCAAACTTTGGATGCTTTTTAAATGGACATGATACCAAGTATTTTCAATTTCATAGTTAAAAGACAAACCTAAATCAAAAGAAAAGTTCAAAATAAAATCAAATAATAAAGAAACGATATCATGGAATGAACATTGCAATTATAAAAAATTTGTTGACCTATCCACCAGTGCCTTGTCTAGCATTCCTAAAACATTTGCTGGCCCAAAATAACCATGAGGTGAAAGAATCACAACATTAAAAACCATAAGAATCCCTCCTAGAAACATTTCCAAATTTGATGGCTCAGGTGACTAAAGGATCTCGAACAACAAAGGAATCATATCTGAAACATGCTCTGCATTGTTTCCCCATACTTTTTCCAATCCCATTTCTTGTAACCTGCCCATAGCAGTTTCCAGTAACAATCAAACAAAAGCTATGTGGATGGTCCATGTAAGAGTTGTATAAGTGGAAAAGTTCAAGAGGACCAGTAACAAACCTCGCCAACAAAAGTAAAAAAAACTACTCAAGGAGAAGACCAGGATTGTTAAAAAACATACCAGATAGTTAAGCAGCTGAGTAACTAAGAATAAAGTAGTTATAGAGGAAAGAAGGAAAACTACCATGAGCCATTTCAGTAGTTACACAGAACTAGATGCGGCGAGAGAGATAAAGATAAAATAAAGTGCATTGTGCAGACTATTACCCATTGAACTGGGTGATTCTATAGGAGAAAAATTTTCTCTCATTCTTCACATCCATCTGGCCAACCATGCAACGCCTGATAGCCACCACTAGCTGACAACATGTCATTGTATCTCTGCCACCTACATCAGTCATATACATTCTCATCCATCCACCAAGAGCACATGAACGAAGATAAGAGTGTAAACCCTCTATATAATTATTATTATTTTCAAATAGGTTAAACCATAATGTTCAATCACCTTGTAGGACTCATCAGCATGATGTTATTCAGGAACACAAATTTGTATCGGCACAATGTTATGACAAAAGTAGTGAAGGAAACAAATAATTCCTATTATAAATTCTAGCCTAATGTTGAGATAAAACTATACCAAATATACATATTATTCGCTAAGATAATAGGACCATATGAAATTTGAATACATACTCATTATGTCATACTAGATGAAGTGAAAGATAATGAGATCAACCAAACCCTTCTAAAATTGTGAGAGAAAATTGTTTTGGTGGAACCATTGCAGCACAACACTATAAGATAAACAAATCAAGCTCGCAACTGTCATCACACCTGCAAATAAATTCCAAATAGAATTTGTAAATTTGTTAAACATGGCACTTAATAGCTCTTTTCAACCTTAAAATGTAAAAATTTACCATGTGAAGAATATTTCTCTGTCAATGAAAAAGAAAACCCTTTGACTCACCAACGAATGTAATGGCAGTATTCACAAAGAAGGAACAAGTGACCATTCTGCTGCCACATGTCTGCATGTACCTGTGCATAAAAGCCCTGCAATTGTAATGGGTGCTCCATTACATTAAAAAAAAATCCACAAGGGTGGAATTCCATCAATAGTTGTCTAAAAAATTCATTAAATCTTCCATAACAAGCTGCTGCCAAATTATTGTCTTTTAGCTCTGATTGATCAAATTCAGTTTTGTACAACTGCATGGCTTTATGCAAAGATAAAAAAAGCATTCGATTCAAAGGAATGTGGAATGATATATCTTGTTGGCTAACATCATAATTGATCATGGGTCGTTCATCTAATCTAAGTACACCTGAACTTTGTACTTCTACATATAACCAGGTCCATGGCTCTCCTAGATTTTCATTACTAGTCATACAACTTTCTATCTCACTAACAACATCAGAATTATCTCTTTCCATTAGTAATGTTCTTCTTGTTCTATCCTTCAGACTTAGGCTCAGAATATGACACAATGCAACACATGTAACACAAATGTTCTCTGAATATTGGGCCTTCTCTCCCTACTTTTGTGTTTGTATCAGTTTTTGTCATATCGCAACCATAAACATTGAAGGGAAAGGGCATGCAACTATGAAACCAAGCCAAACAAAGTGAGCTCTAACTTGGAGACTTGTATGGATAAAAGTACAAGAGATTTTTCTCTCAGGCTGTTGATGAATTTAAACTTCTCCCTTCTCTAATAAGTTTATTTGTGGTGAACCATCTTATGCCCGAACCCCTATTATGGATGTCCACTGCATGCAAAGACGAAAACTCCATCTCACATCAAGTTATTGCCTTTGATATATGGTGTCAAATTTGATGAGTTTATTTGTTATAAAACCATAGCTTAGATATGCCAATGGA